>JANCMC010001028.1:1219666-1391953 GCA_024363005.1 Charaxes varanes
CTCTACGACGTTTTTCAGCGCCTTATATTATATTTATATGTATATCATATGATTTAGTCAATAGTTTCATTCCATTTATTATTTTTTGTATGGATCAATGTTTATTTTATTGTAGCATGTAGCGCAGAAGATATAGACAATCAAAACAAAGACACATTCGTGAACAAACTTATTTCAATGCTTTCAATTAAACAACTCGAAAGAATATCCAATACCTGATATGAATAATTTATTTTATTAAAAAATATTTCAGTGTTCTAGATATATTTCAATGAACTCCAAATTCAAGCGTACATAAAAGCAAAGAACGTTCGGTTTACAAAGTCAATATAAAAAGTTGACTAGAAAATTCGAAGCATTTCATGTGTAAGCCCCCGTATTGGAAATTCCATCAACTTCACGCTAGTAAAGTTTTGTTTTTATTTAAGGCATCGGATAGCATCGTTCTGTGTAAACTATATCTGTATATCACAAGCAGATAACATAATCAGCTGTTCAATTAACAGCCTAGCCTCTTTGCTAAATGACGCCTATCTCTCTAAATTATATTCATCCGTGGCTTTTGTTACTATGTTATTATTAAAAGCTTTTATTTGACTTGCAAGGTATGTTAGAGTAGGATGTTACAACTCAATTTTGGAGAGATATCTTCAACCGATTGAGCTGAAATTTTGCACACATATGTATATCGGATGACGATGCCTTATTATGATGAGATGGAACTGATCTGATGCTGAAGCTGCAAGGTGGGCATAGGAACTCCGTTATAAAATAAAATAACCGCATCGTGATTGAGCTCGTTTAAATCGTCTTAATAAGTACTTTGTATTTAGATGTTATTCAGGGTCTGATGATAGAGCTGGATGGTGGCCTTAGGAACTTCGTTATAAAATGATATAACCATATTGATTTTGAGTTGATATGCTTCGTCTTGACGAGTACTTTGTTTTAGTAGTGTCCAGGGTCTGATAATGGAGCTGGATGGTAGCCATAGGATCTCAAAGTAAAACAATATATTACCATTGAGTTTGGGCTCGTATGGTTCGTCTTGACGAGTACTTTATTTTAAAATAGTATTCAGGCTCTGATGATGGAATTGGAAGGTGGGCATAGGAACTCCGGTTTATAACGACATAACCGAATCGAATTTGTACTCGTTTGAATCGTCTTAACGAGTACTTTATTTTTAGTGGTATCCAGGGTCTGAAAACGGAGCTTGATGGTGGCCATAGGATCTAATAATAAAAATACATTCCCATCGAGCTTGGGCGCGATTCATTCATCTTGACAATGTTTTACCCTTAATGGTAACTAGGGCCTGATAATGTAGGTGGATTGTGGCCATAGATTACAAAACAAAATGCTGCTTCTTTTAATCCTAAATATTAACCAGGGTTTGATCATGAACCTGGAAGGTAACCATAAGATATCTAAAAGTAAAAAACGGACTGAAAAACCTGTTCAGGGACAACTAATTAGTAGAAACCGAAAAAGCAATTTTTTTAAAGGTTTTTTTTAGATGTACTGAAATTAATAAAATAAACTTTTACTGCTAACTTAAAACGTCATTACTCGATATGTATAATATAATAATAATAATAATAATAAAACTCTTTATTCCATTAAGTAACCTTAAACTAAATACTAAGGACTAAATATCTAACTTAACCCTCGTATTAGCTTCTTTAACCTATCTAAACATTGTTTATGAAGCAGTTTTTTTTTTCTTTCGGATTTCCATAAATACTAGTCCAATACTTTTACGTTAATTTATAAATAGCATCATCTCCTAATATGCTAACATTTTTTAAGTATATTTTTTTCATAATGATTATCTCGATGCCATTTTGATGATATCGTTGTCCAAATTTCCAGAAGAGCGCCAATTGCAAAGAACTTTTTACCTTGTTTACCATCATAATATTTAGGAATAGGCAAAGTTCATTGACCTTGCCATATTTTCTGATTATATTTTCTCCTGCCTATTTGGTTCCAAGGATGTTTTTTTTTTAATGTTTAAACTTGTATTAATTCTGAAAATTTAAAAAAATATATTCTTTGTCGGAATTGTTTTGAGCTCGACTATTGTAAGAATTCATGTTATTCAACCTCGTCATAGTAATAATTGTAACATACGTAGAAATTGAAAAAAATAAGGAAATTAAATTGTTAAAGTAATAACCATGAATTGCGGGGTATTACCCAATAGTTACAACTGCAATTAAAACTATTAAGATGTCAATATGAATATTTTTTTATCATTCTGTGGCTTTTAATATGGCGCAACTGTTCATAGCGAATGCAACTCAGTATTGGCTCAACATTGAGTGTGTTCGTGAGGAATGCAACACAGCGTTGGCCCAACAATGAGTGTGTTCGTAACGAATGCAAAATAGCGTTGGCCTAACAATGATTATTTGTAACGAATGCAACACATCATTGGCCCAACAATGAGTGTGTTCGCAACGAATGCAACATAGCGTTGGCCCAACAATGATTATTTGTAACGAATGCAACACAGCGTTGGCCCAACATTGCTTGATTTTACTTCGTTTTCGTTCCCGGATTAAGGAAGATAACTTAATTTTTCAAGCTCGAAACGTGTTTCCGAAAAGCAACCGGCTGTATCGAGTCGTTCAACATGACGTCATTGCTCGTGAAGAATGAAACGCAGTGAATCAGAGGTTGTTCCAACATTCAGTGGCTTAAATAGTATTGATGGTGATGTCAACAAATTTGACCCGTTAAATCAATGCTCCATCTGCCGTAATGAGGAGCGCGCGCGCCGGCGCCGTTGTGACGCGGCGGCCATTGCTCGTATTGTGTTTATCTGTATGTATGTATGTATATATATATATATATATACATATACAGATATACATCCCATTTCACAGCATCACGCGTGAATGGCTGTACCGGTTTTAATCATTCAAATTTGTTACACAATGTAAAACACATGTCAAATTTTGTAAAGCTCTCGTCTCGATATACCGCAAGCTTCTTAAATATTCAGTGACCTAGTTAACGAGATAAGGGTCTCTTATAATGTGTTAATTGGAGTATTGATTATAAAGTATATTATTTTAAATATAACATAATAGTTGTAGAATCTTTTTGAAGTAACTCTGTAAAAAAATCAAATATTTGAGGAAATAATAATGAATAATAAATAATAATTAAAGCGTTTTTCACACGATTAAGTCTGTCAGGACTTAGCTTTTGCGCGAAAAATTTTTTACCGCGCGTTAAAAAAGCGTTCAAATAGAATATATGGACTCCAAAGATTATGTTTGGTAGCGCTTTTATAACGCGACGTTTTTTTATGAAGCAATATTCCATTTTCAATGCTGTCATATATGTATATATGTACGTATACGGTATATTTTCGTACCGAAAGCGCTGAAAAAGCGCCGAGAAACCGAAATTTACCACAACGCTTTTTTAGCTTTCGTGCGAATGGGGGCTTTGGGTTATAGGACTCAAGATCATAGTTAGAAAACTATGTGCCTATAAATTACTATCATTTCGAAGGTAAGTGAGATTTTGTTACAAATAAATGATTAAAATTTAATAATAATAATAATGGCAGTATGAAAAATGACGTGCGACTTTTTGTAGCGACGGATAACAATTGCAATCACCGGTTAAGTAATTGATGGGTGAATGCGTAACAAACTAACAAACTCACATTCACGTTTTTAATATTAGAATTAGTGTGAACAGACCTTTAGTCGAGTTCCACGGCGATTACGTTAATAAGCCTTAATTAAATTCATTGCTGAGGCGTGTTTTGCGTTAACAATGTAGATACGCGGAAGCTTCTATTGTTAACTATACTCCAAAACTAACTAACTAACATATATCAGAGCATGTAGAATAATTGGAATACACTTGCGGACTATTGCGTCGCTTACTGATAAACTGTCCAATATCTTAAACACGAGTAGGTTTGTAGCTTTTATAAGAAAAATCAATTATTGTCTAGTCTGTTTCGTACTATACTTTAATCTTCTCATTGGTTGGACAGATTTCGATGGGATCTTCACAGACAGATACCTGAAGTAGTAAGCAATAAGAAACAACTTAGCCTAATTTGAATTAATTTGATCAAGGTTTTGCGTGAAAAAAATAGTCTGGATTTTTTTTTCATGCAAAACCTTGTAACTTTATACTAATATATAAAGCTGAAGTTTGAATGTGTGTTCGCCGAGGTGGGAATCGAACCCACGACCCCCGGAGCAGAAGGCAGGGTCACTGCCCACTGCGCCAACGGGCCAGCCGTAAATATATATATATATATATATATATATATATTAGTAAAGATTTGTACCACACTAAATATATAGGGAACAAAGATGTGTGGGGACGGTTTGTGGTAGCCTATACTAAGGAGGCAATTTCTACAGATAAGTTAAGTAAACAATAATAAATTCTACAAATAAATATAATCTGTTGATAAAAAGCTATATAATTTATATACATATAAAAGCAAAGCGTGAATTAGCACGAAATCTGAAATATCACGGGACTTACAAAGGTTAAATTTGGCTAGTCTATAGTTATTAGAAAGAGGTCAACGGGCTTTCGAATATTTACGCGTACAAAGTCGCGTGAAATAGCTAGTTAAAATAGGTATAATGAAAAATATACATTAAATTCAGGCATTTAAAACAATGTCGATTTATATAATCGCCGAACCCTAAGTAATAAATTGGATAAACAGTTAAATAATTGATAAACATTGTTAAAACCGTCTATTATGATCGCGATTGTTAAAAAATATAAACACAGCGCTGTATTCGGAAGGTAATGGAAAGCAAATAGATGTGTTACAGACCTCTACCCTAAAATAACACGCGAGAATTTAATGCTTTTCTAACAGACTAAAATAAAGACATAGAGTAAAGATTACGTCACTGAGTATAGAGTCTCGACCACCTTGGTTGAGACCTACTATTTTTTTATTTATATTCTGGTTGACGTAATGCCGGAGCCAGATATAGCTTCAGTTGAATGATCATCTCAATACATGATCATGTAGTGTGGCTGAGGACTTTGTGTAACTGTACAAAGTTTTGTAGTACTTTGTGGACTTCAGGAACAAAAATGGACAGACATTTTGAGCTATGTCTGGCTCCGGTATAACAAACGTCAAAATGAACGCACTTATAGCCTAAGGTCACAGAAAATAAAAAATACACATGAAAGATTAAAGAGTCAATTTTTTTATTGATATTTTTATAAACACAATAACGTCAATATGAACGCACTTATGACTTAAGTCACAGAGAGTAAAAAATGGACATCAGAGAGTATAGTCTTGACCGGGGCCCGACTATTTATTTACCAATTTATATTCTTGTTGACTCATGATGTCAATATGAACGCAGTTATACCCTAAGTCACAGAGAGTAAAAAATAGAAATCAGAGAGAGTAGTTTCTTGATCAGGATAACGACAGATCTCTTTAACCAAAATAACTGAACCGGAAACGGGAACGGAACCGGGCACGGGAACGAGAGGGGATGCTATAAGATAATAGAAGTAAATAGTAATTAACCCAACGTTCGGGCAGGACATCGTCTGCCGGGTCCGCTAGTAATATTATATAGTAAAGTATACAAAGTTACTCTTACACTTCTAATATTATATTGCAAAATATACTAATACTGTCTTATTTTTTTTATTTTATTGCTGAAATAACAATATAATATGTATTTCTTACAAAAATTCTTATGACGTAATTTATACACTAATAAAGTTTCTACATTTAAACATAACATAAAGTGTACAGTGTAGAGAGAGTAAAGGTTAGAAAAAAAGTGTTAAGTATAGTGATATAAGGATTTTAAAACAAGAACAAAAGTGTAAGTGTGGTAACATATGGATTTTAAAAAAAGCAAAAAATATTGATAATTGGATACATTCTACGTGACTAAAAGTCTAATTTTATTTCAATGGATCTTTCTTTTGAATTTAAAAAAACACAATTAAAACCAGGATATATCTTGGTACGTGCACGAGCACGTACGTTATTTTACGAAACTTCCGTAAATATTTGAAAATGAAATTTCAACTCAAAGTAGACTTAATTTAAATATATAGTATCTCAACACCCCATAAATATCTCCCAATGCGCTGATTCTTATTTTCAAACTGATAGAATAGTGATTAGGGCAGATGTTAAGTGTGCGAATATTAGCAAAAAGTGTATAAACATTTCCAATGAAAAGCAATATGGCGAAACATGAAAAACTTTTTTACACGCTGTGTAAGGACCGTCAGGGAAAATGGCTGTTAATTTTTTACTTTATTTTAGTACAAACAGATGAAAACATCCAGTTTTAGGCGTGGCATCACATTTTCCCTCTTGACATATATAATTCATCCCTACGTTTGTATGCCACTGGTTGGAACTGTGATAGTTAAAGCGAGTGCTTAACTGTCACTTTTTCTTTGAAGTGGACAGTCATTTTAGGTCGTAGTAAATTGTTAAAAAATTACAAGCACCTCTAACTTATCATTCTATTTAATTATATGATAATAAATTGTCCTTTTCTTCTTCCTAGCGTTGTCCCGGTTAAGTAACAGTCCGCTTATATTGCAGAGGATGTGAATGTAGGGCGAGTTTAGAAGACCGATTGCCATCTGACGTCATCCTCGGAATCTCCACAATCTCTACAACCTTACGACTAATATCACAAAGTGACATTAATCGGTTTCCACTGTTTTACGTGCCATCCGTAACATGGGCATAGCTAGTATAGAATAAAATAGACCAAACTCAGTATATATTATATTGATAGGTTTATCTTTGTTAATATTGTCTTTGTAAGCCACTGAGGTTTATCTTTGTTTCTAAAAGTAGTATACGGCGTTTGTGCAAAAAATCACGTTCGTTCGCGAGTATGTACATGTCATCCTACACGGAGAAGCTGGGCAAGCGCTAAAGCAACTATGCGATACACAACCTGATATGGATTTCACGAAACGAAGCGATTATGTCATCGCCAAAATATTAGCTCTCTTAACGATCGTAACGCCACATCTGTACGCTACAGTTTGGATTACATTATTCTAGATTACAATTTGGAATACGTGGACGCTACCCCGCGTCGTATATTTCAAGGATATGTTTGCTTGTAAAAGCTATATAAGATAATACAAAGTACCCTATTTGTAGCACTGTATACTCGATTTTCTTCCAGCGGCAATCTTATCTCTTTTCCAGATTTTCTGTTACATTGAATAAAAAAAAACATTTAATTCCACATTACAAAAAGGAAGTCCTTCAGATATCAATGAAGGCTTCCATTTATATCTATCTATATACAATAATAACTTAATAAAACTACTCTGTTGTTTAACATATTTATTCTTCTTTTGTTAATGGAATCAATGGCGCCAGTGTGATCGAAAAAACGGGTATGAACTTGTAATGCCGGAGCCAGACATAGCTTCATTTGAATGATCATCTAGTGTGGCCAGGGACTTTGTGTAGCTACGCAAAGTTTTGTAGTACTTTGTAATCTTCATGGACCAAAATGTACAAACACTTTGAGCTATGTCTGGCTCGGCATAATAAAACTATAGTATTCTATTCGTGATCTCACCGTAGATACAAGTATTGATAGTGATGGATAACTACCCACCTTTATGGAAATGATGCTTCGAGTTTATGGTGTAAACAGCATTTGGCGAAAAACCGGGCGCGCCAAAGTGCTGTTTTCTAATTAGGTTATAATCTCAGATTGGATTACCTTAGGCGTGACCTTTGCCTCGACACAATCCATTAAAAGCCACCGCACCCTCCCTGCTTAGTTGCGTCTGTCTTACTAATCGACTTAACAATAGGGAGGTTTCAATATCGATCATATTTTTATTGAACACTTTTTACATAGTATTAATATTATGTGCTTTTGTTATCAATATAACTACACTTCGAAACACTTTTTAGGCTTCCGTAGTACTACGAGGAACCCTTATAATTTCGCTCTGTCCGTCCCTCCGTCTGCCCGTGAAGCCAAATAGGTAATCTAAATAAATGTATGACAGCGAAAGATACCAATTAAGAAATCTCGAAAACTTCGGGATGTACCATTATAAAAATGGGCGAGTAAGAAGTTTAGAGTTAATAGGTATCCGCTAAGACCGGATTTTTTAATTTGTTCAGATTAAGGAGGTCTGTACACACTGTAGAAAGCTTCTTGAAATGTGCATGTCTTGTTAACGAAGTCTAATTGATGTTGTACAGGATTTTCATTAACACTTTTAACATATCTAATACTCTTCTCTTTTTCCATGATTGTTGCCATAGCATTCATGAATAATAGCAAATTAATCACGTAGCGCTAAAATTCTTTACGCATTGAGGTTTCTTGTACGCCGTAGAACAAATCAGAAAGCATGAAAAGAGGCAACGCGCAATCCTCCATTATTGATTGTAAGTTTTATTAATTTCCCATTGATGTTAACCACCTCTGCTCCCATTAATAAATGTAAGAAAATTGCTAGAATCATTCGATGCTCATAAGACATTTTTGAGAAGTTGTTTTTAGTTGTTTAAATCTCGAACATACAGAAAATATAAAAAGATGACTCACGATCATTTTAACTCCTACATTATGGTCTTTGGGTTCTTCTTCCATAACTGCTGCATTTGAATTATAAGTACCATTAGCCCTGTTGTCTGAAACAGATGGGCATAATTACGTATTGTGAAAATTTTAAAACCTATATAAAATATGTTAGGATAATTCTGTCTTCTCAATAAAATGGCAAAGAGCGTGTCAAGACACGCTTACATAGGCGACTTCCGGTAAACAACAATGGTTTTTGTTTATAAACTTATAGTTGACAATGAAGTTATTACAGGAACAGAAGCAGAAAATCTATCTTATGAAACCACACAAATCCTAACCATTCACCACATTTCGAATGATATTCTACCTCCAATAGACCTAGCACGAACATTTTATCCTCAGTCGACTTAGAATGAAAATGTTCGTGCTAAGCCCCGTGATCTCGGCCAACAAATACTTATACCCAACCTATCATATATTTTATATTTCAATTGGTACGTAGGTTTCTACATTGTTATAATTCTTTTCGAGATATATTTCATCTGTAGTTTTTGGTCTCTTAACTATTTCTAACTGCATTAATTGTATTATATTACGACACTTAAAAATACCTTTAATGATTTTTTTGCAACACACGCCAGAATAGGTATATGTATCCTACTTACTTGACATTTATCGTTATATTTTGGACAATTCACACAATATCTTTATAAAAAAATATATTTGTGTATAACAGGCGCCTGTTACCTATAACACAGGCATTAAGTTGTCTACCTTAGGAACAGACGTCTGTGTGTCATATAATCCTGTATATATTTATATTTATTTATTATTATATTTAAATTTTCTTCCATTTAAGCGTAAAGCTTTATGTTTGGTTATAATAATATTCCAGTGGGATTGGTAATCGAATATAATGGAATCGGTAGGTATCTCTTGGATTTATCTTTTCCTAATTAGAAATAGTATTCAACAAGTCTATCAACTTCTCATCCTATTAGTCTATTGTTTAGACTTGGGGTTATAAGGCGAATTGGTGATTAAATTCGGCTATCACATTTTATTAACGATTAAATTGAATACAGGAAGTGAAAGCAATCACCATGTTGTAATCACCTGTGTGTAGCAATCCGATATAAATACCCATCCGATTTTATTTCAAAACGACATTTCCGCCATATCAAATAGATTGGAAACTAATACGTACTATAATGGAATTCCATGGAATGTATTATAATAGATTACTGCGCAACTGTTGGAATTCGTAATCTCATTCAGATAGCGAAATGAATTCGTTCCATTTATCACACATTCTTCTAAACTTCTTGACTTATCAAAGAAGATATTAGTTAGTTATAAACTTTATATTTTAGTAATGTGTAAAATAAGATATATGTATATATATATATATATATATACATCTTATTATAAAGCGTAAGGTCACCTGAGACAAAATCTCGAAAACCGCGAGACAGACAGACATTGAGATGAAATTTGACAAGGAGGTAGTTTATAGCAGACTTTCCCTATGAACGGAATATTTCGATAGTACCAGATTATAAGAAGGTCTAAGAGCTCTCGCCATTTACGCGGACGAAGTAGCGGAGAACAGCTAGTAAGTCTATACCAGGGGTCGGTAGCCTGTGGCTCGCGAGCCAAATTCGCCTCTCTGGATGTGAAGTTGTGGCGCTTTAGTTCCATACGAAAATAACTGATTATCTAATAATATCCTAATTTATTTAGCAAAAAAACACGACTTGTATATGGATATATAAAATACCATCATCATCATCGGTCTATTGCAGTCCACAGCTGGACATGGGCCTCCCCCAAATCGCGCCATCTCACCCTTTATAACGCCATAACGCTAAGAAGAAGTTTATCTTCAGCTAAATGTTTCACCATCATCATCAGCCTATCATAGGCCACTGTTGGACATACCCCCCCCCCCCCCCCCAATCTCGACAATTCCCCCCCGCTTGCCCCAAGTCGATAGAAAGAAGAATGACGCTCTTGAAATGTGGGGGTGGCGGCGTATGTCAAGAATTTCTTGGAACCAAAATTCGCACCGATATCTCAATAATGCAAAAACTAGGCGTTAAACAACGACTTTCATCTATAATTCAAAGTCGCATAGTCAAGTTCTTTGGCCATGTCTCCCGGCATGGTAATGATTGCCTTTAGCGACTCGTGGTACAGGGAAGAGTTGAGGGCATAGAGAACGAGGAAGATCATCGACCATATTAAGACCCTTACATGAGAGTGAGTAAGTTTGAGTGAGTGGTCCCTTACATGAGTGCACCGAATTATCGGGTAGCGGAGATATTCATTGAATGAAGACGTAATGGAAGAAGTAGAAGAACGTCAGTCAATAGGGCTAGTACAAACGTCATCTATTGTAAGTAGCGACCAAATGTGGATATTTTTTATACCTGGAAAATGCGTTTATGCACCCCAGTCGACACTGAAGCTGATACACAAGTACAATCTCGGCTGGAAGTGTGGGACTCGCCGGCTAATCGCTAATTCCCAGTAAAAACCAAATGTGGATATTTTTTAATAACCTCTCGACTTTTCCGTTTTACCTTTTCCCGTAAACCTTCCAATATATGAAAGAAAGTAAACAGAATTTAAATCCGCCCAAAGGTTTTCGAGTTTTAGCGTGACCAAATTTAAAAGTTTCTATTCTTAAATTTGATTAGCAGAATTAAATGCAAATTTAATTTTGCAGTATTATAACGATAGTGTTGCAAGTGGTCTCGTTCAACAGACAGTTAACTTTTAATGAATGTGTATCGCGGCCTGGTTTTTACAACTTTTCAGATAGTTGCAAAAGTTTTAAATTGCTCCCGTAGTGCAACGAATTGGAGTTTCTTCTTCTTCTTTACAACATGAAAACGCACGACTGGAGTAGGCTTCATTATATGTTTTTATTCCGAAAACTTGTATTGCTAATAGAGGTATATATTTTCACAAAGGATTTTTTTGCTTTTTAAGGGTCCGTACAAGGTTTACGTCCTACAAGGGATCCTTATAGATACGCTTTATCCGGCTGTCCGCTCATAAGGTGGTCCCCTCTAGGAGTTCCAACCTATTGGTTATGGAGAAATTTTCCATGTCGCATGTTAAATGCTACAAACTCTTTAGGAAAGTCATTTTGAGCGAAATTGGACAACAGATTTAATAATAATAATAATAATAATAAATTCTTTATTGCACACAAATAGAAACAGATTACAGTTGACAACAAAAAGTACGCCCGCCCATATTACAATTTATAATATACAAATAACAAAAATACAATTTATAATACACAATAAGATTTAAAATAACGGAGAAAATTTAAATTTAAACTCTTAATTGATACAATTAAATGATAAAATAATTATATGTAAATATTTTAGAAATTAATTACAAACAAATTAAAATTTACATAGATTTAAACAATTTTAGAGCCTCAATAGGTAGGTATAAGGGATGGACTGAAATCCGCAAGGTACCCGGTTCAAACCCCACCACTGTTGGGGTATTATCGCACCTGCTTCTAATGCAAGCTTTTAATTTAAGCTTACTTAGCTTAGGAGGGGAAAAGGGAATATTAGATAAACCTAAAAATAATTCCTAATATTCTTTAAAAAAAAAAAATTCATAATAATTCATTTATGGTTCCTACTGCGATGCTGCATCACCCAATGGCGTTAGATGGATTTATGTTTGTTATCTCAGAACTTTTGACTGAGTGAACCGATTTTGATGATTATTTTTTAATTTGCTTCCCGGTTTTTTTTTTTAAAGAAAGAAAGATGGTTTTTAAGATGTTCATAGAACGTACATGATTGGCAAAGATGAACAGGCCTTCCACTTTTATATGTGTATCTTTATCTTTACAAATCCAGGGGCACCTAACGACCCTTACCCGACATTCAATTCATTAGAACCCTACCTCACCGAGACGCCATGGCGACGTCGCCGATTACGTATCCAAACATTTCGTATTAAAATTTAGGATAGGTAACGCACTTGGCGACGGTGTGGCGACGTCGCCAAATTAGATGAGTAGCCACGATTACTACTGGTTACTCATTTAGCAACCGCAGATATCCATGATCGTATATATAGATATCCGTAGCCGGCGACATGGCCATGGCGTCTCGGAGAGGTAGTAGTAACTCTATTATACTTTATCTATTTCTATTCCAGTAGACAATCAAAAACATTAATTGTTTGTAACTTAGGGAGTAAACAGGCGATTCATCTAGTGATAAGTGTCTACTGGTACCCATAGACGTGGCAATATTAATAGGTTCTCAAATTTTGTTCTTATGATTATATATAATAACCTATAGCCTTCCTCGATAAAGGGGCTATCTAACACTGAAATACTTTTTCAAATCGGACCAATAGTCCCTGAGATTAGCGCATTCAAGTAAACAAACAAACAAACACTTCAGTTTTATATACCTTTGAAATTTTTTTACTCTTAAAGTAGGTTATCAATTCGTTACGTAATGCTTTACTTAATCATCTATGGTGCAGTTGGCAGTGACCCTACCTTTCGCTCCGAGGTTGAAAAAATTCTCCATCAATGTGAAATGACGTCGCCGCATTTCCTAATGTTTTTAAAAATTGTCTTAAAACGATTAGATCGCTTTTATCTAGTTTAATTTTTTAACCTGTTAAATAAGATCTTAAGAAAATAAAGTTGGCATTTACAGTATTTAATCAAAATAAGGTTATAATAAATATTTTTTTGACATATATCAAGGCACTCCTTGCGAAGATCATCAGCCATTGACAGTCGCGAACTACCCTCCCCGCTGCAACCGTTGCTCGGCGATGACGCGTGTGGAGAAGTATTGCTACCCGTCCCAAGGCAGCCATCAGGTACGTCGACTCCTGCATTATATATACCTTAAAACTACAAAAAAAAATCAGATTTGGTTGCTACTACATAATACTTCAAATAGGCAAAGTTATTTCGTAAAACACTTGGTGAGTGTCACGTTTAATGGTAAAAACATAAAGGAGAATGGCAATATAGAGATGTCTTATACGTATATACTAACCTAGCCTAATCCTCCCCTTGCATCACTCTATTTATTGACGGAAACTGCACCAAAATTGGTTGCATAGTTTAAAAGAACTAAACGAACACGAACAGCACTTAGTTTTATACTAGTAAAGATATAACAAACTTAGCCTCTATACAACAATTATTCGTTGTATAGAGATTTTTTTCTAATTCCCTTCCCTTCAGCTGCATTATATATCAAAAAGCTCATCAGTTACTCATAGACGAGATAATAATCGATCGTAAGACGGATCGCTGAAAATGTTACCTCCATTTACCGCCCCACGTTTAATCCTGATCCTTTTTTGCGCTGAAAACTTCAAGAAATAAAGGAAAAAAACTTAAAACTCGTTAGTATTCAAATCGATAGCGTCTATTTTTAAGCCCCTGGCGCACAAAGAGGGCTGTTATAAGTTTGACGTGTCTGTCTGTCTGTGTGTGTGTCCGTCTGTGGCATCATAGCTCCCGAACGGATGAAGCGATTTCAATTTAGTTTTTTTTGTATTAATTTTTGACTCGTCTGCTAATGTTCTTAGACATGTTTGATGAAAATCGATTGAGCTGTTTAAAACATAGTTGTGGAGGGGTGAAAGTGGGGAACTAAGATAAGATAGGAAACGAATATATACTAGTGGGATATCGAATAAAAAGGGACAATGTAACATTAAATATATAGATATATTAGAGATTTTGCGTAAAATCGTATGTTTATTTATTTATTTTTATTTTTTGTTGGATGCGTCAAGCCGAAGACAGGGTGAAATGGCGCGATTTGGGGGAGGCCTATGTCCAGCAGTGGACTGCTATGGGCTGATGATGATGATGATGATGAAGATAATACTTTATTGCACACAAAACGAAGAAAGTAACACACACAGGAGTAAAACTGATTATTTCACACAATTATAGTACAAAGACGATCTTATTGTTAAATCAATCTCTAACAGACAACCTCATGGGAAAGAAATAGATAATACGAGAGCGGGATGGTGCAATATGATAAAGTATTACTTAAACTATACACTTTACTATATATAATATATATTTATATAATATAAACGATATCGGCACAACATAGTGTCTTTTCCACTCTGCTCTGTCACTTGCTGTCTCTTAGTGTACACCTTTTTTTTTCATGTCTTTATTTGCATAATCCATCCGCTCTTTGTCCCCCTATATTCCTACTTAACATCCGTTTACCCATCTCTTCTCATCACATGCCCATACCCCGCTAAATATGTATCTGCGTATACATATATATTAAAATATTATATATATTGTATTGTATTTACAGAAATTGAATGACTAGGGTAGAATAGAAAGGGACTAGGGTAGGGTAGGTAGATAAATATCGAGCAATTTAACGATAGACAGACATACTGTCTATCCAGATGCAAAAGAGAAGGAAATATGTTATATATTCTCAATATTTGCTATTCAATTTGTTTGTGATTTTATGTACAGATTAGGCCTTAAATAGATTAAATACTAACACGACAATTTAATGCGGTGTAATAACTTTAAAAGAATTATGATACTGTGGGCCGGGAAATTATTGTAAAGTAACAGCGCGTCCCCAAATAACTGGGCGGCGGGCGACTGTAAAACGAGCTGGGTTTCA
This sequence comes from Charaxes varanes, assembly GCA_024363005.1. Lineage (NCBI taxonomy): Eukaryota > Metazoa > Arthropoda > Insecta > Lepidoptera > Nymphalidae > Charaxes > Charaxes varanes. The sequence goes on from JANCMC010001028.1 coordinate 1,234,941, forward strand.
ATTTTAATTCCATTTCCCAACGCTGATACAGATAGAAATCTCTTAAGAGATGGTTACTCTTAATCATATCTATTATGTTCCGTAAAGTTCACTTATAAAACTTAATGTCTTATTAGTAAAATATAACCAACCAAGAAATATATGAAAATACCCTTGACACCGGATCCGAAAAAAATGGACCGAATAAAATGTAACTCTCATTGGCAGTTTAGCTAATGATATAATGAGTAAGATAGGTTGCTTGAATTTCAAGAAAAGGATAGAACTTCCGTACAAAAATAGAATATTTTTGGCATTGAACAAAATGATTGACATATCTATTTCAAAACCGGTGTTATAATACGATCATATCTTTTTATAATTTTCCTAAAAGTCCGGAGGAATTGTACCTGCGGTGGGATCTGATGGATCTATATAGATCATTGAATTCAGTGCAGATGAAGTCGAGATAAATGCTAGTAGGTAGTCATATGTTGTGAATACTTTTTCCTTCGATAAATTCGATTTTACTGTAAGATAGTGCATCACTTTTCTCTGCTGTCGGCACTTCCGGAATGCAGTTTTTGTCTTCTCTATGCACCCGTTAAGACCATAAGAAAAACTTGCAGTAATTTTTCCAGAAAAGGCATCCCGCCTCTTAACGCAAAATGAACACCGTTTTTAATCATGGAGTTTAAAATTAGTTCTCTTTGACGTGCCGCGCTCCGCTCTGCGGATACAAAGGGAAACCGACAAAAAGAATACACGCCAATCAAATGCGGGGGAAAATTGCACGATCAAAATTGATAAGCTGCTGAAATTAAAATATTGCCTCCTCTGAAAAAAAAATAATCAGAAACTTTTGTAATTAAGACATATTTTTTAAAATTAATACATACTTTCATACATAATACATCCAGAATAGTATAGACGAACCCACATTTGTGGGAGGCAAGGTAATAATCAACTGCAGTCAAAGATTAAGTCAATTAAGTTGCCTAGAAGAGGTAAACGTGTTTTTAATTTGTTCGTTTAACTGAAGTGAACACAAGATAAAACTTGAAATAAATTTAGCTCTTACTAACTACATCTCGTGTTGCCGTCAAAACGTCTATTCCTTCCGCTCGTATCGACACATAAACACTGCATGAAGAATACTGAAGCAAGAATTTTCTTCATAAAATATTCAAATGATCGCCTTTATTCCCATCTTAGAGCTACAGTTTATAGACGCTTGTGTTATAAAACATTTATACACGACTGGCGTAATTTAATATATCGTTAATTTCAATAGCTCAGCGGTAAAAGGTTGGTTAAAATGCTGAAAGCTTGACGCGACGGCACATTAACGAAAACGTAAATTAAAAAAAATAATACAACTTAATAGAAGATGGCCTGTTTTATACAAATGTTAATGCGTCATAATTCAATTCAATTCCGGAAATGTGAACACTTTCAACGGCCTGGTTGCATGTTAAAAAAGTTGTGACAGCTTTCAAAGCTTTTGTTTTACTAAAATATGGCGGTTGAATTTCGGCTTTTCTAAAAATATGTGATATTTATACGTTTTATTTGATATAGAGTTGATAGGACATGTTGTTTAAAGTTAGAGCATATGCCGCAACGGTCGCGATATCTACAGTTATCAAATTATATTATATACCTATGTTATGTTATTTTATTCTAATCTACACATTTTAATAAAGATAATTTAATAAAAAATAAGTATCTTATATTCAACGAATTATTTAATGTAGTAGATGCAGAGAGAAATATTACCAGTAGTTGGAAAAAACTTTCCCGCCAGTTTCTTGAAAAAAAAAAAGTTCATTCATATTTTTAAAGGTTAGTTTTAACATTAGAAAGAACTCTATTTCTCAAGGATACGACTCGTATACTTCTGGAATTACTAAACTATAATTCCCAGACTTTATTGTCTTGTACAACACTAGTCATAAATCTAGCGTAAAGTGTTCCGGACTCACTATCCATCACTGTATTATTTTTGCACATCGCGCCACTATCACGCGGCGCGCGCTAACGCTGCACAAAATAGAATATGCAATAAACCCCTGCAGCGTAGTTTTAAAATCAATTACTAGAGGAAACTTCATAAGTATGCCAATGTATACAAACTAAACTTCAAAATATATTTTAACACTGACGTTCACGAATGCTAGTAAATGACAGTGTGAAAAAGGGAAAAAAATGCCTTCTTAATTATTGATTTTAAAGCAATATGTTATACTAGTATAATTTTTCTACTAGTAAATAAAATTTACATTATTTAATGCCTCTAACCACTGGCATGCTATGAATTCATAATAAATAGGATGAAGTACAGGTTCCTTGACGTTTTTACAGTTAAATATTAAAAAGACGAACGGGTAAGGTGTTCGATAGAGGAGATCGTACCTTAATCGGTGTCCAGCATTTGAGTCGATCGCTAGAATAAGTAGCTCTTACCCGCAGCGGGATGACAGGTGAGTAACCAATTTTAACACTCGTTTTCTTCAAATATGCGATCCTCCTTCGTGTTTTGGAAGGTACGTATAATTTGGGTCCCTATTAATGTCATTGAGTGATATTAGTTGTGAGATTGAGGAGGTTCCGGGGATGATCTCCAACAGCAGTCGGTGATCTTAACTCGCCCCACATCCATATCCTCTGCAATCTAAACTGATTTTATTATTAGACCAGGATAAAGCTAGGAAGAAGAAAAAGAAATCTCAACCCGCTAGGGTATTGTCACGCGTGTTCTCTAACAAAAGTTTTTGAATAAATCTTAACAGTAGTTAGGAAAATCGAGAATCTGTACATGATGCTTTAGGGGTATCAGAATTAAAAAAATGTTAAGAAATGGTAAAACATAATGTGTTGCCCTCTTCACCGCACCCTCTGCCAGTATAAATATGATGCAATTATTCTGCTCCAATAAACGCCGGCGAGTGAAAAGAATACAATAAATAACAAACTCGCATATTGAAAAGCAATTTTGCGGTTGTGCTGAAACAAAAGAGATTCCGTTTTCACATTTAATTTTATGTTTTAAACAAGTTATCGGCGCCTCAGTTCGCGCGAACAAACAGTTTTGTTTGAATATTTCGTTACGTATACATATATTTTTTGTATATTGTATTTACGTAGAATTAAGTTTACATGTAATGTGATTTTGTTAGCCTGGATAGTTTTGATATCTAAGTGGTGCGTTGGCGCAGTTGGCAGTGTTCCGCTCCGTGGGTTGCGGGTTCGATTCCCGCCACGGGTCTGGGTGTTTTATCTATACGCATGTATTTATACATTTAAAAACAAAATATTTATAAGCTAACAAGTTATAGAAAACATAGTTATGACTGTATTAGTGTTGCCAACAACAAAATCTTAGATTACCATCTTCGTAAATGTGTTTGGTCATATTCAAACCTTTTTTTTGACACCTTTTTTATTTGTTTATCTAGTTTTAAAAGCGCAAATAGTATTATCGTTTATAAATATGTCAGGAATCGAAAATACAAGTACATATAATCACATAGTCTTCTATATGAAATAATTTCAAATTAAATTTATGACAACATTCCAGCAATCTGTGCATAAATAGGGATCGCTTGAAACTGTCGGTCGCCGCATTTAAATTAGATGATAGTTTTAACGAGAGTTGGTCGACGCATGGGAGTGAAACTAACAGACAAAATGTAATTATTCATGGTATGGTACAATTCGAATGTGTGAGTGGGTCTCGGATATACATATGTATGTAATTTCAATATTATGATTTATGTGTTATCAGTTACAAGATAGCAGTTTTGGGTAGACAATTACAGTGCAACAGACATCGAATAGACATAATCTGTTTGAATTTAAAGAAATTATGGTATGGCTAAGGGGAATTCTCGGGGAATACCTATTTTGAATTAAGCTATTTCGTAATGGAAGTTAAAATAGTAATTATTGTAAATTTTCAGTATTCAAATGTAATCAAAATTCATTTTATTCACTTAGGTTTTTTTACAAACTCTTGTGGAATTCATTTTTAGTATAAATATTTTTTAATTCTAACATTAAAATTCTTATGTCACATTGTTTGTTGCGAAACTCCTTCAAAACGGCTTGACCGATTCTTGTGAAAATTTTTGTGCATATTTAGTAGACCTGAGAATCGGTCGTAAACTATTTCTTAAGCTCCTAAGTGATAAGGGTGGCTCACGCGGACATAGTCGCGGGGTACAGCTAGTAATCTATACTAATATATAAATCTATACTAAAATAAATATAACATATTTTGAGGAGGTCGTGGCCTAATCAGTGGTCGGCATTTGAGTTGATCGCTAAGTTAAGTTGGTCTGGCTGCGACCGGGTGATAGATGGGTGACCCATTCTAGCACTGGTTTATATTTGATATACGACCTCCTCCGTGTTTCGGAAGGCACGTAAAACAGTGGGACCCGATTAATGTCACTTTGTGATATTAATCGTAATTCAAAACTTAAACGAAACAGAAGAAGCTGGTTCCTTGGATGGGTCTGGCATAATTTTAAACAGACTTAAGAAGTCGTCTACAAATTACGTCACACCAATTTTACGATTTTGGAACCCCCCCTCCGTCCTTGTCACACTTTCAAAACCCTATCCCCCTTGGTATGACGTCACGTACTTTAAAAGAAATAATTACAGGAAACGACAAATGCAATTTTTTAAATATTACAATATTTTAAATTTTTATATGTGACAAGGCTCCAAATCCCCCCCTAACTCCTTGTCACACAATGTTTTATGGATGACCCCTAAGGTGTAATATTATTCTAAGAACGTTAATACCTTGAAATCGGCGTCGGTCCCCAGGTGTTTGAAAGTCCCAACGATGTAGACCGCATTGACCCCACTGACGACCATTCGCGCGTGAGTGCTGTGCCTGCGCAAACAGAATACTTAATAATTGATAGAGTTAGGGGGCAAAATATTTGTTAAAAATACAATGTATTCTTCTTTTTTTTTTTAATTTAATTTATTTAATATTTAATGTGATATCTAGCGACTGGAATGATATGGTGTATTTTAGTTGTTAATTCAATTTAATTAAGTGATTCGTATTTTTATTCAATTTCAATTTTTTAATATAATCATTTTGGTACACCGCGATAGCGGTAGAACTCATGATACGATGAAATAATGTGTGTCAAGTTAAATTACTGTATTCACAAATAAAGGAAATTTTATTTGATTTAAACGTAAAGTAATCAGAGGCTATTCTAACAACAATTAGAAATTGTGAATTAAAGATACAATATCAAATATTTATGATCAGGCGTCTTGAAATGATGTAGATTCTTGAAGTGCATAACAATCTGAAACTAAATAAAGTAAAGCAATATAGTGCAATGCTTTAGTGGTATTTTCAGTGGTTAAGTCTTACGACATTACTTAGATTCCTCCTTTGACCCAGATTCAAAATAATTTATACTGTCTTGCTCAAAACCTTACCTTTTAAACATATTGCATTCAATAAGCTATAAGCCATTTATTATTTACCCGTTACGTGACAGTGGATTAATTTTATTACAGTTATTTAAGAATACATTTGTTATTCATCCTTAAAACTTCAATTACAATTTAATAAGACGACGTAACTGATCCGGAGCCCCGATCTTAGAATGTTTGAACGTACCCGAATTTTCCTCCGTTTTCTACAATTCTTCTCGAAATTAATAAAATTAAAGAGGGGGGTAAAAGTCAAAATCTTATATTATTTATTGTTTGAACCGGGTACCTTTCGGATTTCAGTCCATCCCTTATACCGTTGAGCTATTGAGGCTCGAATAATAGAAATAATGGGATAATTGAGAATAATAATAGAAATAATGGGAGTATAATAATAATAAAGAAGTTTAGATAGAGAAGATATAGTAGAAGAGGTTTAGATAGACGAAGATTTTCATGCTGCAAGGCCGAGAACGCATCTGCGAGCCCTCCGGTGTTGCAGTTGTTTATGGGTGTTGGTAATCACTCAGGTGTATCGCCTGCCCGTTTGCCCTTTGTTTTATTTATAAATAATAAGCTCCAGGTAATAATTACTTAATGTTAAGAATTAAGTGTATGTTTGCGAATGTACAAGCAGGATAACAAGCTAAACTCAAAAATTCTATATTCAAATAAACGAATTTAAAAAGTTTTAAATTAAATGTTAACGTGCAATAGCGGAAAAAAAACCATTTGAGATGGTGTTATTACAAATCTTTATACATAAAACGAAAGGTCCCTAAGACGAAATCTCGAAAATGGTGAAATGTGTCGGCAGGGAAGTAGGTTATAGTTAGTAGACGTCTGCTAAAAACGGATTTTGCGACAGGTTCGGATTAAGGGGTCTAATCTAATCTCTCGCAAGTTTATACGAACTTTTACACGAACGGAATCGCGGGGGACAACTAGAGTTATATAACTTAAAATAACGCTGAAAACTACTACGTTTTTCTATTAATTGAATTTGCAAGACACTCCCTTTCAAATATCAAACGACTTCTATATAATATTTCTAAACTTTGTTAAGGATAATGTTATAAAGGAGTTTAATCTCACTAAGATCTAAACAAAATTTGAAAATCTAAACACGACGTTTAGTCCACGGAGTTAGTTTTAGGCTCACTTCACACGTACCACTTACAAGAGTTTTTAAGACATAAATATATGAGTTCTCATGATTGCTTTGAAATATATCTTTCTTTCTATATCTCTATATTTTAACCCCATTGATAATACATTAATGTAGATATGTAAATAGAAATAAGTATTCCAAATATACTCGTATCTACATTAAAACATAAAAAGCAGAACGTTTATTCATAAAAATTCTTTAAATAAATATACTAGATGATGCTCACGATTTTTTTTTTGCGGAACCCTAATCATTTTGCTTTTAAAAGTAAAGTAGCCTATATTATTCCTCGTAAAACCTACCAGTGAAAGCTCCGTCCAAATATGACCAGCCCTTATGGAAATTACCCGTTACAAACAAATAGAAAACAAAAACAGAATATACATATATTGTTATTATAATAAATTTGTACAACATATTTTTATATAAGCCCAGATTCGGGGTCGGAAATCCATGCCGTAACCTTTAATAAAAAAAAAAAAATTCTTGCTAAATATGATGTGTCAAAGTTTTCCAATGTTGTAGAATTTTTTTTAGTCAATTTTTATTTTCAGCCAGTACCTTTTTAATCCAATGCATACATTTTGTATGAAACTTAATGGGATATATTAAACCTATTTGATAAATTTATATCAAAAAAAAAAGCAATACATGTGAACTAAACTAGCTATCTTGCAACTTTTTAGTAACTTAAACAAAATTTTGCATATAATAACACTTTTGACTACTAAAATACGTCACATCCAATATTATAAAATCTGCTCTCTGTTATTATATATTTGGCGGGAACTTTGTTATGCAGACGAAAAACGCGCCAACCAAACATAAATCACCCAGTGTTGCCAACGTGAACTAATGTGATTGGGTCCTAAGCAGAAAATACATACTTGTGATCGGTTTTGTAGCTATTAATGATAAGATTACTGTGTAGATGAAAGAAAAATAATATATTCAATAAGTTGCAAGAAAAGGCCTAAAAAAAGAATGACGCGGAAAATACAGAGTAAGCTAAATAAGTATATAGAACTAAAAAGTGCAGTAAGGTACTAATATGACTAATAGACGTTCAAGGAACGGGAATTTTCATTAAAAAAAAAAACAGTTAAAAAGTGAAATTTTGAAAAGGTTAAAATAAAAATACGTGAAAGTTATGTGAATATAAGAGCATTAATAAACATTAAATTTTTCATAGCTTTTCTTGAAGTTCGGTATCTTATAAGGAAATGGGGAAGCAGTAAACTAGGAGACCGAAGATATTGGTAATATATTTTTATAACGTTCAAAGTAATATTCGGAGAACGTTCTCAAGTGTAATTACTTCTGTCACGTTTTTGAATCATAAAGATTTTCGACCTGCAATCTTGTGCTGTTGAGTAATGGCGCAATGGATGTGATACTTCTTTGTCGACTTGATCTTGGTAATTTCTAAAGTTCCAGGAATAACTTGGAGTAGAGTGGCCAGAGAGAGACCAGAATGGAATAGGTTGGAGGAGGTTGCCAACTGGCAAACGGACTTACAGAAAATAAAGAAATATCAAAAACGCAAATAATTGCTCCTATATAAACATTGTTTTGTAGCGGCTGCTACATAACAAGATGGCAATGATGTCAAGTGGAAAAGGTTACACCAAAGCAAACTAGATGGCGATAGGGGGGACTACAGTACCTATGTATATTAATCGATCTATATACCACTGAGGAGCGGCCGGGGGGGCCGGGCGGGCCGGCGGGCCCCGGCGCGGGCGGCGGCACCTTTGGCATCTCGCCCTGCGAGTGCAGAGACTCACTACTTCCGCACAATCGCATACGCACCTACAATTATCCAGGTGCGTATGCGCTCGTGCACACGCGCCGCACCGAGCCCGTAGTACGGGGCTCGCTTAACTTTTACAGTGGGCGTGCGGGCGCTCAAAACAGACTACGGGGATAAGCCTTCGAGGCGAGGCCTCAAGCTTCGATGAAGTATTTTCAAATCAGTCGAACGGCTGATGGAGAGCTACGACTACTATTCAGAACTTTCGATATGTCGCGTCGCTCGGGCTAAGGAGCGTCCGAACTCGGCAAAATGGGCACTCACGACTTTGGGCGGCGGCGCTTCGGAGTGAATGTTGCTCATGTTGATGTCCTTGCCGGCCTGCGCCAGCGCCACCAGCTTCAGGGCCACGAACAGCCCCGCCTGCAACAGCCGCCGCGTAAGGTCGCGGGTCGCGAACTACGTACGGACGACAGTTCGCGAGCGAGTCGCGAGACAGGAGACGGCAAACCTTGCCTCTTCGAGTGAGGGTCGCGGTCTCCGGTCTATTTGGGACGCGAACCACACTGCACACTGCAGAGCCGCGCTTGTAAAATGGCACAGGCCAAGTGGAACTAAGTAACCGACGGACAGTAGAAGATGTTGATGAGTAAATTTAGAGACTAGTACTCGCAAGAGCATCGCGGGCTCGACCTGAGTGAAGTGGCGATACGTTGTGCGGCTCAGCACCGATCGGGTCAATATTTCATTTTTTATTTTATATGAAACTCTAACAGTTGAGTACATTAAGTAATTACAAGAGTTTTATTTAATTGATACATAAAATCTGACATTTCAACTACTTACTCAATATTTTTATTACTTAATTTAAATTTTAAAAAAAACTTTTTAGTTATGCCTGAACAGGTTTTAGAGTCAGTTTCTCACTTTTAGATGTCCAATAACCACCTTCCTGATTCATCCCCAAAACCTGGTTAACATTTAGGACTAAAAAGAATCGTTAAGACAAATTTTCTTTTATTATTTTGTACAAAAACTTAAGATCTGCAAAGTTACGTCGATTGTAAAAGGATTTAGTCCGAATGCAGAAAATCTAACAGAGTCTAAACACGTCCGCAGTTCCGTGCAATTTGCAATAAATAAATATATAGACTTAACACGCGAGAAATAATCCTTTGCCTCCGAGCGTAATTAATCTTCTTAAAATTTTATCTCGAAAATATTTTGTCAGATTCTTTACCTAGTTAATAATTCGTTAACGAGCTGCTTACGAATTGTTTTTGAATGAAAGATTCATTATCCAAGAGGCATTTCAAAAACGATTGCAAATCGGGAATCAAGTAGAGGTTTATTTGAGCATTTTTATTTTTAAAGAATAAACTAGCTGAGCCGAAAATTTTCCGTATCGGCGATATGTTTACATGTATGAGTGGTTATGTCACTAAAGATGAACCTTCTTTTATATATTACAAGGGGCAAATGAGTAATTACCGTCGTCCATGGACGTCTGCACCGCCAGAGGGCTCGCAGACGCGTTGCCGGCTTTAAAGAGGGGTTCAAGCCACCGGGAACTCTCACAAACCGAGCGAAACGCTGCAACAATACCATCACTTGACGTGACAGCGTTGCTGCCACTTCACACCGATCTTATGTGAGAGAGAGCTACAGCTACCCAGACGTGCCAGCCCAATACAGCTGCTGACCAAAAAAATTATATGTATTATTAAATAGAAATTAATGAAATCTTTATTATACCTTCAATTTGGCCAAAATTGTCGCTCATTCTAATTAGTAATTCAATCTTGTATAATCATATACTCGCTAGTAAATACAAAAGAGAAAATTATGTTGGAAAATTCCCCCGTATTCTCCGGCGAAGGCGCCCCGTTTTCCAATCAAGCTTCGATAACGCGCAAAACCGAGTCCTGTGATCAAATATCATTTGTTCAATAAACATTCGTTCTAGACTACTTGAATTAAATAAATCACAATGTATTAGCAATAGTCATCGATTTATTAGACTTTGTATGAATACATTTCTTCTTATGCCGTAGCCAGACATGGCTTTATTTGAATGATCATTTCAGTGATCATGTAGTGTGGCCAGGGAATTTATGTAACTGCGCAAAATTTTTTAGAACTTTGTAGTCTTCAAGAACAAAAATGTACAAACCCTTTGAGCTATGTATGGTTCCGGCAAAAGAGTGCTCCTTATAGTGTTTGCCAAAGGAACGCTAAGGTTTCGTTGGCAAACACTGTATTGTCACGCCCCAGAAAGTAGCCACATCAACTATAAGTCCTTCTGCGTGCAGATGTTAGGGACGCCGGGCCCGATAAAGTATGGGACAGTGTTATCAGGACCATCCCTACCTTAGAGCTAACGGAGCGGTCGCTCCAGGCACCGAATGTCAGGGGGTGCCTTAGCTAGGAACGACTCTCGCGGATTAAAGCAAAGTAGTTTAGTTTCTCATGCATGTCATGGATTTTCGCAAAGTAACGCCTGATTCTATCAATTGTCTGTTTGTAACGTTGAAATTATTCGACTGGCCCTTTGGCCCAGCTGGCAGTAACCCTGGCTTCCGTTCTGTGGGTTGTGGGGTTGATTCGCCTCGACTCGGGTTGTATAATCCATATGTACATGTGTACTTATATATTTAAAAAATATATATTTGCGTATAACAGGCGTCTGTTACCTGTAACTCGTGCATTAATGTTTGTTCCGGGCATCCTGCAGTACGATTTCGACGGGACTTCAACTAACAGATAGCTGATGTCACAAGGAATAAAAAACCTCAAATTTAATTAAATTACTAAATTCACGTATACTAGTCGCGGACTTATATAATTAGAGGACGCCACGCTACCTATAACGTTGGTTTATTTTTATCACATGAATTGATATGTAATTGACTTTATATTTATAGAATTGAATCACATTTGTAATTGAATTGTATCAAATAAAAAAATGATTTACACATTTGCCGCCAGTAGGCAATTCAATTTTTGCTGCCTCTATTGACATCTGCAATTCAATACTCTACATCACAATTATAAAACCTTCTTCATATTGAATTTTATTCTGCGTGTCTAACTAGTAATTTATTTTTTTTTAATAAAAAAAATATATTTGTGGTCCAAATTTGCCGCCCCTCGAATCTGCCGCTGAAGGTTCCAGCCTTCTCGGCCTACCCTTAAATCTGCCTCTGTACCGTGTATGTAAATAATAAATTTGTCGTATTTTTAAAATTTCAGATACGATACAAATCCATCGTCATCCGAAGATTCCGATGCGTCAGGTGCGTCTGGTGATAGCAAGAAAGAGAAGAAAAAAGAAAAGAAACCGAAGAAAACCATCACTATTGTGAGTAATTTTTATGCTGTTATGTTTGATACTTAATCATTTGCTAATTTCTTACATTTTCGGAAAAATTTCACTATTCCTGGAATAAAAGTTGTCAAAAGTGTAACCCCATAGACTCTTTTACTTTCCACTCAGTAACTGTGAAAGTCATTCTCTTCGCTCTAAATCATTCTGAAACGAAATATAATAAAAACATTCGAAATGTTAAGTTAAATCAATTGGTGACAAACACTTATTGTAGCCAAATAATCTATCGAAGGACTGTAGTATACTTTCTTCTTCTTGGTCGCTACACTCTTGACAGAGTGGTCGTGGCTGTCATATCTTGTGTGGCAAGCTTAACTACGCGAAGATTGTACGTGTTGAATATTAGGCGAAAGTCCACAGTCTAACGGACTTAAAAGTAAAACATCTTCTATAATCTTCAGTTACACTAAAAGGTAATTCAAGTAATGTGTCGCTACGACAACGTAAAATAAATTGACTATTTGATTCCAGATGTAGCTGCCGCTACTTAATGAGATGGCAATGACGTCGAGTGGAAAAGGTTACACAAAAGCAAAACTAGATGGCGCTGTACGGATGACGAAGACCGCAGTACAAACACTGAAAATATCCATATAAATGAACTCACGCTAGCGAAGTTTTTACTTACGATTACTATGTATAGACCTTCCGACGAACAACTGTCGACGAGGCTCTGTCGCCGGGCAACTCCAACTAGCCCGGACACGAAGATCTTCCTTTGCGGTGGTTGAGCATATCGACCTACGCTCCCATCTTTAATTCCTCGCCAAAACTTTCCACCTTGGTGTGCCTTCTCATACAAGGTAACTGAAACAGAACTTTAAGGTAGAAAAAGGAGTTAAGAAGGTAAATAATGCTCTAAAGAAGAGTAAGAGTGTGACAGTTTGTATAGTTATTATATTTTGTCCCGCCCGTGAGTGCTCACCTTTACAGTCGGGCGCGAAATCCTAGCGGTACAGAATTGTATAGCTATGAAGTACGTAATATCAACTACATTGCACTGTTACTGTACTCTACGGTAATATTATATGTACCGTAAACGTACATTTAACGTAGGAGGTCGTAGCTCAATCAGGGACCGGTATTTGAGTCGATCGCTAGGTTAAGCACATTTTACCGCGGCCGGTTGATGGATGGGTGACCAATTCTAATACTGCCTTTCAAATGTCCGACTTCCTCCGTGTTTCAGAAGGCACGTAAAACAGTGGGTCCCAGTTAATGTCACTGAGTGATATTAGTCGTGAGATTGTGCGTGTTCAGGAAATGACGTCATAAGGTAGTCGTTCATCTTACTTCGCCCCACAGCCACATCCTCTGCAATTTAAGCGGACCCTGGAACTAGACCGGAATAAATCTAGGAAGAGTTTTGGCCATTAGACAACAACTTTTGAAATATTAGTCAAACCTAAAAGTATCCTTTTATTATTTAACTTTCTGAATAATTGTATTTTTCATTTCATTTCCTAATATTTTTTCACAAAAAAGAAAATATCCGCCATAGAAAATGAGCCATAAAACGTCATCAAGCAATCGCGATGCTGAACAAAGACGGAATGTGTCATCTGTCACTTTCCACCTGTCTAAATGGTAAGATGACAGACACACACACACACACACACACACACACACACACACACACACACACGCACACGCACACGCACACGCACACGCACAAGCACACACATGTTAATATTTCCCGTAACGTTATAAATTACTAATAAATAAATATAAAATGATAAATAAATTACACATAAATTTTGTCATTAATCGTAACAAAAATGTAATATTTCTAATTATTTAATCAATTATTCGTAATTTGCTTACACACATGGTATATGAAGCCCAGTCAGGACATTGCAAATTAACGTAGAAAACAAATATATAATTTAATAAAAATATAATATTAATAACATCAGCATTTTGCAATATTGGCCACTATTTTATGGCATTCGTTATCATCAAGTTTTTCACAGAGTTACCAAAATTTGAATATTTCCAGAAAGGCAATCCGCTCGCTCGCTAACGACGTTTTAATTTATATTCTTTGTATAAAACTACGCTTAAAACAGTCCATTAAGGCCGATGCGATTATTTCGTCTGTAGTTTTTGTCATTAAAAAGACCGCAGTCATTATGCATAGTGGTACTTGTTAAATTTTGAAAGGGACGGCCGAAGAAATTTCGTAAGCCCGGAGACAGTACTCAGTACTAATACACTAATAATGGGTACTAATAATATGTCCGTCCGTCCGTCCCTCAGTCTGCTCGTAAGGTGGTCTCCTCCTAGCATTTCCAAACTATTAGACGTAGAGATTTGAAATTTTCCATGTTGATAGAACATGCTAAAAACAACAACTTTTGAAATTATGTAACAAATACGTTTATAACGTATCAGATACGGAACCCTTCTGTATAAGCGTGTCTTGACACGCTCTTGGCCTTTTTATTTTTTCTATTTGTGGGTGTCACGTCAGACTGACCTTCACAGGGTCAACGGGCGGGATTTTGGGGCGAGCGCGTGGCTCAGCTCAGGTGAATCGCCCGTTCATCTTCCTAGCGTTATCCAGATATGGTACCAGGGTCCGTTGAGATTGCAGAGGAAGCGGCTGTGGGTCGAACTAAGTAAATAAATAATAAAGAGATGAGAGAGAGAGAGAAGAGAAAACTATATGACAGACGCTCGTTTATTCCTAAGGGCTCGATTCATAAATTGCGTCACACCAATTTTATGATTTTTGAACTTCCCTCCCCGTCCTTGTCACATTTTGGCTTAACGACGAGTTTAGGCCGCCGGGAAGTCTCACAAACCGAACGAAACGCGACAACAACACCATCACTAGACGTGGCAGCATTGCCACCACTTCACGACTACTGCTGGATCACCTTACGGTTTTTGCTAACGTTTAATCAGTATATGTATATTATGTCTAATATACGATCGCCCCAGCTTTTATCATAATATTGACGCTACCTCTACGTTATATGTAATGTTTGATCACTCTACTGTTTTGCTCTAATGTTTGATAACTCTGCGGTTTTTTTAACGTTTGATTGTTCTATACTTATATATTTAACGTTTCGTCGCTGTATCTTATACATATCATTGGCGTTAGCTTCACGGTCAACAGTCGGTTGTTGTAACGAAACTTACAGACACTGATTATAAAAATATAAGAAGAAGAAGAAATAGTTTTATTTGGAATAATATAAAGAAAAGGTTTCTTTATGCAAATTGTCAATTCGCTAAAAATAAACAAATTTATATTAGACGACCTTATATATATAATATACCTAAAGATTTCGTTAAAAAATTTGTATATGACGGAACGAAACGGATGTGAATTTTGTTTTTACAATACATTTTTGAATTAAACAAAATTGTGTTAATAAAGAGTACAACGACCTGTCTTTGAGACAGAACATTTACAGGTATTCCAGTAGATATACATGGTTTATTACAACTACGAAAAGAAAACTATAAAATTTTTAAGGTTCTAATTTAAAGTTGTAAGAAATATCTTTATTCACATACACTTTCTTATAATGCCGGAGGAGACACTAATGATAACAAACTTTTGTGCACTTTTACAATATTCTGTAATAGAATAATTAAATAAAGGCCTTTAGAAAAAAGTGGAGTTATAGATGTCTATGAAAGTTTGATATATAAATTACTGTGAAGCCGGAGGCAGACATAGCTTCATTTGAATGATCATGTCTTGTGGCCGGGGACTTTGAGTAACTGTACAAAGTTTCGTAGAACTTTGTGGATTTTATGGACAAAAATGTACAAACACTTTGAGCTATGTCTGGCTCTGGCATAAACGCTTGTGATCGTCATATTATATATTCATTTTATCATTGTTTAATAATATTTTGGTGATATTTTTTTTAAGCTAAGTTTATGGCTTCTCGCGTCCCGGTCTAAGTAGAGCCTGTAGCAAACTCTATCAATCTCAACAAACGCTATCATCTCAATCAAACCAAATTGCTGTCCCCAAATCTGAATTATTTTAAAAAGATGTTAAAATAATTCACATTTGGGGACAGCAATTTATCCCCAAGCATTAAGATCATTCAAAAAATCTAAATTGTTGCTTTTCTTGCGAGAGGTGAGAGATAACATTTTTTTTTATATATCTGCTATAATTAGTTTTACTCCTATGTGTGTTACTTTCTTTGTTTTATGTGTGCAATAAAGTATTATTATTATTATTATTATTGTTTAATATGAGGAACCTCATTTTTAGATGTTCAATATATAACACGAACTTTAATTTCGTTTTAGGCATTACTAGTTATGGTGTGTCAATGACAACACTGGAAGAGGTATTTTTAAGCCTAGAAGGTGAAAATGCCGAAGAGATAGAGGCTGTAGAAGGTGTATCATCTGTGAAACTAGTGCGCGCTAGAGCCTTGTCCAGAAGTTTGTCTTTGCAGAGCAAAACCTTGAGCTATCAGGTTAGTAGTTACAACGGTAACGTTAAACGCATACAGAAAATACCGGGCAATAGCGAGTCAGACTCGCGCATTAATGGTTCCGTGCCATGACGTAGTACTTTATTAGGTTATTTTAAAAATTATACTATTCTTAACTTTTTTTTTAATTTGACAAAGTCACTAAACTGTCTTTTTTGATGCAACAGTAACATTTATGGCCTATGGATTTTATCCTATACTTGTGCTATAAGACATCATGGCTTCTTGCCAAATTTCATGATTCTAAGTCAAAAATACCCTATTGGTTTTGGTAAACTTTGGAAATGTGACATAAACGGCCAAATTTTTTGATTGCGTACACTTAGAGGTTGATGTTTCACAGCTTCAAGAGACCGCAGACCTATTTCGTACTAACTTCAACTTTATAGCTCTGCGCGTTATTGAGAAAAAGGATCTTGACAGATAGACGGACAGACAATAAAGTGATCCTATAAGGTTTCCTTTATTTCCTTTGGACGGAACCCTAAAACAACACGAGGATAATAAAGTATATCTCTGTTTGTAGGAATTGAATGACAAGGACCAACAAAGGACGACATCATTACCGACCCCGCCCGCGTCGCACGCGCTACATTCTACCACGCATGGCGTAGAACATGTTAAGGTAAATAAGGTAAAGATGATAGTGTGTGGTTCAGACTTGTCCTCTTAATTCTATCTTCGTCTTTAATTTTTACACCTAATTGTATCAATTATTTCACCTGTTAATTTAACTCAATGTCTATTGATATTGTAAATGCGTTTATGTTTTAATTTACAGCATATCTAGTTAAAATATTAATAACGTGGCTTACATGCATGAGAAACTAAACTAATTTGCAACGTAAAGTCTTTTATACTTTACGAATAACCTTTGTAGAGTCTATCTCCTGATGATGCTTCGGTGTCGAAGCGAAACGTGCGTTGAGGCACCGGCGCGGCGCTGCGAGTAAAAGCCTTTAATCTCTGCATTGCGTCACACGGAGCGGAATGAGGGTTATCGGTTCCCGGCTGATAAACGCGATCGAATAAGTTCGGTACACAGTCCACTGCTCCAGGGGTCATTACCGGAATAAACTGTTTGTATTTGTTTTAAAATTAAAATGTTCATGTTAGATGAAATACGTGATGCAAAAACTTACGGTACTATTTTATGAAAATTGTGCAGATGGAGGACTGAGAAATTTCCCACAATTATCTATACTAATATATATAGCTGAAAGTTTTTTGCTTGCTTGAATGCGATAATCTCGCGAACTACGGTCCGATCTGAAATATTATTTCCGTGTTAAATGCATTTATATTCATTTATTCAATGATATTGAACCACCTTGGAAGGATATTACATATATGATAATTAATTTATAATTTCTACATACTTCATTTATCGAGGAAAACTTTAAATCATCACACTAAAATTGAATAATTTTACCTAA
The DNA here is from genome assembly GCA_024363005.1 of Charaxes varanes. Classification (NCBI taxonomy): domain Eukaryota; kingdom Metazoa; phylum Arthropoda; class Insecta; order Lepidoptera; family Nymphalidae; genus Charaxes; species Charaxes varanes. The sequence goes on from JANCMC010001028.1 coordinate 1,252,621, forward strand.
TTATACGCGTACGAATTCGCGGGTACAGCTAGTAGTATAAAGGAGGGTGTGTCAATGCTAATATTTTTATAAAATATAAATTATTAATACATTAATTTATCACAAAGAGGATCACGCACACTAATGCCACACGATTTACACATACATATGTAAAATTTGCTAGAAGATTGTGTCAAAGTGTAGTCATGATGTGTATTTAATAGTCAAATATAACAATATCGTTGTTACAAAGAATTAAAATTTTCTATATAACCTTAAATAAGCATATAGTACGCAAATACAAATATTTGTGACCGAATTTGGCCCAGTCGGGGATTTATAGAAAGTGAAAATATGCACGAATAATTATTATAAACATCAGTTAATTTCAAAATTGTAATATTTGAATCCATGGAGGCCTATGTCCAGCAGTGGAATTTATAAGACCAAAGGAACATAGTGACTACCGACGTCCTTGGACAACTAATTTACCGAAAGACTCGCCTATTCGTTGCCGATCTTTGAGGAATTAATATGCGCTTTTCTTAAATGTGTAGCCGCCGTTACATAACAAGATGGCGATGATATCGAGTAGCACCATACACCAAAGCAAACTAGATGGCGCTGTACGGACAGATCGACGAACGCGGTGCCAACTCTGTCACGTACCGTACAAAGTCCAACTCACGCTAGTGAAGTTTCTACATACCATCGCTACATATACACCTGCCGACGAACAACTCTCGGCGAGGCGTGACCGTTCCGGGCAACTTCACCTAACCCAGACTGTTGTTTGAATAGCTTGAAAGCTAAGTAATCGGGTAGTTAAAGGTTTTTAATTCCCAATATCTTAAGCAGATAAAGGACAGAGTACAATTCGCATGGTTTGAGTAACTTTCGGTCTTGAACATTGCCATGGTAGGTTGGGTTATTGTCGCGCCAATTCCTAATACTTAACAAGGCAGGTAATTCTTGCAAAATGCACAGTTTTCACTTTAAACATCAAGGTGGTTTGTGGATTTTGAGTTTCACAGTGTCTAAACAGAGAAGTGGTGCAAGGCAGGAAATATTGCAAGTCGCGCAGCAAATTGCACGATTGAAGATGTTTAGACGTCGAAATATGTGTGAAATTGACTCGATATTCAATGATGAACATCAGCTGCTAGCATTAGTTCACACAGTCTTTATCTTCCTCTTATTATGAGCTTAGAACAGAAGAACATAGATCTGAAACAAGAGCTATCCTTTTCGATCTTTAAGTGCATTTAATACCAACAAGCTAAAGAATCGTTGTGAATGCGTTGTGAATAAAAAATGGTAGAATTGGGGTAGAATAAGCAATCGCTGGTCTGATATAAATTGGCCTTTACTCTATTACTATAGATTACCCTGTTGTCTGGTTAATTCTTCAAGATTTTTCAAATTCTCAGCTGGTTTATTTTGTTTGTAGCTACCCTTTTACGCAGAACATCGCGTGCGTAGAATTGTTAGAGCTGAGTGTAGCACTCCGCTTTCATTATGCTGGACGGTCCTATGGCAAAATACTCGTTGGCTTCTAATCAAAAGGCCAAAGAGGGAACTACACTAATCAAAAGGTCAAAGAGAGAACTAAACATTTGAATTGGTTAGCACGGTAATTTGAATTTGTCTGTAGAGAATATAATTCGTTAATGGGATTTAGTTTATGTCTTTTATACAACACTGGCGACGCGACATAAACGTGCATGAGTGGGAAGCGATTTTCTGCAAAGAAGAGAGCAAATATCAGCTATTTTCTAGAATGTTCCTAGATAATTCAGAGTGCTTTATCTACTATCTATAAAGCTATAGAGTTTTTTATTTGTTTTTAATCAATATTGACCTGGTTAGTTCTCGTCGCACCCGCACAAGTTTCTAGCGTTCATCTTTCAAGCGTTATCCCGGTCTAGTAGTACCAGGGTCTGCTTTAAGTTGTAGAGGTTGTGGCTTTGGTGATTAAAATGACCAACTGCCGTCTACCTCATCCCTGGAACCCTCTCAATGTCTACTATCATCTATATTGATGAGTGAGTGAGTGAGTCATAATTTGTTTGAAAACTTCGTAAATCTTGTCAGTGTAATTAAGAAACGCGACTGATTTATTAACATTAGGCGTAAATTACCGAAGTCAGTATATAATTTTAGTCTTAACTTTGTAAATTTGAATTCTTGGGTGGAACATAAAATTTGTGCAAACAAATGAACAAAAAACACGTGACATAGTAATGAAAATGGTGCCTACGAATTCAAATGTATATATCGCAATATATCAGCATAGATTCTCCATTTCATTACCAAGCACTTCCCTAATGCCGGAGCCAGACATAGCTTCAGTTGAAAGTTCATTTCAATAATCATGTAGTGTGGCCGGGGACTTTGTGTAGCTGCACAAAGTTTTGTAGTACTTTGTAGTCTTCGAGGACGAAAATATACCCTTTGAGCTATATCTAGCTCCCGCATAACTATTTGTGAGCTACGATAGAATTTCAGAAATATTTTCTCGTTAAATCCTACAACGTATGCTCATGCATTAGGCATAAAATTACAAAGTCTGCATTATCCGTTTAGAATTTTCTATTGTTGTATCACATTTTTTATATAATTGTGAATAAAATGCAGATAAATCGTTAAATATATTTCCCTCCATTCAGATATCCTAGCCCCCTTCCCTCATTAGGCACCTAATACACATCAATCTTCCACACATACCGGTGGTGTAAAAACTTTTAATATATTGGAAATCTCGTCAGTGTTTAGGGTTCCTTAGACGTTCGTTGAAACTCCGCTTTGAAGTGTAAAGTGTACATCTTAGTTTTGTTTTTATACCTATTTACATCAACATATTTACTCATTATATCTATTTCTTAATTAGGAACAAAATAAATATTTATAATTTAGTTATAAATTTGTTAAATTTTTTGTTGTTATAAGTGTAAAGTAAATATATTTTTTAATAATAATAATAATAAATTTCTTTGTGGTAAAAACCATACATTTAACATGACATTAAATAGCCCTGACTTCTGAGATAGTTTTTAAAAACCGTGTGTTAGAAGTTAGTGCCTTCTCTGGCAGTTAATAAATAAATATATATACAGGACTATATGACACACGGACGCATATAAAATAATTTAAAAAAACCACACGCACACGCCAAACGATTTACACACACATGTATACATTTTACTATAAAGCCGGAGCTAGATATAGTTTCTTTAGAATGATCATGTAGTGTGGCCGGGGACTTTGTGTAGCTTCGCAAACTTTTGTAGTACTTTGTAGTCTTCAAGAACAAAAATGTACAAACACTTTGAGCAAGAGAGAGCTCGTAATAAGCGATAGAGACGCACAATCGCTTAAGCGTTTGGCGTTATCACCTGAAGTTATTGACCCCAATGTGGCCCGTCTCTCATTTGTTAACGATGTGGCCCTTACCTGCCAAAAGATTGCCGACATGCTCTATTTCATGACTCATTATACTTAATTGTATAGGCAATCCATTTCTTCACACTTTCAATTAACTTTAATCAATGGCAAATTCAAATCTTACAGCAAACTACTTACCCTCATTGTTAGATGTCATCTTTTTTATGTTACAAAGGGCAAACGAGCAGGCGGTAACTGACTACCTACGCTCATGGACATCTACACCACGAGAAGACTCCCAGATGCGTTGCCCGCCTTTAAATACGGTCTAGGCCACCGGTAACTCTCAAAAACCAAATGAAACGCGACATCAATACCACCACTCGACGTGGCAGCATTGCCGCATCTTCACGCCGATCTTTGTTTCTATACATTAAAAAAACAAAAAAGAAACAACTTTCACCTAGAATAAGTAAAAATAATTTATGTTATATCATCTTATATAGTACATAAATAAATGTGTTAAATACTTAAACAATGGATTTAACAATAGCATGTGAAAAAATTTTTCAAATCGGACCAATAGTTCCTGAGATTAGCGCGTACAAACAAACAAATAAACTTTTCAGCTTTATGTATTACTATACATCATAGCTTTGATACATTGTTATATATTATTGTTACGTACGTAAATCGTGAATCACAAATAATATTGTTTGAAAGGCTCTTAAGGGAATTTAATTGGCATATGGTTTACTAATGCATGCTGCTACGTAATTGAGAACAAACAGATTTGATCCATATAGGATTGCACTGTTCTTATTAAACAGATTACATTGAGCATTAACGCGACTAATGAGGGTCTGATTTTCAACATAATCTTCTTCATCCACAAGCCGCTGCACACGTATCGATAAATCGTTGCGATTTAACTGTGCATTTAAATCGAACGTTAAAACAAGCTCCGTGAAGAACTGCCGAAACGAGAGATCGCCATTCAAACGCAACGTTAGAACTATGCAGTTTAATCAACGATATTTCATACACCCGTATAGATAATTCATTGCGGTTTAACTGAACAATTAAATCGCAACAATTTATCGATAAGTGTGTAGCGGGAATTGCACGATCAAATGCATCTAAATTTCCTCTCATACGACAGGGGCGGATTCGCCGTGGCAGGCACGATGGGCATGCCCACCACCTATTAGACTTGTGACGATCGATAGAATCTCAAATGGTCCAACGGTTTTCGTGTTTTAGCAAGACTAACGAACGATTGATTTTTATATAGTGGCGGATTACAGTAATGATTAAATATATTGAGCTGAAGCGTTTTGACATTAAACAAGAGGTTTCATACATATGAAGGTCGTAGGTTTTTTTCATGTTACAAGGGGAAACGAACAGGCAGCAACCAGGAGGCAAGCAGATGCGATGCCGGCCTTTAATGACGAGTTTAGGCCACCGGGAAGTCTCACAAACCGAACGACACGCCACAACAATACCATCACTTAACGTGAGAGCATTGCCGCCACTTCACGCCGATCTTATGTAGAGAAGAGGAACTGGTTGGTACCCGGACGTGACAGTCCAATTCGCCTATATTTCGGTCTGTCGGTCAGTCATTTGTGATACTTTAAGCAGGAGGTTTAGAGCTGCACAATTCCTATACTTAAACGCGTATAATAATAACAGACAGATCTAATCAGAAGACTATCAAAGAAAGATTTATAAGAACGTTCGGGAGGACAACGTCTGGCGGGTCCGCTAGTGATCAACAAAACCTAACAGTTAGACCTTTGAGTCCAATAAAGTAGGTAAATAAACTATACAAAACATACCCTTAAATTCGTTGTTCATTTCTTCCTCGTTGTATCCAACAATGGAGGTGAGCATTTTCATGAGCATCCGTTTCTCGACGATGCTGACCGCCTCCGTGGCGAACACGTCAGCTCTTGAGCACGGCACCGGCGTCAGCCTGTCGTTGAGCCAAGTGAGCACGCGCGTCACACATCGGAACTCCGCGTAGCGAGCGATGTTGGACGAGATCAGAAGTTCCACTAGTGGTCCCCGAGAAAACAGCAACTGAACAAAACAATTGATCAATTCAATAACTGCTTTTGAGGGTTCCGTAGTCCTACAAGGAATCATTACAGTTTCGGTCTGTCCGCTCATAAGTCTGGCCGTATGGTGGTGCCCCCACAGAAGATTCCCAAACTATTAGATGTAGAGACATGAGATTTATACCACTCGTTGGGTAAAATTATTTTAGGCGAAATCGAATAACTTTTAAAGTTATTAACAAATACGTTATAGCGGATCATACTTTAATCCCCCCTATAACACGGTGCTTATATAATGTATTAACATTTTATAATATATATCATTATACATTATATTATGCGCATTCCGTGTAAGAAGATGAGTAATTGAAGTTACTATCTTTAATTATTTTTTACCGCACTTTTCTTCCTTTCTTAGACCGTGCCAGTGGGCAGTGACCCTGCCTTCTGCTCCGGGGTCGTGGGTTCGATTCGCGCCTCGAGTCTAGGTGTCTTATAAATATGTATATATTTATATATTTCTACAAATAAAAATATTTGTGTATTACAGGCGTCTATAACCTATAACACAGGCATTAAGTTGTCTACCTTAGGAACAGACGTCCGTGTGTCATGTAGTCCTGTATATGTTTATTTATTTATCCAATTAAATGGCAAAATAGCCACAGAAATCAATAAGGTGTATTGTTTTCTATGAGACTTTTGTCCCATTTAATGGGATGCCGGCCACTTATTAAGTTACTCCTTATATATATACCAATATCGGGATAAAAATAGATATTTTATAAAATCACAAACCTGTCAGCTAAACAAAATCCATCTTCTTCGTAAAATGGAATAGTTCGCATTGGATTTTTCTGAAATTGTTAAACATTGCTTCATGTTATTACAAATAACTATCGACGCCCATGAACAAATGCCCGCAGATGCGTAGCCGGTCTTTGGAAATTAGTATTTGCTTCAGGGGCGTAGCTAACGCTGTATCAGCCGTATCGATGATACGAATGTGTATAAACAACAATTTTTTTAAATATTAACCACAATCTTTTATAGATGATTAACATTTTGGAGATAACTGCTCAACCATTTTATTTCAAAATAACATAACATCAAATAAAACAAAATTAGAATTCAGATTAGTTATTTAAAAATATACAAAAACCAAAAATCTTTTTTTTCGACGTAAGCGGGCTCTCCAGCTGGCAACTTTTTAGGCCCCCTAATACATTTTGATATAGGGCCTCTATAAGACAAGTTACCCCACTGATTTTCTTAAAGGAAAGACTGTATATACCTGCTGGTGTCCCAAACATTTATACACTAAGAAATTGACGTTAATTCAAACGTTATTTAATCACGATTACGGAATCCTATAGAATCAATATATTCAAATTGATTATACACTTTCGAAGATAATATCAGATAAACATATAGCGAATTATTAAGAATATATATTTTGGTAAAAAAAAAAACTACATAAAGTATATATTACAGACAAAAACTGCATTTTCATTTATATGTACAAAATTATCTGAAGGGTAAAGTGGTCTTTTCTTACCTTTGTCATTTCGGGTGTGTCCTGGTCCCGCAAAACCGGATTGATTTCATGCGAGTCGTATTTGACACCTAAAAGATCTGCCGCCATCATCACCGCCCGAGCTGGAGGGCTGGCGTCAACTTTAAATAGTATAGGCGACATATTTCTGATACCTAAAATCATTGATTACTTTAGAACTTAGACTGTCGTGAGTGGAATTCGTACTTATTATAAAACGGCTTTTAAACTCACGCCACGCCGCTTTGTAGCGAGCTCATGTGGAAGGACCCCGTATGGGTTGAAACTAGTCGGGCTATCCCAATATAATATACGCGTGAGTTGAAAAGCCGTTTCGCAATAAGTACATTGTTGACTATTTATTTATTTATTTGTGTTGGCTACGCTCAATATAAGAAGATGGAAAGAATTGTCGCTATTTGGCGTCCTCTGAAAAACGTACTAAAAGTGTTAACAAGTGGAATAGAGTTGAAAGTGTTCCAAATCCTTTAAGTGGCCTTATAGAATATGATGTATAAAGTTTAATATGTCTGTATAGTATGTACTGTTAACACTTGTTACCAAAGCAGAACGAATGAGGGTCTCGCACGTTTCATTCAAAGCGAATTAGCGACGTGACGAATGAGTGAGTGAGGAGGTAATCACGTCTCCTTGAAGTGCTACTTAGTTAAATTTCACCTTTACCTCCGTTCCGCGATAGCTAGGGGAACTCTTTGATGTATGGTAATTGAATTTTCCCGATATGTTTCTACGTATATTATAATTAAATTGCAGTTATAATAACTTGCCACAATGTTATATGATATATTTACTAAGTTAAAATTAATATTATACTAGACTTAAATTGAAGAAATTAAAGTTGAACTAGCGATTTATGAATAAAATGTCTATTAATCTATGTTTTTGCTAACTCTTTCTGGGCTTTAAAATACCTACCTGTCTTACTAATGTTTCTTTTATGCTAGTCGAGAAGGTAGGTAAGTAAGGTAGACCAAGGTGGAAAGCGTTCGGCAATTGTTCGTCGGGAGATCTATGTATATCTACGTATGTAAAAATTTTGTTAGCGTGAGTTAATTTGTATGGAGATTTTCATCGTTTTTACCATAGCGTTCAGCGCCATCTAGTTTGCTTTGGTGTAACCTTTCTACTCGACATCATCGCATTATTATGGGCCGACCCTGAAAAAATAACTCACTCTTACCGACGAGTTATGGAAGTTTTAGAGATCTGAGCGGCTCTATTACATTGTTATTTTCAAAATAGCGACCCGCCTGGGCTTCGCGCAGATATTTACAAAGTTATCTTAAGGATCTATAAACGGAGTCAATCACTGTTAACGTTTTTATTAGAATATTATACAACTAGAATATGTTTACGCTATATGATACTAGTTGGACTCCGCCATACCTATCTTTCTGTAAAAAGTCTTTAGTTCGCCGCGTAATATGATCAATCAATCATTCCGATAATACCAAAGCCTGTCATCGCGGCTCCTTTGCATGTTAGGGCCTCTTCACATCAGACGAGGTGTTTTTATACTTACCATAAAAGGTGTTCCCTATTAGAGTTTTTAAGAACGACTTTCCTGATTCATCACATTCAGACCCTCAATGAAAAGGTATGCAGGAAAAATACTTACAAAATATACTTAAATTTTCTTTGGATTATTACTGTTTCTTAACAAAAATTGCCAAGAACTTAACTGACTCTTGCTACTGAGAGTATCACTGCTTCCTTTTGTATCATGTGGGTGTATGTTAGAGTCAAGTTTGTCACAACATCTATGGTGGCTTTAGTCTAAAACTCCTATAGCTCTACCTTGTTCCAAAGGCACATACTCTGTAATTTATATTGTATGTACTAGACCGGGATAACGCTAGGTAAAGGAATTTAATAATAATTTTGTCTTAATTTAATTATTATGACTGAATGGTCCGATGGCGCAGTTGGCAGTGACCTTGCCTTCTGCTCCGTAGGTTGTGGGTTCGATTCCGTCTGTTACCTACACAGGCATTAAGTTGTCTACCTTAGGAACAGACGTCCGTGTGTCATATACTTCTACGTATTTATTTATGCATGTCATATATTGTGACCAAATTTGTAAGTGTGTTTAAACAAGTTAATGAATTAGAATTTATGTGCGATGCATTATACATTTATGTAAGGTAGATGCCGTTAGCTTCCCTACATAATACTGAGGCTATCTTAGCACCCAAAATAAGGTATTCAGCTGAAATTGTATTCGGTTACCGCGCATTAGATATTCTAAGAGCGGACAGAATTACAACCGCATTTAAGCAACTGACAAGATGTCAGCCAATGCCGCAATCTACATAAATTTCTAACTCACTTGCAGTACTAGTTTACACTTAAGTAAGATTTAGTGTTTAGTTGGTTATTTCTTTATTATGTAACGAGGAACCAAGGCGGATTCAACTGACTGTAGACGAATTTCCATCCATTTTTTCACTGCACCAATACATTAAAAATAAACCGATAGGGAGAGATAGATATTCGAGAGATAGAGATCGCTGGCTGGTGGAAATTCAGCCACAAGTCTTTGAATTTGCGTACTATATGCTTATTTTATACACAAAATTTTAATTCTATGTATAGTCGACCAAGAAATTGATTTGCCACGCTAAGGTCGAATGTCGTTTGCACGTCAATTAGTTAAAAGGCTCATTTTGGCGGATATTTTGTCAATGTTGTAGGTAACAAGTGATGATGTAACACGAAATCACAAAAACCGCGGTACGTACATTGATGAAATTTGGTAGGAACATAGTTTATAGTTTTTAGACATCAGCTAGGGACAGATTTGTCGATAGGGCCAAGATAAAGAGATCTGAAGGCTAGTTTAATTTTACGCGGACGAAATCGCAGGACACAGCTAGTTGTGAATAAGTTGAAACATAATCATTATGAAAATATATTTTATATATTGTGAGTTGCTATAACACAAACAAAAACTTTAAAAAAGTGTTTGTTACAGTGACAAACATGAATACAAGCAATTTTGTATGAGTATTCAACTTGTCTGATTTTTGAACACATGCTATTGGGATATAATAAAATTCTACTATTCATTGCAAGTCGTGTAAAAATACATTTGGGACAATGCCAGATTTTACATTTGATTAAAATAGAATCTTGGAAAATAATGTGGCTTCACATAGATAAATAGCGAGTTACGTAATTGATCAGCGCGCGAGTGTTTACATCTATTTTAAAATAATGTTATAAACGATAGCAGCAATTAGGTGTCACTCATAAACTGCGTTACACGAATTTTTCGACCTTTCAACTCCTACCTCCGTTATTGTCACAGATTGTCGAAACGTCCCTATGATGTGACATCACATAATTTGGAATTTTCTGCACGTATTATGAATGACTAAAAGAAAACATCGGCTTCATTTTTTTTTAATATTTTTAATTGTGTCATATGACGTCACAAACCATCAATTCAATTCTTGGTCTGTGTCTCCTATCTTTGCCAATTGGTCACAATTTGTCACTAAGGTTTTGATCCCCTCTGCCTGTTGTCACACGTTGTCACATTTTGGTGATATTCTTTTAATGTGTGACGTGATTTATAAATGATCCCTTAGAAGGGAAACTGTCATCGGTGTTACAATTTTTTTATCACTATTTTTGGTGTTGTCAATCGAAGTTGATTGCTGATTTTTCTATTTGCAAAACATTGCCATGGATTTGACTTTAAAAAACTCAACTTAACCTTGATTAATTAGGTTATATGTTGAGTGCAAGATTGATGCTTGTAATAAGTGCAAAATGCAAATATTTAAATCATCCGGAAGTAAAAGTTTTTTAGTGTTAGACGTAGGATTTGAATTCAGGCTGTATAAATGATTATTATCTAACTAGTTATTTGGTAGAGAATTTAACGTTGTGAAAGCATTGTACGCATTAGTCATTAGGTTAAATGGTCCTCTGTATGGTTACTTAACCAAAATTTGCACACGCATTTTATAACTGGCGACTATTTATCAAAGGCCCCCCCCCCCCCTCCTTTTACATGAACGCAAAATCTTCTCTAAACGTCATTAAGTATTCTAAAATGTGTCCGTGTCGGAAAACACTAAATCATATCAAACTGTATCAATCATTATACTTAATCATTATAAATTTTTAATAATAATAGTGTTCTCCGTCATCTTGTAGATTTAGTCGGAATAAAATGCTTTTCTTTCAATTAAATTTAATGCCATGCTTTTAGAGCTTAATAAAAAAAAAAACTGTATGTACCATATAAATTCTAAAATTGTCATAGAATTGTGATGTATACATGTTAACGTTTGATAGGGATGCGTTGAATGAATGTGGTAATGAATTTATTTATAATACTTTAGTTTTGTTAGATTGTTCATTTGAAATTACCTATTGATTACCTATAGATATAAATGGTAAGTTGATTTTGTTAACAACACTGAGAAAACAAGCGACTAACAAAATGAATTCATAGATATATGTTACGTTTACAAACATATGGAAAATGTTTAAATCACCATGATGAATATTCAATAAGTGAATGATTTAAGAAACTATGAACATACAATTGTTGGAACAGTCCTTGTATTCTATGAGTTGTTTTGTCGTAATCTACACTTGTCTATTTGAAATAAAACAAAAACTGGTTGTCTCTTTACGGACGATAATTTTACGTGATAACGCCGAACGCTTAGGCGGATCGTGCCTCTATATCGCTTCTTCCGCGTTCGGCTCGGAATGAACGTGACAATGAGTCAGGCTTTTTCGTTTCTGAAGCCGGCGTTCACCAATCGACGTTGTCACGTCAAAATTTTTAATATTCGTTGATGCATAAATCTGTTGATCTGGTTAGCTACGACGCTTTCCAGCTAACAAGAAACTATAAAAATAATTGGTTTTAAAAGATTCGGCGCATCTCTAACCGTTTCATCAGGTGCCATATTCTGTTTTAAATTGTTTCCAAAGTTACTATGTATCTTCTACTTCTTGGATTACTTTCTACGATGACACTTCATGTTAAGTACCCTTGTTTTTTTGTTGCAGTATTAAACATTGCATGACCTATTAAGTGATGGACTCGAATTAGTTATAAGCGTAAATAATTTTCAACCTGGTAATCATGTTATATTATGTATTAAAATGCAATTTTAATAACTACATACTCTCTATTGAGAAACAGATCAAACAAAAGACTATTTATGTAACGATCTTTAATGATGCTTTGAACTTTGATCCATTGTTGTCTTGATTACTTTCATTCTATTGTTCGTACAACTTTTATTTTCATTGTCTGCATATATGAAATCACAAGTTTTTGCTATAATTATAAATTGTTCACTATTGATAGAACCTTTTTTGTCAAGGTGTTTACTTACTGCTTACTTCTGATTTCAAATTAAATATGTCATCGGCTGTTACCGTTCCTTTAGAGTCAAGTGAATTTTTGGAATGGATTATAAAATTAAGGAGTTAATGATGTGTATCTTTCATATTATCATTGTATATAGCTAGTGTGATTGTGTCCCCATAAATATTTAGGTGTTTCAACGTCTGCTTGATACCTGCAGAATTCCATTCCATAAGCTTCATAAAATTCTAACTGTTGACTCAGTGGATGTTCTAATGTGAACATTTTAAAGCCACTTTGGATATTAATATAAACATTGGTGTGACCGTACGTGTATTTGCGAGTAATCTTTTTTATATCTGTGCGTAATTATTAAAATTAAAATGTTCACGTCTAGATCTATTATATCGAGTGCCTATAGCATTGAAGAGTTCAAGTGTAAAAAGTCAGTTAATTTCAATAATTATTTGTCACCATGTATTGATCTTCCATAAAATTACGAGGAAATTAAAATATCGATGTAACAGTAAACATTTGTTTGATTTCACTCCAATTTAACGTTATATTTTGTAGGCCCTTTGCTATTACTTGCTATGCCTATTGAAAATATACCATAGAATCCAATTAGATGGGACAAAAACCGCTTAGAAAATAATACACCTTGTTGGTTTCTGTGTGGCTTTTGTACCATTTAATTGGATTCTATGAGGAATTTTCAACAGGGATAATGGTTAAACGAAGACTCGATCAGATTGTGAAAGCCACACTTCACACGATCTAATTCTCTTAATCTTTTGCCCTACAAAGATTTTTGCATTTCGCAAATTCGACACAAAGACGTGGTAGTGGTCGGTATGTATTATTCGAGCTAATACCGACAGACCACTACAAATTGTGAAGTCAACACTTCATACCATCAAATTATCTCTTTTGCACTAAAGAGACTTGTAATTCACGAATTTGATCTACAAGACGTGAATAGAAACGTCGGTCTGTATTTGATGTATTAGCATGGATTCAACATTCATTTTGAAACTATTATATAGTGTTTATAGTATTCTGTATTCATTTTTTTTTTTAATTAAAGTAACAAAGGAAATAATTGAGAACAATTAGTTATCGAATATTTTAGCCACGTAAGGTTGTTAAGATGCAAATTTTTATTTTATTTTCCTGTTGAAAAATTAAATAATCGTGTTATTGTAACACTCGGCGTAACACAATGAATGCAAGTCCTGAATCCCTCAAGTAGCTATTTGTGTAAAAATATATAACGATTATGGATTCCTTATGTGAGACAAATATCGTAAAACCCGATTTAAATCCGCGCACGTTCAAAAATTCACCGTTAATAAATACACGGAGATAAAAATTTTATTGTACTTAGGTAACCAAGTAAACACAACATTACAGATATACACTATATTGCTTTTTAGTGTTCCGTAGTCCTGCAAGGAACCCTTATACCTTTGCTCTGTCCGTCCGTCCGAAATTGGTCTTCAAAGTGTTTCGCACGGTGGTCCCCCACTATGTAGATAAATTTTCCATGTTAATAGGACATGTTAAAAACTCAATAGGAAAATTATTTTCAGCTCAATCGGACAATTATTTAAAAGATACGTTTATCGTCAATCAGCGTGTCTTGACATATTAAAAAAATAACAAATGAAAGCATCACGCGTACGTGGTAGCGGGCAGTGGACAGAAGAATATCTAAACCGGTAAAATGCTTCGGTAGTTTCGGTTTACGGATGGTTTAAACTAATATTACGATTCAATTTGAACGGAGGAACATTTGGCAGTCCCCGGCTTTAACGTACGGTGGGGACTGAAAGATAATACGCGGCTTCCTAATAAAGTGGAATATTCCGACGGGAACTCTTATGCCAAACGCGAGCCGCAGAGCGAATTGTTTCAATTCGTTATCATGTGACAAGTGGAGACGGCGACGCGACGAGTTTATTTCAAGTATGCAGAGAACGTCAGACGTAGTTGCGCCATTACTTCGAAGTATTTATTTCCTTATTCCCTTTTTTTTAAATATGTTTTGACGCACGACTTGGGGAGTAAGTTGGTGAATGCGTGACGTGAGCGTTACGAAAAGTGTGATCGGTCGAGGCGAATGGAAGGATACACTTCTCATCACAAAAATCGAAACACCTTGCAAGTTTATGTCTTATAAGGATTGTCTATTCATATAAAAATCCCTACAGACGTACGGTTTTGGTGAAAATAACTCACTCTTGGCCAAAATGTGTTGTGTTTAAAACTTGGCTTTTATTACACATTCGCTATGCATAATTGTGGGTTATACATAATTAAAGTAGATAAAGAGCTTTATTCGGAATTTAATTGTTTTGTTTACCACATAAAATGTTTAAATAGCTTTAGCTATACACAACTTTTTGTTTAAAAAAACTGTACCAAGTTTTGACAAACATTTTAGAAGCCTGTCGTTGCTTCACATTTATACTGAATTATGTAATGATTAAAACGATTGTGTCATCACTGCTACACTACATACTATTGTGTTTAATATTTTGTGTTTATAGTGTATTTCAGTCGCAATAAACTGCATTAATTCAATTAGAGCCTTAATAGCTCAACGGTATAAGGTATGGACTAAAATCCGCAAGGTACCCGGTTCAAACCCCACCGCCGTTGGGGTATTGTTAAATGATATTTACGTTTAATGTAAATTTTTTCTATCATATATGTCATAATATATCAGGTCCTCGGGTACCGTAAGTGTCTCACCTGTTAATCCGTATATGGCATGACGAAAAACATCCATGGTAGGCTTTAGACATTTGCATATACTCTAATGCCGGAGCCAGACATAGCTTCATTTGAATGATCATTTCAACGATTATGTACTGTGGCCGGGAACTTTGTGTAGCCGCGCAAAGTTTTTAAGAACTTTGTAGCCTTCAAGGACAAAAATGTACAAACACTTTGAGCTACGTCTGGCTCCGGCATAATGATTATTTCATAATACTGGAGATTGCCGGCTGGTCGAAATTTTCACACAAATCTTTAGACTTGCTTCGGTCGTCATGACTACGCTTTGACACAATCTTACAGTAAAATGTATACATGTGTGTGTAAATCGTTTCGCATTGGTGTGCGTGATAATTGATTTTGTTAATTTAACATATTAATAATGCACATTTTATAAATATATTAGCATTCCCTCATCCTCAAATTGTATATAAATTATAATTGTGCCAAATTTCATACTCCTCCGTCTGTGCCATTTTAGAAAAAAGGTACCGATTACACATGGGGCCTTTGTCCACGGCTTTCTATGACGAACGCGCCCAAAAGTAAAACCTATTTTTTTCTATAATAAATACGTTATTCTGAGGAAGTCTTACGTTAATCACTGGCCGGTATTTGAGCCAATTGCTAGGTTGAACAGTTCTTATAGCGGCTAGGTGATAGATGTGTGACCCATTCTACCACTGATTTTCAAATGTCCTACCTCCCCCTTGTTTCGGAAGGAACGTAAAACAACGGGCCCCGATTAATGTCACTGAATATTAGTCGTGAGATTGTGGGGGTAGCCGGGATAATGCCAGATTGTAACTCGTCCCACAGCCACATCCTCTGCAAATTAAGTAGACCCTGGGATAAAGCTAGGTGGAATAACATTAAAATATATTGTTTGTTAAAGACTAATTAGGCACAGTCTTGGATGACTTAGGGCATCGAGTCGCATGCTTAATCGTGAATTAAAAAAAACTGACTTTTGAGAAACCGCAAAATAGTTTTATCATTTACGGCATATTCCGCTTATAATTCGATAAAAAGAACATTATAGTAACAAATCTTCTTCTTCTTCTTCTTCCCAGCATTACATATACATACATACATATATACAGGACTATATGACACACGGACGTCTGTTCCTAAGGTAGACAACTTAATGCCTGTGTTATAGGTATACATACAGCTACAGCTTTTACAGCTTCACACTTTTGATTGTAAAAGAAGAATTACATTGCTTTGCGTCTATTAGTACTTAAGAACTTTTCTGTGTAATCCGTTATTGGCTATGATTGTAATATATATTTATATATAGTTTACAGTTATAAAAAATGTAAAAAGCTGTCGGATTACCTAATAAAAATAAAAAAATAAAAGAAAATATATACAAAATTTCATCCAACTCGGTCCAGCGGTTTAGAAAGAGTTGGGTGACAAAGGTTTGTACAGTCGATTTTATATATGAATTTTATAGTCAATGCACTTTGTCATAAGGCATTTGTATATTCCGACAAACAGCTGTAATTGGCTGCGAATCCGAGAGACGAGGATTTCGCTGCAAATTTAAACGGTTCTTTGTGCCGTTAAATGTTAGAAGTAAAGGTTTAATTTAACTGAAATAGAGCTAACAAAGCGTGCACTACTTTGACCGCTTCGAATCGCTCCGTTGCCGATATTAAAACTTATAATTAATAGTGGTCTCATGCGAATTAGTTACAATGCAAAATGGCCGACGTTCAATGTAACGTAATTAACAATGAGCAATTAAGTTTAGCGGACAACGCAGTTCGGTAAACGAATGCCATTCCGCGGGTGCGACGTGCGGTTGCGGTCTGCGTCGATATAGCGATGCGTTTTGGTGGCGTGACAGACTGGCAACTCTTTAGACTCCATTTAAAAAAATGACTGGACAATCACTGACCCAAAAAAATCTTTGGACGATCTCGAATATTAGAAAGATCATATTGTGAAGTACTCTGCCATATAGACACAGAATGGATGTCTAGATTTAAATAACGCGTCCAGTCACGAAAATCAGCAGGCCCAATCACTATGGTGATGCGTTTAAGTAGGAGCATAACGAACTTTAAAAGCGGGTATATGACATTTAGAGGATAGAGCTACTTCTCTAGGTCTTTAACGTTCTTCTACTCCTTTTCTAGTGAAAGAACTAAACCAACTCTTTCCATTAATATAACTTTGTCAGCATTGCTAGGATTGTCAATATTATTTATAAAATAGAATTTTGAAATTCTGACAAAAAAACATTTGTCATATAGTATTTTTAATGCCATCTACACATTGGTTTTAACAGAGATTTGTATAGGTTATTTAAAAAAATTCAACAGCTCTTGCTTTTATAAAATTGTTATGTGCAAACGCGACTAAAATTCTGATTGCCGCTGCTAAAAGTTGCTAGTCTGCTCTGGACTGTATTCATTTTGCTGAAATACCATCACTTGACGTGACAGCATTGCCGTCACTTCACGCCGATCTTATGTGAGAAAGAGGTACTAGTACCCGGACGCGTCGGCCAGATTCGGCTGCAGACCAAATAGGCTGCAAGTGTGGCGCTGCCAAATGCGCTGCTAATTAAATATAATACGTCAGATTCAAATCAGATCAGATCTTTACCAAAAATAACTGTAAAGCTTTGTTTTTTTTAGGATACATGGAATATATTTGGGATGGCTTATATACGTTTTTTAAAGAACCGAAATGTCGATACGAAAACCCAGCTGGTGCGGGAAATAGAACACATAAATAGTCGTGGTTCTTAATCCTCAGTGTCCTTACTAATACTACTCTAATATTATAAATGTGAAAGTAACTCTGTCTGTCACGTTTTCACGCGTAAACCGCTAAATCAATTATGATGAATTTCGGTATAGAAATAAATTGGACCTCGGAGAATGATAAGGTTTACTTTTTGTCGCAAAACAGAAATTTGAAAGAGAAGAATTGGGTTGAAAATTTGTGTTTAAGTCGTAGAAAACAACGCGGACGAAATCGCGGGTTGACGCTAGTTTTCACATAACATAAACTAAACACAGAACCATCACTAACAAAGATAACACTCAAAGCCCATAATTCCTTTAACCTTCAACCCGAGCGCTCAAGCACCATATTCACACTCTTATCGATAAAACGCGTGATATTTATGCTTACTTTATGCAGAGAGGCTGCAGAATTCTCTAGCAAGGAATTTTCGCGCTTAATTCATTTAGCTAGTCAAAAACTATGCTCGAGTATCATATAAAGTGCATGTTACCGTATATACCTGCCTGCTGCCTTATTTCATTTAGTAGAAGAACCATTTCTTAGAATTAAATAGGGTTGTACTAATCAAATCATCTTCTAGTCGATTTCTTACATAAATCACAACTGACTGACTAATTATTCGATTATAAAAACTGAGCTCGAATACTATATAAAGTGCCGTTTACGTCTACGGTCTTTTTGCATTTAGCACGAGCATCATTTGTTGGAATAAATAGGGCTGTATACACATGATATATCATCGTCTACTCGATTTTGCTTATAAAACCTTACTTACAGACTATATACTATTACCAAACCAAAACAATGAAATGAAAAAAAGTAGTTTCAGCTGTCAATATATTCTAAATTCTTATTTGATCACATATTATAAGGCACTATACGCATGACTGGAACTCTTTGTAGCGCAGCACTGTGCTTCAGTGATACAATTTTGATGCCCGGGAAATATGGGAATTATTTTAACGGGTACGAGACGCGGGGAATTCGTTCAATTTTCACCTGGAGATCTTTTCAAAATATGAGCGGAAAATGTGAAGAAATAGATGACTGTGTAAGCAACGTAGTTATTTAAGGCAGTATTTCGGGAAGTTGTGATTTTTTTATAAAGACGTTAAGCGTTTTTTTGGGGAAGTGAAAGTGCATTTGTAAAGGAAATTCTGTATTCCAAGACTGACCGAATTCCTTTTGAAAAGTATCTCCCCTGTTTTCCTGTTCTTATTATTTTAAGCGAGTTAAATAAACTTTGGCTAATATACAGATAGCTTCAATATTCGGTAGGGTATATTTAGAAGCTGAGAAGTTATCACAGTATTTAATTAAGTATCCTGACACTAAATAGTGTTTTTAGTATTTAATTAAGTATCCTGACACTAAATAGTGTTTTTAGTATTTAATTAAGTATCCTGACACTAAATAGTGTTTTTAGTATTTAATTAAGTATCCTGACACTAATAGTATACTTCAAAAGGTCTCTTTCTTCTCAAACCACTTTTAATTTTTCTGGGCGACTCCAACCAGATACAGTTATAGCAATATATACCAAAAAAGAAATTGTTTTATCTTGATGAAAGGTCTTTCTGAACAGAGTTTAGTTCCTTTACATATCCTTACTTCCCGATTTCCTGGTAAAACAAGATGGATAGTAAGATGTAATAGCATAAAGATAAGCCACCCAACGTCGCATCAGCTGAGATAGGATTACGGATTCCATGCTTTACATATGATTTGCCATTAAAAAGGAAGGAAGTAGAGTACGTTCGAGGGGAGGATTTAATTTCCTATCATTCCTTACCTGTACCCCAATTTTAAAGAATACAATATTACATTTTACGATCCCATAAAAGCTGTTCGCATTATACATACTCGTAAATATTACTATGATTCGAAAAAGATGTGAATAATCATTTTTAGAGTTCTTTTGTCCAAACAAATATAAGAAAAAGGCCTGCAATACCTACATTATAACACGGTGCCCATTTGTTAATACTTTTTCTAAGATTTTTTTTTGGTGTATTACAATATACCTACATTTTCTCATGACGGCTTCACGGAGCGTTAACCGATTTTGTGATTATTTTATAGTGAATTTTTCAAATGCGAAAGTGGCCTCGTTTGAGAGAGGATTGATAAAATTTCGCTGTATTCGTCGCCAACAATCTTAGACATCCAATTTCTTGAAGTGGCAGCGGTTGTGAGCACAATACAGCGTCCTTATGTGACGTAATAAATAGATGTATATGCATTTGCAGTGTGAACACTTTTTTTACGACTAAATTACCTTTTTGTATTAATAAAATAATTTAAAAAAGTAACAGTAAAGAAATTATGGCCCATATAGTATTCCGTATTATTATCCGTTTAACTATGATAAAATACTTATATACGAATACAGAAACTTTCGTATCGTTTTAACGCTACGGCCGTAGCATAAATTGCTACAAAGTTCGTAGCGCGGCTACGGGTTGACAGTCCGACGATGTGTAAGTGCTACGAAATTAATCTGATAACCGATAAAGGGACTTTGCTGACCTCGTTTTCTCGAAGCGTAAATTGCCAATCAATTTATGCATGTCTCTGTATATGTATGACATCATTATATCATTAAGTTAGACATGTTAGTAAATAATGAAAAATATCGGTAACTTTTCTTTGATTATACGTTTTCTATAACAAATAACAGGCTTACTTAACTAAGTACGAAATAACTTAAATCAATTTATATTGGAACTATGTACATTTATTATCTTATACAAATTAAGAATCAACAAATTCACAGTCTAGTGAAAACTTTTTTCTCGTGAAAAATTTATTTTGAACAGAATACACCTTTTACTTGTTGGTGATACCAAATGCTTAAAGTTTGGGTATATTTTTGAAACAAGTGAAAATTAGGCAGAAAATTTTCAGATCTGTTTGAGGGGTAATGTTATAGAAATTTGTTAAAAAATATATTCTAGCTAAACTCTAATTAAGTCCCTTAAAATTAATAGACCAAATACAGTCTCCAGGGGGTGGTTCTTCCTTTATGTCTGTCCGATAATTGGCTAGGTTAGATTAGGTATCGCGTCGCGTACCGAAGTACCTTCGCTGCTATTGAACTATCCTAGCTGCTAATTGTCACCATCTCTATACCGTCGGTGACAGTCATATCTGCATCGTTTTTTCTCATTTCCATCTGCCCTTATATGTTTTCTTTACTCCTATCTATAACTAATTTGCTTTAATCCGCGAATCACTCGCGGATTAAAGCAAATGTTGCAAATGTATTCAGTACTAGTGGCCCCGGCAGACGGTGTCCTGCCGGAACGTTGGGCTACTTACTTCTATTATCCTATACCGTCCCCGTTCCCGTTTCCGTATTATTAGAAATAACAAATGACTACAAATCGTTTCTGCTTTGTGCAGTGGTAATAAAGTTCAAATTGACTCTACATTTAAGTTAGAAAACGTTTGTATGGAAAAAAGAAAAGGCCTGTCTTTAGGTTTCTTGCCTTGCACAAAGTATGTGGTATAAGTTACTAGTTTGATTCCTGTCTCTGTCATTTTATTCGCATCATTTTTGGATGGCTTAATCAAAAAAAAAACGGAAACTCAAAAGAAAAATATACTAAAATGCAGAGTTGGTCGCAACTTCGGAATACTTCCAATAGAAGTTCGAACTAGACCTTTCATGTGTCCGTAAATAGGGTAAGGTAACGTCTGCCGGGTTCGCTAATATACTTGAAGGCTCACCAGAAACGGTTGTACTTCAATCCTAGTGATTTGGTTAGTTTGTTATATTTTATATCTGGGTTAACTTTGGCAGCGCGTGCAGATATCGGATCCATCGCATTGCCGTGCCTGGGACTTGTGATCCAGGTGTAGGTTTAAGAGTATTCTTTACAGTGGCCACTAACACTCACCATCACTGACCGTGGTACCTTACCAACCAGCTCCGGTCTGATCTTATCCTTTAATTCTTTCAGCATTTATCAAAAACAAGCTATGTCCAACGGTATATTTTTCATCCCTTCTATTCGAAAAGTGTCGCATTGTTCCTCTATAAGTGACAGCAAATTACCTCTTTTCTGTTAAGACCTTTCTAGCGGATGGGATTGAGATTTGAATTTAGAACATGTATTTGTAGAAATTGAAAGCAAATCGTATGAGTTACTGGCCGATAAGTGTTGGCAACACGGCAGCGGCCCCCGCGCTAACTGAAAAAAAAGCGCGTGAATACGTCCCTGTTCTTGAATCAATACATACTTTGTTGTATTTAGCAAAAATAATGAGATCTTTGTCGAGTTATGAAAGTAACAAAGCATTAACTCCTGAATCAATTACTGTAGAAGCTATCAACGTCGTACAAAACTTATTGACCACTAAATCCCGGAAGATATTTAAGGACCTTTTACAAAGAGCACGTTTTCGGAAGACGTGTTTTTGGCCTATTTTCACGAATTGGCCAAAACTACCTTCTATCCTTCTACCCAATGGAGTATATATTGATTTATTTATTTATTCGTAGAACGGGTGGAAAAGCAGATAATGTGACTCGAGAGCAAATTATTTTCACCTCGGGCGATGTTCTTTGAATCTCACGCTACGCTTAGGATTCTTCGTTAGAATCCCTGTCTACGCTCGGGATTCTATTCTAGAATCTTTCGGTTTGTTCATGTTTTAATGTAGCACCCTCGCCGTAAATATACTACTTTGCTCTCTTGTCATACAATCTTCAATTATATTTTTAATTTGTATCCTAAGTAATTGAATGAATAATACTATTTATAGACATTTGGAATATTAAACGATACAAGAGTGGATGGTTTTCATAGAGTATAGAAGTTTTAAATTTACTCTTACAACTAAGATCGCTCAGAGACTCTAACCGAGACCAGAGGGTCTGCAGAGGCAAAAGCAGAGGTTTTACGTGCCTTTTGAAACACGCAGGTTAAAATGGGTCACCCACGTATAACCCGGCCGCGGTAAAAACCGCTTAACCTAGCGATCAACTCAAATGCCGGCCACTGATTAAGCTGCGAACTCCTCAGATGAGTACCTTTTAAAACTTTAAAAGAGAATAGTTACCTTCGAGAGGGAGAAGCGTGTACAGATACCAGCAGTCCTTCTCAGGCCCCAAGATGTAGGCTCGTCCGTCTCCGAAGAACGAATCCAAAAGTTCCACCTATAAACAAAAATGTTTATTTATATCTATTTTTACAAACACAAAATAGCCTTTCTAGGGTTTCATTTTGGATTTGGTAGTTTTAAAATATTTTTTACTTCTTGGATTTTGCAAAGAAAAAGTAATTTTATTATACACATAGACTTGTACCAGTACTAATGAACGGCATATGTATAATTATTCCTTTAAATTACGATTTAATAATTTGGTGATAAAATTTACGAATTAAAAGTTAAGTTAAGGAGGGTTCCCGGAGTCTAACACAGAGAAGAGCCAACAACAAACTCAGACGGAAAATTGTCAGTCTTAAATAACAGAGTGTTACTGGATATCCATACCATTTAGAGATCAGATATAATTTTTTTGAAAGGTATATATGACACACGGACGTCTGTTCCTAAGGTAGATAACTTAATGTCTGTGTTATAGGAAACAGACTCTGGTTATACACAATTTTTATTTGTAGAAATATATAAATACATACATATAGATAATAAACCCACACACACAGACTCGAGGCGGAAATCGAACCCACGGTCCGCGAAACGGAAGGCAAAGTCTCAATCCACTAAGCCAACGGGCCAGTCGATATTTCTTTTAACGTGCTAAGAAATTTTGGAATTGACAACAAGCAGCATGCAATCGATTATCATTTTAAAATCCAGAATTTAAGTTACTGTCGTTTGTCAGACTTAATGACTTCAGTAACAATATTTTATTATTATTATATATATTTAGTATTAAGCGTGCAATATTTCATTGAACTTCACAATCTGATCCCTCCTTCACATTCTACCACCGGACCACTACACGCCGCGAGGGCCTCCACCCTTATGTAGTTGATATTCTACCAACTCGCACGATAGATTGCAGAGGATTTGGCTGCGGGGCGAGTTAAGATGACCGATTGCCATCTGACGTCATCCTCGGAACCCCCACGGTCTCTGCAACCTTACGACTAATACCACAAAGTGACATTAATCGGGCCCCACTGTTTTACGTGTCTTCCGAAACAGGGAGGAGGTCAGATATCAAATATAAACCAGTTACAGAATGGGTCACCCTACTATCACCCAGTCGTAGCAAGAGCAACTTAACTTAGCGATCAACTCAAATGCCGAGCACTGATTAGGCAACGACCTGCTCATACCAGACCAGAAGGTATCGCATGTAAATTAGAAATCATACCCAAATCACATTGATGTCCAAAAACATATCTGAGGAACATCATTCTAGGACAAACGGAGAAGAGTATTCTATTTTCTAAACGCCTCAGGCGAAGATCGAAGGAAACCGAAGACCTGGCAGACATAGCACTTTCTGGCTTTAAAATCTCCGGCTTAAAATTTTTTACGGTACGGGATGAGCACTAAATCCTTGTTCCGAGCATCAGCATCAAAAATCAAGCTAGCCTTAATGATAGCCAACCTCCAGAGGAGAGGGCACTTAAAGAAGAAGATTTTCTATACGGGCGTCTTTTCTGTGTTGGCGTGGGCGTCGATACTCGCTTATAATAAGACGTACGGCCGACAAAATGCTATCTATGGCTACCTACATATATAGAAGCGCATCACCGCAATCACCTATCACGAAATCGCGAAAACCGCGGGATGAACGAATGAAATTTGGCGAGGAGTTACTTTATAGTTAACAACGAATTTTTCTATGCAGCCATATTGAGGAGATCTAAGGATTCTTGCAATTTCACGCGGACAAAGACGCGGGAATCAGCTACCTTATATTAAAATAAATCACAACTGTTATTTATGTAATCAGCTATTTATAAGCCCTACTTTAAAGCACTTCGCGACATTTAAAGCCAAGTTCTTAGAAAGCAATTAAAATAAAATTTCATAGAATTAATGGGTTTTAAAGGTTATTTGCGTCAAGTACACGATGGTATTTGGCGCCTACGTGACGTTCGCTTTTCAGAATTTCTTGTTTGAGTACTTAATTTATAAGGAAATAAGTCTTAATAAAGCACGATGGCGCAACAGTCGAATGGGCGGGTTGAAATCGTAGAGGACTCGTTTTAATTTCTAACCTCGTTGATCTATTGTCGCGCTCGTATATCTTTGTGTTAGAAATATATTGGGAGTTACAGAAAAAGGGGTGTACAAATGTAGACTTAGAATACATTAAATGTGTATATGTTCAAACTTTGTATGCCCAATATCCCTAACCAAACTTTTATTTTAAAAAGGTTTTCATACATTCGAAGCCATAGTTTAGCGCCGGATTTACGTTTGTATTGATATTTTGACACATAAATATTAAGCAATTTAATAATATTAAGCAAGTGAGTTCGCAACTTGAAGTAAGGCAGTGGAATCATCAGTGGCGCCAGCGGTGCTTAATCGTTCGTCTGCGCGTGCGATGCGAATTTCCCCCTGCACTTACACCATTAGCAAAGGGAAGCTGTCATTTGCATGGCGACGGGGCGGACCCGCGTGCCGGCTGGATTATTACATGTAAGGCTTCAGGCACTAATTAAGGTCTTAAGTAAATGAAACTCGAGAATCATTAATCTATTTACACTGTTAACACTGTTAGTGTAATTAATTACTCGTAATCTAATTAACGCGATAGTAACTGCCAGTTTCGCTATGTGTAATCATGATTCTTATCTGTATGTCGCAGAAAGATAGAGTTGGGTGGAATTTTGGCGCATATTATAAAACAATTCGTGCTGCATTCTGTGTGCAAGTTTTACAATACACAGAAGCACGTAAACGGGTTTATCTATAAAGAACTTCAGCTGGGCTTATCGTTTATCAAAAGTTGCAGTTTATAAATATCTATTGATTTAGTGAATCCTGATCTTGCTCGTTACCACCCGATCAGAAAAGCAAAACTAACAAGGAAATAAGAATTCCATGAGTGTATTTAATTCAACTTTAAGGTATCCAACCATACCTTACGATCCAGTTAGCGCCTTATGATGGATTAAATTATTATTGCTTTATTACTGACAACGCCACTAAAGTACAGAACTGCCTTACTGCATAAACAATGGTGATTTTAAAAGATACATTTCATAATACAAGTGCATTTAAAAGGTGTGAGATCGTGGAGAAGCGTTAATTTTAACATGGTGACAATAAGAAAATAACCAGGCAAGAGCGAGTCAGACTCGCGCACTAAGGGTTCCGTACCATCGCGTAATATTTTGGTTTTATTTAAGATTTATACTTTCATAAGATGTTTTTAATTTGACAAAGTCACTGGATTTTTTTATGATGTACCTACAAATTCACGGTTTCCAAAATTTATCCTATACTTATATTTGTTGATATTTTTACAGCTTTGAGGTACTGCAAACCTCAGTACTTGGTAGTAATATCAACTTTACAGCTCTACGCGTTCTTGAGAGAAAGGGACTTGGCAGGACAAACAGACAGACCATGCCGGGTGATAGATGGGTGACCCATTCTAACACTGGTTTATATTTGATATCCGACCTCCTCCGTGTTTCGGAAGGCACTTTAAAACAGTGGGACCCGTTTAATGTCACTGAGTGATATTAGTCGTGAGGTTGCAGAGATCGTGGGGGTTCCGAAGATGGTCACAGGTGGCAATAGGTTATCTCTCTCAACTCATCCCAAACCCACATCCTATGCAATTTAAGCAGACCCTGGTACTAGTCTGAGAAGAAGAAGAAGAGAAGAGCTCTTTCCCGTGAGAAAAAAGAGAGAAAATAGTGAGAGCTCTTAGATCTCCTTAATCTGGTCCTATAGAAGAATCCTTTCTAAGCAGGTGTCTAATTATTATAAGCTACGTCCTTACCAAGCATCATTTTACGTCCCACAGTTTTGGAAATTTCGTGGTAGGTGAACTTTCGTTTTATATACATATCTACTAGTTGTTACCCGCGACTTTTTCTACGTAAAATAAGGTGAAAAATTTTAGCATGATGATATATAGACTATAGCCTTGCTCGATAAATGGGCAATCTAATACTAAAAGAATTTTTCAAATCGGACCAGTAGTTCCTGTGATTAGTGCGTTCAGGTAAACAAACAAACTCTTCAGCTTTATATATTAGAATAGATATAGATTTCATACACTTTATAACCCAAAACAAAGAATAGCTGTAAGATTAAAACATGCCAAAACCGATGCAGTTTGAAAAATTGCTATTGCAACTAGAAACACATTTCTAGGAAGCGAGCCAACTTATAAACGAGCAAGCACTTGGCCTTTGTTGCTGATGAGATTCTTGATTTGTTTTTTTTTTTGCGATTGCTTAGTTTATGTACCATAAAAATTGAACAACGGATGCACAACAATGGTTTGGATACGTGGTCATCTTTTAGGTAATCTATCTTTTAGGACATCGTATCGGATACGCATCCCACGGGTTCTGTACATGATTCTAGACCACCCAGTGGTGAAATTTTTTGTGGGCTTCTTTTTAAAATGTCAATTTTTGGAAAACCTGAATTATGTATATCATTACTACTATCTGCCCTTATGCGATTTTAAATTAGATACAATTTTTTTTTTCAATATTTTTACATCAAACCGCAATGTAAATAACTTAAAAGTAAATAACTTAAAAGTACGTAACTTGTTTTGTGCGTCAACATTTTTTTGACAATTGGGTGTGGCTGTGGAGGGAGTTAAGATGACCGACTGAACACTCAGTGACATTAATCAGGACCCACTGTTTTACGTGCCCTAACCTAACCTAACCTAACCGTAGATCCACGTCGGTAGTCACTCATAAAAACCGTACACCCCTAATTATATATATATATAACATATATAATCCCAATTTTCCTTGGACAAGGCGTCGCGCGTAAACGTCTGGACCGATTTCGCTAATTCTTTTTTGTTCTATTCGTTATTGCCAGGAGAAGGTCCATATAAAAGAAAGAGTTAAGAAAATAGCGGGGAAAATTAGAAAATTTAAGACTACTTTACCACCATATTAATTATTTCTGATGTTAACCTTAGGCGCTTTTGACGGGGACGGGAGCGATATGGGGATATTATAGAATATAGTAACATTACTAAATTGTAAGTAATCCAACGTTCCGACAGGACAACGTCTGCCGGGTCCCCTCAGCTATATATATAAAGAGGACATAGCGAGTTACAGGCAGTTACTAATACGCATGACACACCCACACTACGTAGAACATTATGTTAATCTATTGATAATGAGCTTGCTTTTGCGTCGTTTTGATAACAGAAGTGGACAACAAACAGAAACTTGTTTTCAAAGACCGTTATGTTGAACAAAGTTCTACGAATAAAATATAAGTATATATATCTAGCGTTGAAGACTTAAATTAAAAAGATGTTTCCTTTCAATATCCTTATATATATAAAACAAAGTCCTTACGCCGCGTCTGTCTGTCTGTTTGCAACAACTCAAAAACTACTGAAAGGATTATCATGCGCTTTTGGCCAATAGCTACAGTGATTCATGATAGACAAGAGACGAGAATTTCAATGACTTGTAACTTGATTTAAAAGTCAGCGATGGTATACCCATATTTCATCTCCTAAATATCAAACAACTGCAACCAATTTTATCTTGCACGTATTACAAAAAAAATAATGAACAATTTACGAACGTTAACTTAAAAAACAATTAATCTTATCAAATTTAATGCGTTAGATACGTTGTAAATTTTATACAGATCAAAATTGTCCTTTACCGTATATCATTAAAATGAATCTTTTAGAAGATATGAGAGATTTAAAATACCGTGTAGATTTAAGCAACCAATAGATGGCGCTATATTTGTATTCAATAGTGAGAGAGGTACAATTTCTTTTATTTCGTTCTTGAACCTAATTTACAGTACATTTTTTACACACTAAGTAAAAACCATGACTTCGTCAGCGTCGAATTCAACGATTTCGACCCATCCTCTATTTTTCTTCATAAGGACCTTCTTAGGACTTCAAGGAATATTTCAAAAAAAAAATGGCTAATTAAGCCCAGCCATTTTGAAGTTAGGGCGTGAACAACATACACTTTTTTTAATATAGAACTAGCGGTCCCAGCAGACATCGTCTTTTCCGAAGTTTGACTCGTCTGTCATTCTTTTGTAATTTTCTATAGTTTCTTTTCTTTTGAACTTTCCTTTAAATAAAGCTAAAAAACAAGTGGTTCCAGCAATTTCGAGTTCTAGCGACACTAACGAACGACTATTGATTTTTATATATAGGTAATTTTTGTTTAAACTTTTTTACAACTTGCAAAAGACTTTCTTTTAATGATGCCTACAAAGATATGAAATTGCGAACTACTGTATATGTTAGTAATATAATTATTTTTACAGTTATTGCATTCTGCAATAAAAGGAATTATAACAGAATATTATTTTTTATAACACTGATAAAAACGAACAAGTACTTTGACCAAACCAATGAGCTCATCAGAAACAGTTACAAAACCAGCTTCTATACGGTATAGGTAGGAGCAAGGGGTATACCAGCAAAACCCCTGCTCAACCTACTAAAAGACCTTGGCTTGTCAAGAACTATCATAAGTTCATTATTAGAAAGGACATCTAAAGCCACATTAGTAGGATCATATCGGATTTGTCTAGGCAGGGGAGAGAAAACTAGCAGTGAAGGTGAGTGTTAGTGATCACTACAAGGAGCGCGGTCTTAAACCTACACCTGGGTTACAAGTCCCGGGCACTGCTATGGTTGCTTCCTCTGCAACGCGATGGACCCGGCATCCGCACGGTGAATCCATGGAATGCTAAGAAATTCGTCTCTCTCTCAAACTTATGCATTTCATGTAGTTTAATAAAAATTGTTCATATTATTAAAAACAAACTTAAAACCTCGAAAGTGAACGAAACTATTAGTAAGTAAAGTCGCGGATAACAACTAAAATATAAATATCTAATGAGCGAAATATTTAATCGGCATCTTGCCAATGAATACCATAAATTAATACCAAAAGACTAATAGTGTTTGGGTTTTCAATAACGTTATGGAAATAACCTCTCGCGTCATGCTTTGGGTAGCGGCACATTGGGAGTGTTTAAACAGCAGTCGTAATTGGAATTCAACTTTTTAATATATATATTTTTTATGATTTATAATGCAAGTGCAATTTAATTTTCTGCACGATAAAATTACTAATATGCGCGTGAATATTGTTAATGTGCGCTACGTTTAAAATTCATGCGCGCGCGCACACTCACATAGAAGAACTGGCGTGGATTATAAACATTTGCATGTTACGAGTACAAAATCTGAAAGTCAATACCAAAACTGGCTTGAAAACCAGAAAGGCCGAAAACTTTCTTATAAATCACTTAACTTTTCACTGATTACAATTTCATATTTCATCAAGCAAGAGCAATTAGGTACTTTATTTCTATCATATATTATTATGCATAATCATTAAACTTAATTATGATGGAAGAGGTCGTGGCCTAATCAGTGGTCGCCATTTGAGTCGATCGTTAGGTTAAGTTGCTCTTGCTGCCACCGGATGGTAGATAGGTCACCCATTCTAACACTTGTTTATATTTGTTATCCGACCTCCTCCGTGTTTCGGAAGGCACGTAAAATAGTGGGACTCGATTAATGTCACTCAGTGATATTAGTCGTGAGGTTGCAGAGATCGTGGGGGTTCCAAGGATGACGTCAGATGGCCATCGGACATCTTAACTCGCCCCACAACCACATCCTTTGGCACAACCGGTATGCGCTGCCGGCCTTTGAGGAATGAGCATGCTGTTTGCTTGAGGGTCCCTTGATTGATACTGATACGACTCATTTGGGAAACAACGGAGCTGGTAACTGATTCCGCAGAGGTTTAGTGCCAGGTAAGAAATGCTGAGAGAATGCTGTTGAGGACTTTTGGACATCGAGGTCAAGGGGTGAAATTTTATGTCATCAGTGAATGACTCCATTTCGCTAGTCTGAATTACGTACACTTTAACTCTTAAGGTTATATAAAATACAAACTAAAAAAATAATTAAATGTTCAATCGTGATCAAATTGAGAAGTAAAGAAAAAACGCCAAAGACTAAAAAAAAACACAAATTCAAACGTGATTGAACACTGAGTTTGCCTGCTACGTGACAAATGTGTGAATCAACGTACAAACTTCCTATGTGTTGCAATTATTTTGATATGCTGATAAAAAGTATAAGCGCTTCCTGCTTGAAGCGATTAAACGATGAGAATAGATTTTTTTTGAAGAATATTAAAATCCTGGTATGAATATTTACATACCGTAGTTACGCGTTAATTTCAGTTAAATAAAGTCATGTGTGGGATATGACACACACACACACACAAACACACATACGCACACACAAACTCAAAGACGGTTCATCTTATTTTCAATATCTACCGACTCGCGAACAAAGATAAAAACAAAAGAAGCGAGATCGCAGACGTTTTCCGAAGTATTGTGTTATCTTAGACGGTCAGTCGGTCAATAGCTTAGAGTGGTTTTAAATATATATTTAATTAAGAAACTGGGGAATCCCAAATTTACCTACGTAAAAAATAAGTTATGTGTCGCTTTTTTTAGTTTATCGGGCAGTGACCGAGATGACACACAAATAATGATAAATTTCAATGTTTGATTACTCTAAATTAACTTTATAAATAAAACAGACAAAACATTTACCCACACGATAAGGAGAGAGGCTAAACAAAATCTATACTAACATATAAAGTTTGTTTGTTTGCTTGCACACGCTAATCACAGGAACTACGGGTCCGATTTGAAAAATTCTTTCAGTGTTATGTGTGTGTATGTGTTATGTAGTGTATATCCCATTTATCATCACACTAAAATTGAATCCATTTTTTTTTTTACCAAATTTTACGAAGACAAAGTCGCGACCTAGTCATAGATATACTAATCAACTTCTGAGAGACGAGACGAATTTCGTATAAGCTGGTTTTATAACCGTTTTCAGTGAGCTCATTGGTTAAGACAAAGTACTTGTTCGTTTTTAACAGATGGTCTTTGGGGATGTTGGTCTCCCATGTAACTGTAAGTTCTACAAGTACTACTCGCTTTAGTGTCTTTGACTAGAGACTGGCTTGACTTGAACCTTCTTTAACGAAATTGATGTTCTTTTTATTTACAGTCGGTCCCTTTTTAGCTCTTGTGACAGAGAGGCTTACTGCCTCACGTATGCATGTGCATAACTTCCGAAAGTGTGCACCAAATTATATAATTTCTTTTCTGTTGTGTTCGTTATTGTTTGGATAAGGTTTGTTTAATTAAAAAAAAAAGTGGCAAAGCGAAAGCGAAGACGAAACGGAACAGGAACAGTGAATAAGATTAGAATGTAGTAAATAGTAAGTAACGCAATGTCAGGCAGGCCAATATCTTTCGCGTCCGGTAGTAAGTTATATATTTATATAACATATCTGCAATAATTTAAACCCGTTATAACTTACTTTATGATCATAGTAATAAAATAAAAGATGTACATACTTTTATTTTTTGTGTACAGGAGACCAAAAAATGTGAAACCAGGACAATTATCACCAGAAGAAAGAGTTCAGTATATGATCAAGGATAAAAACAGAAAAAGCCCTAAGGCTCAAGTGGATGCTAGATTTTTTTCTGAATTGAAGGCGCTATGGAAAATTATGATGCCGGGGTTATGTACTAAAGAGAGTGGCTTTATGTTGCTTATAGCTCTATCACTGATATCAAGGACTATGTGTGATTTATGGCTAATACAACATACAACATTAGTTGAAGGGTAAGTAGTTACCATCTTATGTGTGTTTAAAATATGAATTTTAATCAATTCTTTAAAGTTTGTATTTGCATAATTGTTGTTGAATTAAGATAAGAAAAGAAGAATTATTATAAATCAGAACCCTTGTAAACTTTGCTCTAAGTCAAATCTTTTAGAACACCAAAATATTACAATCTTTAAAAAATTATACATAATTGTGCTAAAATATGATCTTCACACATGTTTTCAGAAAACAAGTGAATAAACAAATTTTGAATTTTTATAAACAGTTCACTACTAGTTTTAAAACTATCGATTTTTTATATACGAACAAACGCTTACATGTTTAGTCACAATTGCGACACGCAAATATACATCTTATATAAAAATTCTAAATTCAAATTCAAGTGATATTTTATTCAAGTAGACTTTTACAAGCTCTTGTGAAATAATTCTAACTTAATAATACATATTAATATAATATAAACTTCCAGTTTCTAATAGCATTACGAAAACGCAGAAAATTGATAAAGAAATACTCACTAGCATGCTGAACATCCGACCTTATGTAGGATTTATTAAAATAAGTCTGTAATGACCCAATGCTGGGTAAAAGCCTCCTAGACCACTCTCCTCTATCCTAAGCCATCCCAATCCACTTGTAGCATCCGCTACATAATGAAGTAACTACACACGACGGAAGATGATAATATCAGATGATGTCAAAAGAGGAAAGGTACACCAAAGCTATACTAAATGGCGTTGGCGCTAAATCACGCTAGCGAATTTTCGGCGAGGAGCGGCTGCTCCGAGCAATTCAGCCCAGCCCGGACTGAAGATCTTCCTTTAAAACGATTGGGCGTACCGACCTTCGCTCACTCGTTATTGTCCCTTGCTGAACACTTTCCACTTATTGGTGTGCCGTCCCACAAAGTCTTTACCGGCAAAGTCGTCCATCGTCGTCCGTCGTCGCGCTACGTTTTTCATTGCCCACCTGGTCTTTGGCGGCCGATAGTGGGAGTCCATATAGTCGCCACATTGACCCACCTTTTCGAGTCAATTCCTGCAACGTACTCAGTCCAATCCCACTTGAGCTTTGCTGACTTTTTACTAATGTAGGATTACAAATAATAAAGAATTATTTTATTCAGATCATGCATTCACACGCTCAATCCAAAGAATTCTAAGAAATTCGTCTCTCTTCACGTTTTTTTTAATGTTCCAAGGGGCAAACTTGCAGGTAGTAACTACTGACGGCCAAGGATATCTGCACCACTAGAAAGCTCGCAGTTACGTTGCCAGCCTCTAAATAGAGGTTTAAGCCACCAGAAACTCCCATAAACCAGACGAAACGCGACAACAATACAATCACTTGACGTGACAGCATTGCCGCCATTTCACGCCGATCTCATGTGAGAAAGAGGTACTGGTACTCGGACGTGCCGGCCCAATTCGGCTACAAGCGTGGCACTAACTCTAATTAGGAAGACAGGAGTAGGGGAAAGGGATGGAGAAAAAGGGTCCACTTTCGCTTCTAACTTTTCATCGTCACTCATCTTCTTAAAAGATGGCACAAGAGACATCAGAAAGTGCTTATCACTACCCTTAATAAAAGTTAACCCCACATTCTTCACTTTTACTTATGGTACTTCGAAAGCATAGGCGTTTATTTATTTTTTCACGCAGATTCGATACCTTTTTAACCGACTTAAAAAAGGAAGAGGTTCTCAATTCAGAGGCATTTTTTTAAATGTTTGTTGCCTCAGTATTTTCGACCGGGTCAGCCGGTTGTTTGGTTAATCCTTTATTTTAAAGCTGGTGCTCTCCGTGTGGTACCAATTTGGTCCAGTTCCGACAATGGCATCTACGAGAAAACCTTTTTAAATGGTTTATTTTTGGTAACACTTCATTATTTATTTCATAGGTATATTCAATGTTTGGAAAAGGTTCACGATCACTCAGCGGTGCAGGGGATGTGCGAAGTTTTGCCCTTTGGAAAGAAGCAAACCTTAATTTTGAACAGGAAGAAGATGCAAGTATTGCTTGGCGAGCCTGACGTGGTAGGGTACACGATGTCGCTAGACCCTACCGTCTATAACCTTTGTAGAGGACTCAAGGCATTCTTTAAAAACAATCGAGCTGGTGTATTGTTAACGAGGTACGTATATTACTAAAATAGGGCCCATATCGCTTGGCAGAAACATACGTTGAGTCACCGTGGAGAGCCGCTAAGGCATCTTTTCCCAAACTTTTTCCAAGGCGCGGTTATTCGTAGTTATACATTATCTGCGTGACGTCGAAGGCAAAATTATTGATTTATATATGTGGATCAGTAAATTCCCGAATTTATGCTCGCCTCTTTATTAGCCAGTTAACCAATCTTCTTTACGTTTTTTCTACAAAACCCGACATTGGCCGAATGTTTTATGAAATAATATTTTACGTGGCACGTCAGTTAAGGGTCCAGGACGAACGTCATCCATTTGAAGTATCCTAAAGTATCGAACAAATCTGCATTTTTTAGTATTTTTAAATAATCTTGCAACTTTTGCTCTATTTCTTTAAACCTTCCCTGAAATATGGGGAATAAAATAAAACAACAGAATTGATATCTGTTCAGCTGTTTTCGAGTTTTAGCGAGATATTTTAAATATATATACAGAAGTATATAAAACACAGACGTCTGTTCCTAAGGTAGAAACTAATGCTTAACTAAATGTATAAACGTATGTATGTAATAAACTCAGTGCTTGTGTTATAAGTAACAGACACCTGTTATACACATTTTTTTTAAAGAAATATTTAAATACATATACATAATACACCCAGACTCGAGGTGGGAATGGCGGAAATGGCGGGAAACCACGACCGTGACGGTACACTTTAATATTCTTGTAATTTGACAGGGTACTACGTTTTTATGACCCGCCAAAGAACCTTCCTTATTTAATTATTATTTCAGAGTTTTCTTCTTAGGCATCGATTTTTGTATGTCATCCACAGCCCTTTAAATCCCTCTGCTAGGTATGGGCCTCTCACCATTGGTACCACCCGCACCGTCCCTTGGCCCTATGTGGTCTACATATAACAGCAAAAGGTCACCTATCACAAAATTTCAAAAGCCGCTTGACGTAAAAAGATGAAATTTCTAAAGGAGCTTTCATTAGGAACGTATTTTTCGATAGGACTATCTAGACCTAAGAATTCTAAGTCCTAGAAGTCCTATCTTAAAGAAGTCTCAGGGCCCTTCCAAGTTTACGTGGAAACACCTAGTTTCGTATATAAATAGGAGCCTTAACTCACCGTGACGCCGTGGCGACTTTGCCGGTTACGTATCCAAACGACTCATATTAAAGACAGGTAACTCCTTTGGCGACGGTTTGGCGACGTCGCCAAATTAGGAGCATAGCCACGATTACTACTGGCTTCTCATATGGCAACCGCAGATATACATTGCTACGTAGCCGGCGACGTCGCCATGACGTGTCGGTGAGATAGGAGCCTAAAGCTCACAATTTACTCAATTGCATCAGATTACGTAAACGTTTCCTAACTAAGAATAATAATTTGCGCAGCCATATGAATTCAGTGCTCGATGTATAAAGATCCATCGCAAAATTCGGTCGAATACCCAAGTTTAGCAACAAATTAATACAGAAGCAAGCAGAGTGGAACAAAATGCAGATTTGTGCTTTAATTATGACTCAAGCCAAACCGTCAGATATTAAAATCGATTTAGAAAATTAAGCGAATGCGAGCTGCCGATTTATTTACAAATGAAGGAACTTTCTCCAACGCGTAAAGGCGAAATTATTTACTAGAAACAATTTCTCTGCATAGAATAATACAACAGATGCGTCTTCTTCTTCCTCACGTTATTCTGGTCTATTGCCAGAATCCGTTTAGATTGCAGAGGATGTGGCTGTGGGGCGAGTTAAGATTACCGAAATCATCTTACGTCATCCCCGGGATCCCCAGAATCCGTAAAATCTCACGACTAATATCACTCAGTGACATTAATCGGGATCCTTTGTTATATGTGCCTTCCACAACATGGAGGGGGTCGGATATTTGAAAGCATGAGTTAGTTTTGGTCATCTGGCCTCGATAAGAGCTACTTAACCTAGCGATCGACTCAAGTGTAAAGCAAAGTAGTTTAGTTTCTCATGCATGTCATGGATTTCCGCAAAGTAACGCCTGATTCTATCAATTAAGTAACTATCTGTTTCCTGCTACTTCGTCCGCGTAAAATAAAATTTGCAATAGCTCTTAGACAGGCCCTATCAAAAAATCCGTTATCCGCGAATGGCTACTAATTATAACAATCTCCTGGCACAATCATCTTTCATCTTTGTACGTCCCGCTTTTTTCGAGATTTTGTGAAAGGTGACTTTTCACTTTCACAATATACATAAATAGATATGAAAAGGCAAAGATGCAATCTCTTGCATCTTTACCTCCCAAACCATTATAGTGATATTATTGAAATAAAATCCGTCATTTTTAACGGCGGAATTAATGCGCCATTATCGTGAAATGAGGAAAGCGATCGTCTATTGTCCACACAAAGTTAAACAATTTCCTGTTGAAAAGTCCCATTGTGAATCGGTACTTTGAGCCGTGGCGTATCAAATGGTCCGTAAGGAATAGCCCGTGTTGAAAGTGTCATGTTAATTGACGCGTTTATCTGTCAAATGTAATAATTTCGCCAAAAGTTTGGTTACTTTCCCATTATTGATTGGTTCAAGTTTTATTAATTTGAATCTTTGTCATTTGCACTCTCTTGGCATAAAACATCTATTGCAGCGAATCAGACAGTCCGTGGGTGGCCACGGTATGCGTCGCCACTCTACGTGCTAACAATGTCGCCATGTGAAAGTCACTCTGTGACTCTCTTCTTTGGATTGTAAATACCACATCTATACTAATATATTATAAAGCTGAAGACTTTGTTTCTTTGTTTATTTTCTGAACGCAATAATCTCAGGAACTACATGTGCGATTTGAAAAATTCTTTCGGTGTTAGATAGCCCATTTATCGGGGAAGACTATACATTGTCACGCTAAATTTGAATCTAATTTTTTTACCTAATTTTACGCGGATGAAGTGCGCGTGCACAGCTAGTCTAATATATATAGTGTTGTTTACTAAATTGAGAGAGAGTGCTTTCTTATTTATTAATTTATTTTATTTTATTTTATTTTACAATTAATGTACCAATATAACAAATATAAAATAAGTAACTGAGAATTTTGTGAACAAAGGATGACTTATCTTTTAAAAGGGATTTCTACCGGCAACCCTTAAATAGTAGGAGGTTAATGCGAAGAGAAGCTGTGTAGGTACAGTAAATATAATAAAGTATAAATACTACATACATAACGATATACTATAATACATAGTTATATATAATCTTTCGTTAGCAAAAATATTAATTTGATAGTATTGTACAACAAATTTAAAAAAATAACAACTCAAAACCGTAAAGTGGTACGTTAGCATAAATTACTTTTGGAAACAGATACCTGGATAGATCAATAAAATCTCCTACAAAATTCTACACCTCGACAGTACCTACTTATCAAACTCTACCATAATTGATATTGATATTAATATTCGTTAACAAATCATGTTTAGCTGGAACATTGTTTTGGTTCTTAATTTCTGGAGGTGAGCGTGACAACTGATACGCAGCTTTAACTTTTTCAGCTGTCATCGTTATCCTAATTTTAAGTTACATTTGTTCATGTAGATTAGTTTTCAAATAAATTTTCAATTCAAATTTCAATTTCAATATAAAAACATTATTGCAGTGCATTTCAGAGAGAACTGATAACGATTTCTAAAATATTTTCTTCGTGTGTATTCCAATTGGTATCTATCAATTTTATTGATAAGAGTCTTCAAATTTCAAATTCTTATAACACAACATTTTTTCACAAACATACACGGAAATAATGACATTACATTCTAAAAAAAAGAATACCCGAAGTCTGCTATTTACCAAACACTCAAATAGATATAAGAAAAAAAAAACTCGCCTGCAAAGTTGTATCAAATTTATTTAATGTCGTCTTTTTAAAATTCGAACAGGCGACACAACTTATCTACATAAAAAATGATTCAGTGCAGAATCGCGGTACTATTTCACCAAATTTATATTATTTTTTTAAAACAAACAAATAATATTAAAAATGAGCACGTTTATTTTGCTGTTATTTTTTACTTTACCTCTTGGGCTGAATGGCTGCGTTATCTTTGCCTTATGAAAACCGAACAGACATAATATAACTTTTAATGTTAATAATTGCCTAATCGGTATTTTTAAAGTCCTCGCCTCTACGGCTTGGACTTCAAACTCTACTCGTGTGCCATTTGGTTATTTTCTGCACCTCGGCAACAATGTACTATTTCTCAAACATGCGCGAAAATATATAAAGTAATGTCACTACATTCGAAAGAAGAAAACGCCGAGTTTGCCATTTACGGATACTTAAAATAAAAAAAACGCTCTGCAAATTTGTATGAAGTTTCATTACTGTCGCCTTTTTCAAATTTCGAACTCAAAACGGGCCTGTATGAAATTTCACTATTGGCGTGTTTTTAAAATTCGAACAGGAGACACAACTTATCTACAAAAAAAATTGTTCAGAAAATGGCGCCACTATTTCACTATGTTTAAAGCGCCAGTAATATCCCACTGCTAGGCAAGGGTCTCCACACTCTCAGACCACTCTCCTGTATCCAGAGCTAAACCAATGCACTCCTTTCCCGTGAAGGCGCCCAAGTCGTCGCGCCACATCTTTCTCGGCATACCTGGTCTACGGCAGCCATTGGTCCATATAGTCGCAACATTGGCCCACCTTTGCGGGTCGATTCTTGCCACATACCTAGCCCAGACCCACTTGAGCTTTGCTGTATTTTAACGCTAGATTTAATGGATGAAATTCACAGACTTAAATGGAATCCAGAAATCATGAGCTGTATTAGCAAATACTGCAACAATCAATTTCCAAACAACAAACATCATTGTGCAGATTCTGCTACAGTGATTTCTATCTGGTTATCATTACTGTACGTCAATATATGTATCTACGATTAAACCATACAATTGCATTGTTTAATATAAGCATGAAGCTGGACGATATTGATTATCAGCCAAGATTAATATGCTTCGAAAGTTCCTGTTTAGGTAAAATCAACATCCAAATCGTCAATTTTCTATATGATAAAGAGAAGACGAGTGGCCAATTCAGCTGATTATAAACTACTGGGTAAACAATTGAGAAGGTCATAGCTTAATCAGTAGCTGGCATTTTAGTCGATCGCCAGGTCAAGTAACTCCTATCGCGAACGGGAGATGGGTGACCAACTCTAACACTGGTTTTCAAACATCCGACCTCCTCTGTGTTTCGAAAGGCACGTAATACAGTGGATCCCGGGTAACGTCACTTAGTGTTAATAGTCGTGTGATTATTAAAAGCGAAAGGTCATCTAACATTAAATTTCGAAAACCGCAGGTGAAGATTGGCAGCATTGGAGAGGTAGCTTATAGTTAATATATATCCGCTATAGATAAATAAATATAAATATAAATGTTTATTTGGAAAAAAACTTAAAACTACACACATTAAATCTTAATGGTATCGGATAATTCCATACAGAAACATAACTATATTCTGTAACCGGAGCCAACCTAGGATTCATTATTAAAATGCCTGTGTCAGGAAGCTCCGCTCTTCCATATCGGTAAAGGAAATTTATCGGAAATAATTATAAAAAGAATCTAAGATTTAAATAATATAACAATGTATGTACATTTGTGTGGATATATATATTTAT
The DNA here is from genome assembly GCA_024363005.1 of Charaxes varanes. NCBI lineage: Eukaryota > Metazoa > Arthropoda > Insecta > Lepidoptera > Nymphalidae > Charaxes > Charaxes varanes. The sequence continues at coordinate 1,293,223 of JANCMC010001028.1, forward strand.
TATGTGTGTGCGGCGTGTGTGTGTGTGTGTGTGTGTGTGTGTATATGTGTGTATATATAGATAGAAGGGATTTTTCCAAAGGGATAGATTGAGGTGGTCTAAGGCCTCTCGCAAGTATTGAAGGGCTTTCATTTAGAACCAGCGTATCTGAGACGCGTTAACTTGCCCTAATTTGGCCAAATATGAAGAAAATCAATCTATTGGTAGCAGAAAGGAAGGTCTTTTATTTTTTCATAACTTTTTTTCATCCGAGCTTTCCTCGAGCTTTGGGAAATATTCACTTTTTTTGGATATAAATTTGTTTTCTGACAGGTTTATGAGGTGGCATATATCAAATATTCGACATTACTTATTGATAAGAAAGGAGGAAAATCGGCTGTATTCTATGATTTCGCACGTTCGTCAATTTTTATAAATTGTCACAATTATAGATCAGCTCTATCAACGCCGAACAGTTTTTCAATTTTTTTTTTACTTTTAATTATTTCATTAGCTTTCGAATAACCTTTAAGAATAACTTATTTATATATAACTATCTATGACTTGCTTGAAAAAATAGATTTTACAGAAACAATTCTAGCGTAATGATATAATAGCCTTTCTCGATAAATACTTTCTCGATGATTGCTTGGCTTTCCAAAACTGAAAGATTTTTTCAAATCAGACCAGTAGTTCTTGAGATTAGCGCGTTCAAGCAAACAAACTCTGCAGCTTTATATAGTAGTACAGATACAAAATCTTTACTACTGTATCAAGCTTTTAGACGGGAAAATGTTTATATACATAAATTAATACTATCAGTTTTTATATTTAATTTTTAGGCTTCCGTAGTACAAGGAACACTAATAGTTTCGCTCTGTCTGTCCGTCCGTCCCTCCATCTGTCCGCCCGTGAAGTAGTCCCTCCTGGAATTTGCAAACTATTAGACAAAGAGGCTTGAAATTTTCCATGTTGATAGAACATGCTAAAAACTTTTGAAGTTATTTAACAAATATCTTTATCGTGTTTCAGACACGGAACCCTTCTATAAAACCGTGTCTGGACACGCTCTTAGCCCCTCTATTGTAAGTACAATGCTGTAGAAAAATTTAAAAGAATATATATATATATATTTAAAGAATATTAGGAATACTTTTTAGGTATGTCTAATATTCCCTTTTTTCCCTCCTACTAAGCTTCAATTTAAAGCTTGTATTAGGAGTGGGTGCAACAATAAATTCCTTTTTAACATATATCTGTTTCCCTCCGAATTAAGATCTAATAATAGAGGCAGGATATCCCTTATGGATGTTCCTATCCTACCCCTGACTCGAATTTTAGCTTACATACAAACTCATAAGTATTTTTTACCTGTTCGTAACATTAATATGGAGTTTATCTTCGGTCTGTAATAAATAGATATAGGTAAGAAATAGATCAAATTCAAACTAGCATAAAAAACAGTGTAGAAAAAAATTAAGGGAGCCCGTGCGCGTCGAGGACGCCATCCGCGTGCTATGCAACAACGACACGTGCGCCGCCGGCCGGTACATGCACAGAGAGTGCTTCGAGCAGTGGGAGGCCGGGGTGCCCCTCTACAAGGCGAGGCACCTACATGGGTGCAACCAGATTTAAGCCAGTATGCGACCCTAACCACATGACCAAATATATTTGCAGATTGTCATTATAACGCCAAAAAAAGAATGGGACTATGACCGAGAAATAATCTCCACCAGGGTTGCAGTTTCTAGATACTTCTTGGAATCCCCTTCTTTCTGCTACGCGATAAGCTGAGCTCCCTCGTGGTGAATGCATAGAACGTTAAGAAATTTACTTCTTTCATTATATATAAATAAGTAGAACTATCAACACACGATCGTCTGTTCTTAAGGTAGAGCCAAAGTGGCGCCAGAGGTAAGAGGTACCGCTACACTTTTGGTCTGTAGCCCAATTGGATAGGCGCGTTCGGTTACCAGTATACCTCTTTCTCTCATAAGATCGGCGTAATGTTTCGGCAATGCTGTCACCTTCAAGTAATGGTACTGTTGTCGCGTTTCGTTCGGTTTGTGAGAGTTCCCGGTGGCATAAATCCTTCTTTAAAGGCCATCCAAAGGTTCATGGTCGTCGGTAGTCACTTAGGTGACGAACCAACTGCTCATTTGCCCCTTGTAAATTTAAAAAAAGTCACTTAATACCTGTATCGTAGGTAACAGGTGACCGATGAACAAATATTTTATTTATAAATATATTAGGAATTAATTACCATATTAGCTTAACGTTTCGCAAAGTAACGTCTGACTCAGTTGACTTACTTGTTTATTTTTTATCAGTAGAAACATGCATTATCTGACACAGGAATCTTTATCTAAATCCTAACTAATAAGTTGATTGCACGTATGTCAATTTCGTACATACGTACCTACCTGGATAATATATTACACATACAAAAAATCAAAGAGACGATTTTTTTTATCAAATTCATTTCAGCCTGGTTGCGTCCACTGCTGAACGTAGGCCTCCTCCATCAATTTCCACGAATGATTTATTATGTTGTGTTATAATATGCGATTAGTCTGTTACTTTAATAATTGCGTTGAAGGGCTTAAGTAGAGGGGAGACGAATTTTGTAGCGTTCCATGGATTTCCCTGTACGTATGTGGAGTCGATAGCGTTGCAGAGGAGAGCGGCCATCTACCACCGTGATACTCATCTCATCGCGGAAATGGCTGCCACAAAGACGAACCGGAATTTGTATAAAGGACTTGAGGACCGATAGAAATGAAGAGTGAAATCTCAATTAATTAGAACATAGCACTATCAAATTGATGTTTAATTTAAAAAAAAAAAATTAAAAGCTGAAATTCCTATGAATTTCTAAAAAAATATTTTTCTTTTTAGCTCTATTTTGCACTGGCAGCTGCAACCCGGTGGCTTCGCTCGTAGGCGACACCGCCTCGATCCTCCCAAACCATTTATCAAATACAGCAGCAACCACCGTCTGTGAAACCACCCCGAATGTTCCAGGATTTGGACTTGGGCATTTATTATCTCCTAATGGTCTTCAAATACCAGGACTAGGAGGAACTACTACAGTGTGCGAAACTAAACCTAATATTGGTCTTTCTCCGTTTCCGTCCTTCGGATATACAGGCATGGTAGGTTTACCACCAATATACGATCCAAAATCAAATATTTCTCCTTTACCCATCTGTTTGCCTAACGTCCAGACCCTACCTTACCCTTATCCGAATGGTCTTATTTTACCTGGATCCCAAACAGTTTGTGAAAGTACACCAAACGTTCCACCTTATGGACTGTATGGCACATGGCCATTTTGTATGCCCCCACCACCAATATGCGATCCAAAACCATTTTACTTGCCCCCACCGCCAATATGCGATTCACAACCAAATATCTCTCCTTTACCTATTTGTTTATCTAATAAATTACCACTACAAGGATTACCGTACTGCGAAAATATACAGAACATACCTTATCCCTATCCGAATGGTCTATTTGTTCCAGGATCCCAAACAGTTTGTGATAATACTCCAAACGTACTTCCCCCTATCGGGCCATTACCGGTTGGACCCTCAATATATGACAATTTACAATATAGCCCTCCTCCATACCCCCATTATGGCCTTCCCTTCTCGAGCATATCTAACATCCCCCAACCCTCTCCCAGTTTCTGTGGTGGACATACTCTTCCTTGTGGCTTCCCTTTGAATGGAATTGCGCAAGCGCTGTAAGTGTTCCTAATCTAAAACATTCTGCGCTGTGTATACTCTTTGACGTGTGATATAAATGGCTGAAAATTGAAACTATTATAAACTGATCTCTAATGTTCAAGCAATGTAAAAATACTTTAGACATATGATGTTCTCAATTATACACGAATATTGAAATCTCGTATATTTTGTATGTATTCTTTTTTATTGCAGTTGTCTTAGGTACTGGAGTGGCTCAGTAAAATAACTAATGTACTTTATTCGTTAAAGATTAACGCAACGCAACTACGCATCGTGAATTCTGTAATTTTGTTAAATTTTGAGGTTTTTTATTTATTCGTCACCCTAATTATTGTCTAAAACTGAAGTAGCCTACGTTCAACATCAGCTAACTGTCCGTAAAAATCATCGAAATCCTTTCTGCCGTTTCAGAGATAACCCGGATAAAACAGACAATTTTTTTTTTAAACCTGCCTTGCCTCAATAATGACATCAAAAAAAGAGCTTGTAAAAGTCTACTTGAATAAAATATCATATGAATTTGAATTAGCATTTATGTGTAACTTGCTCCAACTTGAGGGATGGGTTAGTTTTTTAATTTTTTTTCCAAAACTACTGAGTCATTTGATGGTACCGTTTTCGTCATCATATTTACATTACAGGTCAATGAACTTTAACCTGTTGACCGACGCAAACTTAGCCAACATGAAAGTTCAAGTTTATTGGAAAATCTATAAACCGTGAGCTAACCCATAAGGTTCGTGAAGCTTTATCGACCACTCTGCAAAAGCTCATCTAATATGAAACAGCTTTGGTACAATGACGTATTCATTATTGGCCCTGTAGCGCAGTTCGATATGAGGCTACTTTCCCGAATATAGAAGGGTTGTTTATTCGATTCTTGCTATCTTCTGCTACCTAGTGTTATCCTGGATTGGTGCCAGGTTCCGCTTTTAATATCTTAGAAGTTATAAGAGATTTAAAATGGGCGGGCAGAGCCGCCAGCCGGCGGTAAATGTTAAGGGTCAGCCAACGTTCGGCCAGAAAATTGTTTTTTTTTTTTTTTACGAATTGTACATTATTACTATAACAAATACGCAAGTTAAGAGTTTTTTGTCCGTCTGTCTGTTTGTTCCGGAAAATCTCCGAAACGGCTGGAACGATTTCGACTTCCAGTGGCAGATAGCTGATTTTATAAGGAAAAACATAGACTATTTAACTTTATCAAAATGATAAGTAACGCTTTCCTTCAGAGAGAGAGAGAACAGGCAGAAAGTAACATTTTAATTACTGTTTTTGTTATAACTGTCTTCTACATCTTCTTCCTTATGTTGTCCCGGTCTAGTACCAGAGGCAGGATTGCGGAAGAAGTGGCTGTGGGGCGAGTTACGATGACAGACTGTCGTCGGACGTCATCTCCGGAAACCCTACGATTTCTATAACACTTCCGATTAATGTCACTGAGTGACTAATATCACTCAGTCACATTAATAAATGAATAAATGAATACCACACACCACACATAAAGTCACATCCTCTGCAATCTAAGCGGACCCTGATACTAGACCGGGATAACGCTAGGAAGAAGAAGATATATATTGTAATACATATTGCGAGTATATAATATAGAGAAAAGAAACTGTTACACAGAAAAAACTAATCCGTCTTTAGAATTTTAATAATCAGGCACGTTTTTATGTCGTGACTAAAAATTAACCTATTTATTACTTAGTTAAAGGCTACGTTACGAATATTCGTCATAAATCAGCATGTCCCACTGATAAAAATTATAATAATTAAAAATTAACCCCTATAAATAACAGCGAAATGTCTAAATAAGTAACTCTGACCCCATTGTGTGGAGTTTTCCTATCGCAATCCTGCACTATTATTTGTCACGCAAGGTCAGTGTATAGATAAAAGAAAAATACACAGCTCAATTTAAGACACTACTAATGTTTTGGTCTACTGTAAGTTAAAAGGGATATATTCTAGGGGCGTGTGTAGGCTGTGGTGCAGTGGGTTTTTTAAAGTGCGTTAAGTAAAATTTATGTTAAAATAGCGTGTTTTATGGCAGTTTACGCCGTGAAAAACATCTGTCATAGGCTTTACTGCTTAACGGGGGTCAGTAGGTTAACTATTTAAAAAATGTTTATACGAATGCGTTGTAATTATTTAACAATGTGTGAAAATGAATTATTGATACTTTTCGTAGTAGTAAAGTAGAGTTTAAATGTACATCTAAGTTTCATTTATTTCATGTTTAAATTGAACTTTGTTTAGAGTAGATGTGAGGTATCTGAATATAAAGTTACCTTTGATATATTGGCTTCTGTAATCCTCCTATAACACGGTAGATATATGCCGCGTTATAAGAATAAAACGCCTTAGCACGCAGAGCCGGCCCTGCCTTAGGGCAGGGGCACCATGGCTAGGGGCACCTCTTAATATGTCACTATTTTAAATATATTTTATACTAAAAATATAAGCAAACCTAGTCAGGGGGCGCAATAATTGCATCTCGCTCTATTATGGACATTGCTTTGGCACTGCTTGTGCGACCCCGAATGCGCATCGCATGCATTATATTATATATATTATGATCTTCTTCTTCTTCTTAGCGTTGTCCCAGTACATGAACAGGGTCCGCTTTACCGGTCTTACGCCTTCACTTTGCCCGATCTTTTTTTATCCCGTATTGTTAGTCCATTGGCTATCCTCCTTTACTACATCCATCCACCGCTTCAATTTATATTATATATATTATAATATTATCGTATTAATGTATTATAAGAGTACTGTGTTAAAGGGGGGTTACAGTAACAGCAAATTTTGTCATTGGGATTAAATAGTATCTTTAAGTATTTTGATGTAAATCATAATTATATTTGTTGGACACCGGTACTAGTCCGGGATAGGAAAGCTAGGTTGAAGAAGAAGACACTAAAAAAATCTCTCGAAAATTAGGTGTTTATTTTTTGGATGCCACATGGTAACCCAAAAAGAAACTCACAAGACAACGTGTGACGATCCGCAAAAACTTTTATCCTGTTTCGTCCATTAACTTTACTGCCGGCAATAAATTCTGGCGACTTTTGTTTCTTAGTGTTAGTACTGTTTTCAAAGGAGAGAATGATGGGAATTAAGTTACTTGTTGTTTTAGTTATCTTTTAGTTCCACCAAAATTTTTTCATCGCATTTGTACGTACAGTTGGAGATAAATAAACAAAGACGTGATTGCACTTTCGCCTTTATTGGTTTCAAGGACCTAAGTGAATAATCCCAGATACAAATAACACATTGATTTTATAGGCACCCTTCCATCTCTTTCACGTCGTAACAACCGTCGATAGCACTCCTAAACACAATTCTCAATTGTGGTAGCAATGTTCTAAAGTTAATTCATTGGTGCCGCATATAAAAACCGCTAATAGTTATTAATACAATTTTCAATTATGGTAGCTCTGTTCTAAAGGCATGTCATTGCCGATGCCGCCATCACGACCGATCAATAACATTCGCCTTACGTGATGTTTATCATAATGGCAATAGATTTTTAACACAGATTCCATACTGAAGATAAGTCAATACAACTTTTTTTTGAAATTAAATTATAAATTATAACTGACAGTACTTTCACCAATGACCTACAATCTCCTTTATTTTATGATTAAAATATAAGCATTCAAAATATATAGTTTCCGTGGTGTAGCGGTTATCACATCTGCCTAACACGCAGAAGGTCCCCGGTTCGATCCCGGGCGGAAACATCCTTTTTAATAAGGATTTTTATTAAATTACCTAGTTTTCTGGTAAAAAATATAAGCGATAAACCATAGGAAATAGTTTTGCGGGGCGGCTGCGCCTTTTGTATACGGGGTATCGTGCCGACTGCCCTATCATCTTACATTTATATAGGGAAGCCCTTAAATAAGCTATTAATAAAATTTAAAAACATAGGAACGAACTCGATAAATGCCTGACAAACTGGTCAGAGGTATCTGAGGATTGCAATATATCGAGGAAATTGCGAGAAGTCTTTTCTCAGCTGGAGGAAACTGATGACAGATAAAAGACAATACCCAAAATTTATAAAGTAAAAAAATATAATTATAAAGTAAACTAAACAAACATCAAAGATACAGGGCCAGGACCTCAATAGTGCAATGATAAATAGGGTGGATTTAAAGCCATAAGAACCAGTTTCAAACCCCTTACCGTAGTGATGCCCAAGCCAGACATAGCTCAAAGTGTTTGTACATTTTTGTCCTTGAAGTCTACAAAGTTCTAAAAAACTTTCAGCAGTTACACAGTCCCGGCCACACTACATGATCATTGTAATGATCATTCAAATGAAGCTTTGTCTGGCTCCGGCATAACGAGAATTAAAGTCATACCTTAAGTTATTCCTAATATTATTTTTATAAAGAAAAACAGTCCAAAGGTAAACACAGACGGTAAAGAATTGTTACTTAAAATAAAACTTGTCATTTAATTCGAATTATTAACGTCTCGCAGACCATTCGGAAATCGTGAAAATCATTCGCTACAACGACTCGCGGACCGACCGATCCGTGGCAGATATTTAAAGTTAAACGTACCGTTAAAATAAACACGTAAAAGGTAACTTATTTTTCCATAAAAAGGAGAATCTTCTCCATTTCAACACTTATAGGACGAAAAAAACATTCCATTAGTTGATAAGACAATTTATTTTTTATTGTGTCTTATAATATAATTGATGATAGTTCGACTAATTGTAATAACAACTAATATCTAGTAGATAAGATTTCAGGTAAGTTTATATGACAAGGTAGCATAACAGTAGGTTATATTTGTAAAATATTCGTGTTTTGTGCTGTGGAATAGTAGGAATTATTTCTATATAATACCTACGAGCTGTCATTCTGCTAACGTCTTGCGTGCGCTCGTTATCCTGATCCCGCGGGTATTTTGAGAAATTCTCTTTGTATTAATATTTACTTTTCCTCTATTATGTTTAAAATGTGCATAAATGGAATGTCAAACCACATTTCTTTCAATTTGAAATGAGTATATTTCTTACTACGATTTACTTCTACTTCATATTGTAATGATTACGTTTTAGGTATAGTGCAATTAATTTAAGGATTTAAAAAAAATACTCTATTTATATTTTGCTTTTTACCTTTACGGATATGCCAGCCCCCATAGTATGCTAACCAAGTATGTCTCTAAAAGAGGGAAAACCATTTTTGGGTAATCCTAAAAGGATTAATTAATTAATGCAAGTCTTTAGATACTGCATTAATTGATTAATTGATGAAATGCACTAAATTTTTAAAATAAAAAAAAATTTAACCGATATACATTAAGATTATTAGAAAATTTGTTATTTTTTTTCTGAATTGACACAACCAGGCATCGGTTCTGGGGCCTTCTATATCAAGAGGAGCTTTTGCACCGTCAAAACTTTTTAAATATGAAATTGCAACCCTTCAAGCGAAGCCCTTTGAAACGCGATAGGCTTCGCAGTCTGGCGTCGGCTGGAGGCTGCATAATTGTGTTAGCCGCGTCCGCTTCGAAAGTAAATAATATTATACACGCGCTTTTAGCCAGCCGGTAAACTGTATAATAAGGTTATATTATAAAACGGCAATTTTAAGCGAGCGTTCGTGACAGATATGTTTGACCTTTTATATGGCGAGGGATAAATTGCCTGGTTAATGGATGGTGGGGCTATGGCTAATGGATGGTGGGTGGCTATAGACGTTCATAGATTTTTTTAAAATTACATTCTCATGCTTTTACGCAGGTCCCGTTCGCAAGTAAAACGGAAAATGTCGTGCAACAATCGCTGGGAAGCAGAGTGACTCTTTTTTTAAGTAAACCACGAACGCTTAATTTTGACTGTTCCCAATATGTTGCTGGCCTTTAATAAGTGAATATTTCAATTTTCTTAAAGGCCCTTAGGTGGCAACGGTTTGAAAATGCCGGAGATGACCATCTACCTTCTATATCTACATTTAAAATCAAGTAGGTAATCCATAACGAACAATGTGGTATTGCATCGGATGATATAATACTACATTGCACGTTATGAGTTGTCATGTGACCACGATTCTGAGTGATGAGGGATAGATACTAGAGAGGTGATCGCAATAAATTATTGTATAGAAGTATACCTTTAATTAAAGTTGGGAAGAAAGTATTCCCGTTCAATGTTGCTATAAGCTTCAAAGGCTGCAAATGTTGCCCCGTTTGCGTTGTAATACAATTATACGAGTTCTCAGCAAGTTGAAAGCGCGTATATAATAACATTACTTTCGTTTTCAAAGCGGGCGTGGCTAAATCAATTATAGTCCCGGGTACCGCTAGGCTACGAAAGCTGTTGTGTTTTAAAGATATATAAATATATATAAGTGCTTATATAAATTATATTTTAAAATTATTAGTTTGGTTATCATGTATTTGGTTATATGTAAAATTCTCGTGTCACAATGTTTGGTGGCAAACTCCTCCGCAACGGCGTGACCGATTTTTATGAAAATTTGTGTGTATATTTGGTAGGTCTAAAAAGCGGTCGTAAACTATTTTTAAGCCCTTAAATGAAAAGGGTGGTTCAAGTCTATGGCTGGACTAGGGCCTCATCATGAACATTTCATGTACTTCTGATATTCCATTTCTCAGCATCTTGCTCTACCTTAATTTTGGTAGAGCAAGATAGTCTTTCTGCGTCGTTTTCTTAATGCTTTTACATTGTTAATGATATTTGGGCATGTGAAACGAATGAACCCGCAAAGGTGGGCCAATGTTGCGACTATATGGACTCCCACCAATGGCCACCGAAGGCAAGGTAGAAAAATATTTGTGTATAACAGACGTCTATTACCTATAACACAGGCACTAAGTTGTCTACCTTAGAAATAGACGTCCGTGTGTCAAATAGTCTCGTATATATTTATATTTATGTCCCTATTAGAGTTCCTTACTGCTGATTTAGCAGAGTCTTAGACTTGTCCACTTCTCCACTCTCCTGTTGTACCTGTTCCCTCTTCTTCTTTCTAATTTTATCTATTTAATCTCTTTACTATGTAGGTGCTTCAAGAGGAACTAATTTTCCCTCACGGAGAGGGTCTTAAGGGAAGTTGTCGAATTCCCAATTTTCAACTTGTCTCTACTTTAAAACTTATCTCCAAATAAATTCCCAATGTGCATCTCTCCCCGAACTATACAAAAGGCCGAGAAATCTCAGGAAAAGGGGGGATATTAAAATTCAACTTCCCATTTTCTATTTAAAAGTTCAACTGTTACGGCTAACTATTTTGGAAACAAACCAAAAAGGATCGAACAAACTTCGCTTGGCCCCAACTGTTCTGGTAAACCTGCAACTTTAAGTGTCGCTAAAATGTGACTAGAAATTCTTTTGTTTTTAAGTTCCTATATAGGTTTTTTATCGGGCGCAAACGCTCGATAATTTTCCCTATAGTCTTCTTCTTTTTAGCGTTTCTTTGGCCAGCACTAAATTGTGTAGGCCCAAAACTTAGCCACATTAACTGCCTCTTCAGTGGCAGCCATCAAGTCTTCTTGCGTGCAGGTGTTAGGGCATGCAGGGCACGATAAAAGATGGCACATTGTTTGAGTTGCACAGCACAAACAGCTCAGGTTAATGTCATTTGTGAATCTCCATCTGGACATATTCTCCCTAGAACTGCCAATTTGTGACCGAAGTCTATTAAGTGACCTCCAGGTTTGCCAAGCAGATCGTGCCCCTATAGTTAAACTCTATTTTCTTAAGCTACTTTACCTGAGAAACGAACCTAGGAACTTCTTTTTATTTCCGACGCGATCTTTCCAGGGCTATTCCAGACACATATTATTCCAGTAAGATCATCCAACTAAAATTAATCATATGTCCAACTAGCTGTGCCTTCTTAACAGTAGAAGGGGGCAAACGGGCAGAAGACCCACCAGATGATAAGTGGTCACCGTCGCCCATGGACATCTGCAACATTAGAGGTGCCGATGCTTTGCCTGTCTTTGAGGAGCCTGTACACTAGCTATTTAAAAGCATTGTAATGCCCTGGGACAACCTCAACTTATGTCCGCATAAAATTAGGTACAAAAAAAAAACACAGGCATTAAGTTGTCTACCTTAGGAGCAGACGTCCGTGTGTCATATAGTCCTGTATATATTTATTTATTTATTCGCGACAACCTTCTTACGTCCGATAACTCCTTACGGCCTCACAGGAGGCACCCGCGGAGTACCGACTCTCGATCGGGAGCTCCATCCGGGGCTTCGCGAACGCCTGAGCCTCGGCTCGCCCCAATCCGGGGGGTTTTGGACCCTTTGATGCTGTGAAGGTCACTCTGACCAGCAGCATTACACGTTCAGAAAAAAAAAACATTACTAACTAGCTTAATTCAGCTTATCGTAGATTTCCGCAAAGTGACGCCTCAATTGTCTCAATTATTCAAATGAAAATATTCTTCAACTTCTGCGTACACAAAAAAAAAACATTGAGTATAACTATAAAATTTTTGTCTGAATAAAAAAAAATGCGTTTTTATATTTATGAATGGCCAAATTATCTCTTTCCACAGTACAAAGTGGAGGTGGAAAAGGTCTTCGGCTGGTGGGAGGGTTCGGACGCGTACGAGAGGTTGGCTCGGGGACACGCTCGCGGGAAATTACTCCTCGACTTCACCGCGCCGCGCCCCGAATATATTACGCCTTTTACGCCCAAAACATCGACACAAAGCACCATTAATGGAAACACGCTAGTCCAATAAGGGAAACTGTATTGCCAACATTAGATAAAAATTAAAAAATCTACTAGGAAAAGGTAGATACATCGACACAAAGCACTATTAGTGGAAACGTGCTAGTCCAATAAGGGAAACAGTTTTGCCAACATTAGATAAAAATTAGAAAATGTACTGGGAAAAAGCTCTTCCCAGTACATCGACACAGAGCACCACTAATGGAAACATACTAGTCCAATAACGGGTCCAGTGTTGCCAACTTTAGAAACAAATTAAAAAAGAAATGAGAAAAGGTTCTTCCGAATACTTAGACCTAAAGGACCATTAATTGAAACGTGCTTATCCAATATGGGAAAACAGTATTGCCAACTTTATATAAAAAAAATTGGGAAAAGGCTATAAAAAAGATTTAATGATGGCTGTCAGTCGGAATTAAAAGCGATATCAATTATAAAAAAAATCAGTTAATTATTTGGTTATACTTATTAAACAAATATGTGAACAAGTGATGAGTGAAATAGGTATTTTTGCCTGTCCCAAGTCTGAACTAAAGTGCGAAGGGAAAATAAGCTCGAGTATCAATATCTATTCCTACTGTAAATATATGATGTGCTCAAACAATAAATCCAAGTAGTGTACTTAACCTGGATACTGGTTGGACCTGGATATTTGGTGCTTCCGCTTATTGGTACTGGGACTTAAAAGAATTAGCGCTGACCAGAAAATTAGTGTTCGAACAATAATAAAAATTAAAAATATATATATTTTTTGAAAACCAACTTTTATTACTTGTTACTAAAGTGAATTAAAAAGATAAAACCAATTCAATGCTGTTAAGAAATACACAATTTCATACCCACTTTATAAGTATTTTTATTGAAACGTGTTACATTAGAGAAATAATGAAGGTGTAACACGCTTTTATTTCAAAAATGGATAATATTGTACTTATGAAATGGTTTATTTATTATCAATATTAAATATCAATTAAATTATTTTTAACTTTTTAGTTCATTTTGGTAACAATTAATAAAAGCTTGTCTTTTAAAAAATCTCTTATTCTTAACTTTTATTTTTAACTTTTTAGGATAATTGTGATTTCCTATCCGATCTATCGATATCTTGTCTAATAGACCGTTGTTCTAATGAATCGTTTCCTCTATATGTTTTTAGCTAATGTTAAACATATTTCTTCCAAGCGTCAGCAATGTTCTCCAGTTCGTTTTTTACAAAGTTCTTTGTGGAGTAGCTTCATTAATTACGTTATTTCCACGATTATATAACAAGAAACAGTCAAACCCCCCAGAAGTCTGTAGTAGGGCGATAAGGGCTTCATTACAACACTGTACGCCCTGATACCCTGAGGCGCAACATTGCCGTTATGACATGTAATATACCATTCAGCCCTCGGCATACGCTCGTCTTGGCATCGGTTTATTCATTAAATCAACTAGAATTCATATTCTTACCTAATAAAACGCGTTATTCCCTAAACTAAGCAAGCTATTTAATTCAGTCAACCAATAGACTAGCAGTAGCGTGAGGTAATTTTCTTATTACTTAATATTCCTACCAAACTTAACCAAAATTTGAATACATAATTAACTTTGATGCGTTTAAAGCTTACCTTCATAAACTTAGTTAAGCCTAATGAGATGCGTAAAACATATTTACTGCCTCACTTATAATATACTGCTTAATAATGTATTCTTTAAAAATGTTTCGATAAAGTAAACTTAGACATATTCAAATTTTTATTTTGAATAATACACCGACGTATAATAGTTATTATTGAAGTAAAAAAAAATAGTTATTTATAAAAAAAAACTAATTTCTGTAAGAACTATTTTTAAAAGAGTGGCTAACGAGTTTCTTGCCGATTCTTCTCGTGGCTCGACTCTTCCGATGTGAGAAAGAGGTACTGGTACCCGGACGCGCCGGCCCAATTCGGCTACAAGCATGGCGCTACCTCTAATTGAAATCTACTAATTTCAAAATTCTCGACCGGTGTTGATGGCTTTGTATTGACGTCGTAATCATAACTTAATTATAAAATATTCTGATTGTATAACAAATTTTATTTATTAAACTGTTCTGAGTACAATGTCTTAAAAACATAAGTATTGAAATCACTTTAAAATTCTTTTTAGATTTCAAATTCTTATACGAATAAACATTTCATTAAAATATAAAATATAAACCGTTATCCATAAGTCGTTGTGCTCGCGACTACATCCGTATAAATTAACTAAAAAAAATAGATTCAATTTTAGCGTGATGGTATATAGCCTATAGCTTTCCTCAATAAATGGGCTATTGGGCTATCTAACACTAAAAGGACTTTTCAAAACGGACCATTAGTTCCTGAGATTAGCACGTTCAAGTAAACAACACTCTTCAGGTTTATATATTAGTATATATGTACATAGATATAGAAGTATAGATTTAACAACTGACTTTCTATTTACAATGTAAACACATCTTCAAAGTTCCGATTTATTTTCCTCGCACAAGAAAGACGAAGCTTCGAAAAGCGTAAAGCTACTTTTACCACGTACAAGATAAAGCGTAAACTGCATTTTAAATCTTATCTTGAACGAAATAACATCTATATTTAGGTATCACCTTTACATAACTTTGTATCGAAGTAAGAAAAAAGGAGCGATAAAGTATTTTAAACTTTGTAGTAAGAGAAATAAAATTGCATAAGAAGGTAATTCGTTAAGAATAGTGTAAGCAAACTGTACGAGACTTAAAGTTGCGATTTTGATAATAACTTCAACTTAGTTTTGAGATCACCATGTCCGGCTAGAATTAGTTTTTTAACTTTGTCTTTTTAGCTTAGTTTTTTTACCTTTAGAAAAATTACATAGATTTTGCTCTGAATATAATCTACGTGGAATACTTCAGAAATCTACGAGAGCATTGCAATGTTAACTTACAAAACAAGAAAACATCCTAAAGCGTACAAAATGTAATTTCAGAGTTAATTAAATTTTAATGAATAGAATTGCAATTTAAGACGAGCAACGTCAGTTTAAAGTACTATTTTACGAGCAAGGTATTGTGTATTTATACTTTACTAATCTAAATATATTTTGAGGAGGTCGTGGCCTAATCAGAGGTCGGCATTTGAGTCGATCGCTAAGTTAAGTTGCTCTGGCTGCGACCGGGTGAATACAGCTCTATAGACTTTTATGCAGTATGGAGAATATTAATTTTTTTTTAATTTTATGTCTATTAAAAATTTGCCCTTATTGTTACAACCCAAGATTAAAAATTTTGAAATTTACCAATTTGTCCGAGGACAGTTAATGCTCTTTTACAAATTTGATTCAAATGAATATTCAATATTCATATATTACTAGCTGTTCCCGCGACTCCGCCCGCTTAAAATTAGGTGAAAACATTTAGCGTGATGATATATAGCCCATAGCCTTCCTCGATAAATGGGCTATCTAACAATGAAAGAATTTTTCAAATCGGACCAGTAGTTGCTGAGATTAGCGCGTTCAAGTAAACAAACGAATAAACAAATTCTTCAACTTTATATATTAGTACAGATTATTTTATATCAAGGACAACTTTTTATATTATATTTTCAATACATAAACAAAATTATCAAACCAGTTCAAGTACAGTAAAAAAATTTAAAAAAAAATGTATAATCTCTACATTTTTTTCTATTCTGATAAAATTCAAGAGCGATAAAGTCTATAAATAACGTAGGAATGCACGTACTATTATGTTTGTCCAGGTGTTTCATATTAATATTAAACAATTATAACTTTTATTCTTACCAAAACAAGGATCAAAATCGCTTGTAATATTAGATTATGAAACATTTAAAACATTTACAATTATCGGAGATAACTACGATTGTTAACGCGACATGATAATTTTTCTAGACGTAAATTAAATCAATAATTAGATGATGCAAGCAGGCGATATTGTAATTAGTGAGTTAAGTGAATGAAAGAACAATAAAGTCTGTTTTTCCTCAAACTTTAGTATTTTCCTAAAGACGTTGATGTTTTTAACTAACAACATAGCATTAAGGGAATACTTGACAGGTGTGATTTATACTGTACTAGACGACCCGGATAAGGTTTTGGCAACAATAAACGCCAGCTGCACGTACGAAAAAACATGACTCATTGTCACGTTCCGTTAGAGCCGAGCGTGCAAGCGATAGAGAAACATGATCGGCCTAAGCGTTCAGTGTTATCCCGTAAAATTATCTACTACTATTTTTATAAGAATACTAGGTGTGCCTGCGACTTTGCCCGCGTAAAATTAATTTAAAAAAAAAAAACGTTCAATTTTAGAGTCATGATATATATCCCTACAGCCTTTCTCGATGAATGGGCTATCTAACACTGAAAGAATTTTTGCAATCGGACCAGTAGTTCCTGAGATTAGCACGTTCAAGCAAACAAGAAAACTCTAACTTCAGAATTTTTATATATTTGAATTAAATCAGGCGTTATTGGTCGACATGAAATGCTAGGTAGCATATAAGACTGCTTTGAACTTATACTAGCTTAATCTTCGTGTTTCCTCTGCAACCAAGCTTAAAAATAGTGCCTTTTATATTGAAATCCACACCCTTAAGCCATCGACTGCCTTAACGATTTACCTCACTATGACGCTAATAATGTGTAAAATAATTAATACTCCATACCGAAAGCGTTCATAGTTGGAATTCGTCCGTGTCATCATCCGAGTGGTTGCGACACAAAACCGCTGCCAGCTATGTTGCCGGTATTTGCTTGTGGAAAATTGTTTGCTTCAAACTATGTGGAGCGCTCACCGTTATCAATGTACTGGGTATTACGTAATGTTGTCATATATAAAATACCAGTACAATGAATTTAGTCTAATAGACGCATAATGTACCCAGGATATTTTTATTTTTAAAACACTCTTAAATATGGTATTTGCTTAGAGAGGTCTATAGGTAGCAATGGGCTAAGGAGACCCAATAGTAGCAGAAACTTTCGCTTTTACGTAACTGATGTTTTAAGAAAAAAAAACGCAGCGTAATGTAGTGTTTGTATCTACCAAATAGATGTATAGGTATATTGACTCATGAACACCAATAGTGAGGGTAGCCATCGATTTGTCAGTCACGTAGATGAACTTGACGCGATCGGACGTGCTCCTTGACAGTATACCGGTTTGATTAAGCCAGTTAGTATTCAAAATAAGCTGAGGATATGCAGGTATTTTTAATTTAAAAAAGACAACAAGAATCTTTTACAAAAAAATAGAACTTTCGAAATTAAACAACGTCATAGAATTGGACGCGGATGAAGTCGCGAGTAATAGCTAGTATCCTAATATAACTGGAAAACAATGGAAGCATTCAGGGGGCGGAACCGTTAAAACTTATTAAACTCCTCATTAATATTTGATATTAGACCGCGAACTTTGCTAACAAGAAAATCCTTTTGAGGATTTAGTTTATGTAACTCTGTAAAGCTTAAGCTTTAATTACTAAAGATTGTGATAAACTTCATTTTCATAGCATAAGAAAATATTTTTAGAAATAAAAAAAATAATAATAATTAAAATCCACTTAAAGCTAACATTAAATTTTTTACTAACCTAGGACCAAGAGCTAAAAAGTTAACAAATATCTCGTGAATATTTATGACCGAACGGTAAAGTTTGCGTACTACGGTAAGGCTTTATTTAAGGAATTTATTTTAAAAAGCTAGTCTCATCTGAAAGTGGTTTTATAATAGTTTACTAAGTCTGACTTTGCATGTTGCACATAAGAGTGAATTTTTAAATAATAAAAAATAATTATGCATATCTGAAAATGCAGATTTTTTAATATACAAATTTAATGGATTGTGTTGAAATTTCTCGTCTCAATTATAAAATAAGTTTATATTAAATATAAATAATTAATATAAACTTATATATTAATTATTTATACTTTAATTATTTAGAGGATAACAAGATCTCTTAACGTATTTAACGTTTGTTTTTTTATCATTTTACAATTGTTGTTTGCAGCGCGTGTATATTAAATCTGTATTAATAATTGTTCGTTTTTATTTTCTTTATATAATTTTACATACTGCGTTGGCAAAAGTTTTATCAGAAAAGGGCTAAAAAGCTGCTGGTAGCTGAGTCCGTAGCGTTTTCGCTGACATAGTGACATAGCTTTACTGCATACTAAAATTTAAAATCTCTGTACTTTTTACAAATAAAGTTCCTCTATTCTTTATAATCTATATATTAATAAGCGAAAACTTTCGGTACCATTTTACGAAAATCGCGCGGACGGAGGAATTCAAAATTTGGCACAATTATAATTTATAGAGAGGATGGTGTGCAAATGCTAATATTTTGGTAAAATACGCATTATTAATACATTAAATGATCAAAATTAAACTTCACGCACACCTGCGCCAAACGATTTACACACACATGTATAAGTTTTATTATGCGTCAAGGCGTAGTCACGACCACCTTCACAAATAATAATGTATTTTGTTAACTACATATTATTAAATGGTCAAATGTCGTTGTACTAAGAATGACACTTATGCAGATAGGTTTAAGTAATAATAAAAGAACTTTATTCATAGAACACACAATAAATTTCCATGGCAATTAAAAGGTTGTGGACTCAGCTTATAGCTGCTTTTCAGTTCATTCCAGTCCAAGTGAAGTGAGATATGCAAATCTAAGCATTTCTGGCCAAATTTCGGCTAGCCAACGACCTCTACTTATTATTATTATGTCTGAAGCAATCTGCACGGAATGGCCTTTCCTTGTTTTATGTATGAACTAATTATCGTTAAATATTACCATCTTCATAATGCATAAAACCTGAGGAGTTTGTTTAATCTTGGCACATGTCTTCCTTATTTCCTTTCCAGAGTTATGTACACAAATGAGCAGACACAGTGAATAATATACTTTCATATTGCGTATGGCGTAATTTCAGAGCGGAAGCGATTTAAAGCTATGATAAAGTGCCAAGTACTAAGGACCAAAAAAGTTATGAATTTCGGGGAGTGCTTTGGAAAATTCTTTGAACTAATACAAGCAGCTAAATGTTTCTACATGATATTTACATATATATATATATATTCAAAATCATATACTTTTAGTAAGAGGGGAGCTCGTGGTTTAAACAGTGGCCGGCATCGAGTCGATCGCATAGTTAAGTAGCTCTTACCGCAGCTGGATGATAGATGGGTGATCAATTCGAGCACTGGTTTTCAAATATACTTTGTGTTTCGGAAGGCACGTAAAACAGTCACTGAGTGATATAAGTCTTGAGATTGTAGAGATGTGGGGATTCCGGGGATGACTTCAGTAGGTATTCTAAACACCACAACCACTGAAAATAATTTTATTTCAACGTAACAAATAGTAGACACTTCAATATTATTTCGTTAGTCAAATTTTGATAAAAAGTTGAAAATGTCTACTTTTCCACTTTGCACCTTTTCATATAAAAAAGCTTTCTGCTTGGGACTCCTTGTAATGGATACTTACACGGAATTAAATGGAGGACATCCGGTGAAGTTAAGGATGCACTTTACTTCACTTAATGCACTGCACTCTATTCACAGTCACTTCACTCTTTATCGTCAAGGAAATGACACTCACAAATCTCAGCTTTATGTGAGGTTAAGTGTTAAAGACGAATTTTCTTACTTATACAGTTTTGATAAACTCGTGACTTATTTATTTATACTCTACAGTCTACACTTATCTATACTTACTAATATATAAAGCTGAAGAGTTTGTTTGCTTGAACACGCTAATCTCAAAACTACTGGTCCAATTTGAAAGAATCTTTCAGTATTAGATAGCCCATTTATCGAGAAAGGCTATAGGCTATATATCATAGCGCTAAACTTGAATCTATATTTGTTACCTAATTTTACGCGGACGCAGTCGCGGGCACAGCTACTATTGATATATAAATCGGAAGAGTTTGTTTGTGTTTTTGCCTAAACGCGCTAATCTCAGGAACTACCTAGGTCCGATTTCAAAAATTCTTTCAGTGTTAGATAGCCCATTTATCGAGGAAGGCTATAGAGAATATATCATCACGCTAAATGTTTTCATCTAATTTTACGCGAACGAAGTCATCGGCATAGCTAGTATAGAATAAAAGGGCAAACGGGCAGGCTTTTCATCAGATTGAATAACGACGCCCATGGACAACAACGCCTGAAGGCTCGCAGACGCGTTGCCGGTCTTTAGGAAATTGATATGCTGTTTTCAGGTCGTGTGACCCGATGGGGCTTAGCGTGGACATATCAAGATTATGATTTTTCTCAATTAAGTAAGAAAAGTATTACTCTGTTGTTTATTAAGCTTATATAGTTTAGCTCTGATTTCTAAAGTACATTATTGGAAATTTATAATTAGCCTAATTAATTTAGACTAAAAAATAATCAAACACAAATAAGTTCTGAAGATTTGAAATATATGCTAAAGTGTATTTTTAGCTTTACAATTTTCTTTTACAAATACAAAATGGTTTACTATATAACTCTTTCTTTACATTATATAAATTTGTAGAGAATTTTTTCCTCTTCAAATCAATACAGTTCTTTTTTTTGTTGAGTTGAGTTCAATGAAAATGACAACAGTTCTTGTGACGCAACTAGATATTTGTTAATAATTTGTAATTAATTAAAATAATTTAAATTCATTTTTCATCAGACCCATTTTGATAGTTGAGTTCAGAATATTTTTCTGGGCACTCGTATTTATTTCATGAATTCAAAACTTATTTGTGGGAGAATAACTAAATTGATAAGACTAAATGTAAATATAAAAACAATTGAATCTCCTTTCCGTGATGTCATAATTTAAGATGAAAAATCAATTTTTCGAATATTCTGGTATTGTTAAGTATATTTTTGTTGAATTATAACAAAAAAGAATGGTTTATAATTATACTCTTCGTATTTTAATTTAAAATGTTTAAAGGTTGCCAACAAGCTTGTAGAAATGTATTTTAAATAAATATTTTTCTCTTTGCAGAACCCCTTAGGGATAAATTACAGAAGAAAAATGTTCCTATCTCATTTGTTCTACCAGAAATAAATCAATCATTTGATCCTCTAGAAAAATTAAAAGCAATATTACAAGATTTGAAAATTGTGTATAAAATAATAACAAAACGAAAAAATGAGATAAGCTTTGATATTGTGGCACTATCTAATACTTGGTCTAATCAACGTCGAAAGAGGAGACATTTACAACGTGAAAATGAGGCGTGTGGAAAAAGGAATAAACTTGAATCAAAAGAGACAATTCACATACCAACAGAACAGCTCACGGCCACTGAGTTGAATGCACTTGCCTCTCCAACCTTGGATAGGTGTTTTCCCACAGTTGGGAATGAAAGTACTGTTTGTATAGGCACAAATAAAAGTACAGTTTCTATGTCCGCGAAAGAAAGTACTGTTTCGAACGCCGCGAATGAACGTATTGTTTCTACGGCCTCGAAAGAATCCATTATTTCTACGGTCACGAATGAAAAATTGCTTTTATTTTTTTTTAATTTTAGTCTTCTGGTGTGATTCAGAATAAAGTTATTTTCATTTTCATTTTCATTTTAATATAATATGTATATTATAATTTGGAAAAGAAATAAATCTGTCTATCTATCTCATTCATAAACATATCTTATAATCAGGTGGTGGGAGTAGCAGACGAAAGGCTGGGAGAGGAGCTATGTGCTGTGGTGCGACTCCAAGCGGACGCTACCTTCACGGCTGAGGATATGGCAAAGCACTGTAGTGGAAAACTGGCGCGCTTCAAGATCCCTAGAATTCTCAAAACCGTAGATGATTTCCCCAAAACCGAATCGGGCAAAATAAAGAAATATAAAGTGAAAGAGTTGGCCGAATCGGGCAAAATATAGATATAGGGCACTTCTAATTAAATAATTGACTAAATCGGGTATTTAGCAATATTAAGCGAAGCTGGACGAGCTTTTTACTAAACTAGAGTAAGAGGCCTTAAGATTAGAGGACATAGTATTTAAAATTAAAAAAGACGTATTCAAATATCTTTATACATGTAATTCTTCTGTGCATGTGTCACTGAACTCCTAAGCGACAGGACCGATTTCAATGAATTTTTTGTATGCGTTTGGGTGACGGCAACTCAGCCCGGCAGATGGCGCTGCAGTCGGTATCTAGGTTATATTTTTATCGATTTTTACTTTCGGGCAGGACAGCGTCTGCCGAGTCCGCTAGTTTAGAATATATAAATCGTACTCATTCGTCAAAGGCCGGCAACGCATCTGCCAGCTTTCTGGTGGTACAGTTGTATGGAAAACTGCACCACTGGAAGTGTCGGTACTCATCCGCACGATGGTGAAACGCCAGCCCATTCGCTCCTTGTTATATTAAATAATATGTAATATTTGAACCTGATAGTTCATCGGTTACAAGAACGAACTGAAATTCGCGTGTTACACAATTCGAATCCCGATCCGCTATGTTAACACCTAAATAAGAAAAAATATATAAATAAATATTTTTATATACTGTATATGTTTGTAATAAATAAATAAAGTATTTGAGATGTGTTTAATTTAAAATGGACCAATTTTTTGTCGCGATTGTGATGATGTTCAATAGGTTTTTGAATTGAAACTTTTTTAGGGCAATTGTTAATTAAAAAACGATGTAACGAAAAAGCGACACCAGATAGAGACTGTAAAGACGTCGGCTGTCCTATTGGCGCAGTTGGCAGTGGCCCTGCCTTCCGCTCAGGTGTTGTGAGTCTGGATATGGTCCCCCCAAATATCCGTAACTGAGTTCAGTTTCATTTGGGTTAGCCCTTTAAGAGGTCATGCGCCATCACAATATTGCTTCCTATGATGTTTTTTTATTCGTAAAGAATGCGAAAATGAAATAAAAAAACCGATTGTAGGTGCAGCCCCATTTCCGAATACGTACCTTAAATAAAATAAGGGTACAGTCTAGTTTTAAATAGCAAATCAGTATTTATATATATAAAAATCAAACGTCGTCCGTTAGTCTCACTAAACCTCGAAAACAGCTGGACTGATTTGAATTCTGTTTGTTCTGTTTCATAAAATTTGTTTTAGGGAAGGTTTTAAATCAAAGAAAGAAAGGAAATCGCAAAAGAATGTTTTTTTTGCTACTAGAACTATATAAAATAATTAATTATTTCATAATTGCGGACCCGGCAGACGCTGTCTTGCCCAAACGTCGGTTTACTTGCTATTTACAACAGTCTCTTATCCTATAATATTGTCTTCGTACCCGGTTCCTTTCCCTTTCACGATCCCGTTCTATAATGAGTCACTATTTTGGCTTTAATGGCTTAAACATTAGATAGAGAGCTGTTGCGAGATATTTTGTAGAACTATTTCAAATAAACATATCCTTCATACACTATATACATACATTGTACGTGTAACTCTAACGGTTTTTGCAGCGCACGCCAGAATAGCTCGAAGGTGGCAGAATTTTCTCCTACTTACTTGATATTTATCGTTATATTTTGGACAATTCACACAGGGCCTTTATAATTTATAGACTATGTGTTATACTGACGTGTAAACTATACTATTGTAAAGTTTTATTAAAACCTATTCAGTAGTTTTTCCGTGAAAGCGCGTCGAACATATGTATATCCGTACATCCATGTGTATAAACTTTCGCGCTTATGTTAGTAGGAGGCATAATTGACGTCACGTTATTAGTGTCACGTTCTATAGAAAATACATACATGGCTATTAGCAGAGCAGATTATAATTTATAAACGTTAAATATATATATTGCCAGAGAGAGCATAATTAATCTGGCGCTTATCAGCGTGTTTATTCATCAACTGCGTGGAAAAAAAATCACTCAGATGTTTTTTTTTTAATATGTTACACGTTACAGCTTTAAAGCAGTTAAGTCCTTGAAGTTTTAAAAGAAAAATTACAATGTTTCTTAGTAGCGTAGAGGGCTATTTTATCACGTTCCATCAGCATTTCAATAATCTGTTCAGCCAGTAAACGTGACTAGTGGCGCGATCCAAGATTGACCCTGTGAGGGAGGTTTTAGTAAAATAAACTGAACACGCTATGAAACTTCTTACATTAATTATTATATGAACAATATTGATTAAGAGATAAGTTTTCTTAAATAGTATTAGGAATGATTTTTAAGTATTTCTGACATTCCCGTTTTACCCTTCTACTAAGCTGTTAGGGGTGGTTGCAATAATACCATAGCGACGTCGGGGTTTGCAATAGGTACCAAGCCGAAAAGGTTGCTTGCTAAACCGACGCATATGGTACCGACTTTAACACATCAGTAGGTGTCTACTAAGTAATCGTATATGAAAACACTAATTAATTTTTTGCGTTTTAGTTTCTTGATGCTTTGTGAAGGCGGTTTGATTTTAATTTAAAGATAATATTATAATATAAAATACCGTCGACGTATAAAGATGTGTGCATATGTATATAAATATTTAGAATTTTGTTGATTTCTCAAAAATCGCTAGAGCAATTTTGATAAAATATAAATGGGACCACCTCTACAAAACAAAAAAAAAAAGAATCATCAAAATCGGTTCATAAATAACGTTTATTAAAAAATACAGTCAAAATGAGAACCTTTTTAACAGGTTAAAAAGTAATTTCCCTTCAAATCCTTAACGTAGGGAGGGGTAAATAAGGCTTTAATAGTGATAAATTCTGTTCGCAACATTCCCGAAACTACCTATAAGGTTAGCGTATTGGTTGTAAATCACAATAACTGCCTAATATATTGGGTAAATTCGAAAACCCCGTGTTATTTATGGTGACAAATACGCGTGAAACTTTTATGAAGAAATGTAAGATTCTTTTGACAAATTATACTGAACCGAAGCCTTTTCCCATTAGCCGTCTCTTGACTGAACAAGCTGTTTGGAGCACGTGCCTTTTCCCGGGGCGAGGCATGCCCTGCGTGTCCGACGAATTGGCCTCGCGGGGCAGCCTTGCGAGGCTAATCGTTCAGTCAGGACACGGCTATTGCGTAGATATAGATATTCTAGATTAGACTTGCGGCATCAAAAGCTTGTTGAAATTAATTTTACTATGAGACACTAAAAATATTAACTAACATACATACGCATACATGTATTTTCATACAGGAGGCAAATTTTGTTATGACATTCTAGATATAAAAATGATTATAACAAAAACGTCAATTATATTAAAGTGCTCGTGGTTAGTTAATTAACCTAATTTGAAAATACTCCAAAGACTGCTTGATTTATAGTCATCTTAGCACTGATGAAAATCTAAAATTATTTAAGTATAGTGATTCGTCAGTTATCGGTACATATTTACTAACTATATTGATACTGACACGTACACAGCTGTGTATTACTAACACATGGACAGAGCAAACACACATAGCAAATAAGTTTAAGATTCCAATTGAACGGGGTATTTTGTGTGCTTAGAATTGTCATAACAAATAAATGCTAAAATACATTCACAGAGTAATGAAAATACGAAAGTTTTATAATGTATTGAATGAGCAATTGCTGTTATTTGAAAATTTATTCGAAACATCCTCGTTTGAACAGTTAAACGTCGTATTGCGTTGCACTGCGTTAAATCAGACCAAGTTGTATTTAGTTAGAGGTGTCATGTTTACTCAAATGTTTGCCAAACTGTTACAGAGCCAATTGAATATATCCGGTTGGAGGTATTGCGGTTTGGGCCTCTCTATGTCCATCACTATTTTGGATAGTACAGCTCTGTGACTCGTGATATGATATCACTCGTGGCACTTACTCTCTTATGCTACCCCAAACTAAAACACAGAAAAAAAAACAGTGTTTATTCAAACATTGTGAAAAAGTAAAGAACATTTCAAATACAGTGAAATTTAATAACCATATAATATGCATTGCAAAGAAAATAACTTAGAAGGAATACGCTGTGGAATCTCAGCAGAGCGCTCCCGGCTCATATCAGTTGAGACGTTAAATTTCTTTTTAATTTATTAATTTATAAGAAATTACAAAGTTTGTTTTATTAAATAATAAACCACATTGGTTTTTTTAAATGTTAAATTATCAAATTTAACATTAACAAAAACCAATATGGTTTGTCGTTAATGTTGGTATCTGTATTATACAGATATGTTTGTTAAAAATATGTATATATAATATAAAATATACAACAGTTTACGTAAAATAAAGAATTCTAATTGTAAAGAAATTTTGCAAGCATTATCTAATTTAATTTAGATATGAGATATGTTTTAACATACTTTTAATATTTTTACTTTATCTTATAAAGTGCATGGTAATTCATTAACAAGGAGCGGAAGAATGTATTTGGTCGTTCTTTAGCCATATGGATTAAATGCGATGAGACTTAAAATGCTATGATAATCATATCATTTTTCCCCCTGAACAATCATCATGTATCACAATGAAGTAACACCATCATTATTGGCCTTAAGCGTCTGTGTCAGATGATATAAACTACGTCAAATCCGAGAGCACTTGCGTTCGTGGCAAAGCAAACACACGCGGGATTAGGGTTTGGGAAGAAGATGCCGAGAGAAGAGAAGATAGATGCCGAGGTCAATGTATTATCTCTATGTCTCCTCTATTGGGCTTTTAGGCGCCTCCTGTTTTCCTTTTGGGCCAACTAAGCATTATCGTGACTTTTCACGCCATCTGATGAGATTTTTCACTATTTGTACCTGTCTTCTCCTATTATTTCCCAGTTAGAAAAAATCAGTACCAAATGACACCATGTACCGCTTTACACTGTTCTTGAATGTCAATATTGGGTGATAAAACTAAGTATTATCGAGATTTAGTTATTTGCATCACACGTAACATGTACCTTAGTTGTAGGCCGATAATGTAGCTGTGGCTTTATAAATTCGCGGCTAGCCATGCGTAAAGCGATCCATAAAGGCGAGCGTAGAAGAAATGCCATTTGTATGCGCCTTCATTTTCACGTGAAAAAGCGCGCGGTATGACGGTTTGATATATGTGAACCTTGGCAACATTCGAAGAAAAAATTAGGTTGAAAATGCGCGTAAATAGTAGGTACAAAACCGAATATTCCCGCGGTTTCTCTGGTTCGCTAATTAAGGTTTTTTTTTAGTTTTTACCATTAAGTTATTCTTTAGCTAGTTAGGTAAGCTATTTTAAACTTATTATCACATATATCAAATGTATATTCTTCTTCTTCTTAGTGATGTCCCGGTCTAGTAAGTATCAGGGTCCGCTGAGATTGCAGAGGCTGTGGCTGTGGGGCGAGTGAAGGTGACCGATTGCCATCTGACGTCATCTTCGGCTTCCCCACGATCACTGCAACCTCACGACTAATCAGGTCCCAGTTTTACGTGTCTTCCGAAGCACGGAGGAGGTCAGATATCAAATATAAACCAGTGTTAGAACGGGTCGCTCCTCTATCACCCGGTCGCAGCAAGAGCTACTTAACCAGCGATCGACTCAAATGCCGACCACTGATTATGTCATGATCTCCTATTATTGAAATGAATAATATTGATTGCTAACACCCGCGTCTTTGTTCGAATTCCGTTGTTTTTTTTTGTGCGTAACTCTAGCTATTTGGCCAAACTTGCTAATGGTTACCCATAGGCGTCAATAGTCACTCAGTTGAATTACCTCCCTGTTTGACTTTCGTTATATAAAAAAATACATTAAAGCAGAACTCCTCAAACAGTATCAAAAAATGGCTGTATAATTCAGAAATCAAACGTAATGTATAATAGATAGGAAACACGAAAGATAATAGAAACCTTAATACGAATGTACCAAGGAAAGGGTTCTCCGTTCCGCTCCAATGGACATGTCACGCAGACCCTTGTCTTTCCACCGGCAGAGGCGATGGAGTTGACATCTCAAAAGAACTAGCGCTTGAATATAATAATTTATAATGTCAGTTATCCTTTCCGCACTAAAATGAACTTTCCACAGGTCCATAGTTGAAGGGTAGATTAGAAGCCGTAAGATGCCCAGTTCGAGCCTTAATCCCACTGGGTCGCCGTCGCACACACGTCTAGCACGAAATTGTTACAAAGCTTTCATAATAAGGCAACGAGATTATTAACTACCTATACCTGAGAGTATTTCGTTAAAATGTCGTTTGCACGTCAATCAGTTAAAAAGCTAATTTTTGCTTGTTATGCATTACGTTAATTTCTAACAATAACCCTTAGCAAAGTTTTTTTTTAAGTAGGAGCTGTCCAAAATGGTAAAGCACTTTCTCTATCGGTCGACTGTATACAATTTCAATTATTTGTACAATGACAATGTAATATTTTAACCATCGTCATGATTACACTTTGACACAATCTTATAGTAAAATTTATACATGTGTGTGTAAATCGTTTGGCATTGGTGTGAGTGAGGTTTTGTTTTAATAATTTGATGTAATAATAATAATTTCATTAAAATATTAGTATTCGCATGCCCTCCTCTATATAAATTATATTTGGGCCAAATTTCAAAGTCCTCCGACCGCGCAATTTTCGTAAAGACGTAACGAAAGTTTTCGCTTCGCGTATACGTAGATAATGAAAAATGTATATGTTATTTATTAATAGTATAAAGTCGCTCATTATTCAGTCTAAAAATATAGTGTAAAGGAAAAACACGTTTGCTAAGTCGCTCTCAAAATACATTTATTTCAAATATGACTTTCTCGTGTCTCGTTTAGCGTAAAAATAAATAGCTTTATAGGGGGTATAATTATATTAAAATAGAACATAACAAGTCCTTTACAAGCATTTTGAGAGCTCATTAAGCGCGTTTGAGTATTTTGGTTAGAATATTTCCTCAGAAAATGGCAAATTTGGGTAACCTTTGTATACAAATTGAGTAAACTTCGACAACATAAAACAAAATAAATTTAACGTAACGTAATTCAAGAAACGCTTTATCCGGTTGCTTGTGTTTGATATCTGCACTTATTCTTGATTATTTCAAGAGAAATGTAAAAAAATTAGTTCTAATTATTGAAGACTTATTATTTAACTTTTGTGTTAGTTTTTAGAATATTTATTTCATGCATTACAAGTAAATGTTATTTTACGAGTCAAAACTGTTACGTTTTTTCATAGAACACTATTACATTTTTATAATATCGTTCTTGTGAAAAAGTAAAAGTAATCCACTTCCGTGCACGTTGCTAGGACTTTTTTGCCTTGAACACAATCTTTGTCGAATCTGTTGCTTTCCAGATAGTTACGACTTAGGAACTTTGTCAAGATCATGCCTGTAGCCGAATTGGGTCGGCGCGTCCGGGTACCAGTACCACTTTCTTCATAAATAACATAAGATCGGCGTGAAATGGCGGCAATGCTGTCACGTCAAGTGATGGTATTGTTGTCGCGTTTCGTTCGGTTTGTATCGCCGTCTCTTTCTAACAAGACGTGCCTATCTCGCTCGCTATGTTACGTACTAGTGCCAGTCAGGATCAGTCCGTTCGACGGCGTCCTCGATCGAAGACGCCGCCATACCGTTCTTGTATCATCTGTCCGTAACACTGACTTAGACGTAAGGTTTAAATAGTTTCCCTACTTTTTGTTCAGAGGGCCTAGCAAGAAGTTTTTGAACCGAAGTAAGTCGACGAGTCGACATTACTTGGGATGAACATGTTCGTGCAAGGCCCACAAGAGGCAAGTCTAATCGTGTCACGTTTTTAATCTATGCTAATGCAACCCGCGTTGACGCTAAGAGCGGTCCGAGTGGGCCTAGCACGAAAATTTTCAACCTAAGTAACTAAGTAACGAGTCGATTTACGTCCGTTCAAAAAGTACATGCTAGGCCCTCTGGAGGGAAGTGGATTATCTATCTATACTAATATATAGAGCTGAAGACTTTGTTTCTTTGATTGAACGCGGTAATCTCAGGAACTACTGGACCGATTTGAAAAATTCTTTCAATGTTAGATAATCCATTTATCGATGAAGGCTATAGGCTATATAAAAAGTTTTCACCTAATTGTAGGCGGATGAAGTCGCGGGTACCAACTAGTTTATAATAAAGTTTGATTACTAAAGAAGTTTTTCATTTGGAAAGTATAAGAATTTCACAGGAATTCTACATATTTTTTTTATAAAACAAGGGACAAACGGGCAGTAGGGGTACACCTAAGTGGCTTGCTGGTACGTTGCCGGCCATTGAGGAATTACTATGCCCAGCGGCTTTAGGGCTCGAACTAAATATCTTACAGATTCCAATCCAACCTTTTTTCCACTAAGCTATTGATACATAACATACTTTACACAGGCTAAAATAATGTGAACATGCTGCTGATTGCATTAATATATTCCATTTAAAATTACTGCTTGCAAATATACGAATATGCAAATGGATTATTTTATAGATCGGTCGAAATGTGTGAACAGTCGTTAACTACTGTGAATTTTGTATCGTACGGACGCGGACGTGTTTATTTATAACACGAAAACAATTTGTGTTGATTAAATAAAAACAAGATTCCGATGGCTTAATTGCGGGAAGAGTGAACGTATGGCGCTACCTTCATTTACATAAATAGAACCAAAAGAATATGAGATGGAGTAAAAGGATATAATGGTAAATGGAAAGGAAAAAAGGATAAGGATATTACTGTCACGGACGTTATAGGGGGAGTGACAGTAACAGCTAGGGTTATATTGCTCTTGAAGACACGTTTTTTAGATAATAGTGTTCAATCAATCTGAACGAAATATTCAACTGGAAAATTTGAAATGTCGTGAACAAAATTGTTAGGATGGAAATATCTAAATTCAAATTAGGGCTTGGCAACACTGATTTATTCATATAACATGTTACATGTCAAACAAATGTCATCAATGTGGTTAAATGTTTTAGAGAGTAAATTTATTAATTTTATTTTATCCAATTTTTTTTACTTCACTATTCACGAATTCCAAAAATGAAACTTATTATAATATAACCTATATTGGGTCAAAAGGAGTATACTTTTTTTTTAATAAAAATTATTAGTTTTAATCTTCTTTCTATAAACTATTTAAGTGCAAAACAGTGTTTCAACATTTTCATTACAACGGATGTTATTCCTACAATAATAGTGTACGAGATTAGTTTTACTCCGCACGGATCTAATTACAAAAAAAAGTAAGTTTAATGGTTTTTCTAACTTTTTATAATGGAACTGCGACTTTTTACTTAGCTTACACACGCACACACAAGTATAATTGTGTGTGTGTGTGTATACCATACATATATGTATATTAAATAATAAACAATTATATATATATATATTCTTGTGTGAAATCTATTAAGCAAAGTTAAAAAATAAAATTGTAAAAAAGGTTTGCATTCCATATTAAAATGTGATAGGCTAATATACATTATTTCTAATTTGATATATAAATCTGTTGAGTAATATTGTTCTCATACATTTCATCCTATTAGTGCTATATATTCCTTTAAAATGAAATGCAATAGTGAAAAGTCATGTGTACATATGCACATGTATCACAATCCAACCAAAATTATATTTTAGCATTTATAGTAATTATGTCATCCCAAATCCAACATCCTAAAAGATAACAATTTATAAGATTATACATTTGTAAACAATATTTCGCTGAATTAGGAAAAGATTAGATAGAGTTAAGGCTCATTTGAAATGACATATTTGTGTACTTAATATACTCATTGGCTGTGTCACTTCTGACATGGATTATTACAATACTACAGTACCTAGTATAGTATGGAACACATACTTGTTATTACAGTTTATTTGCCTAAAAAATATAAACAAGCTATTGTTTATTTTACCAGATGTAGTTCTAAAACTTTAAAGGTCATTGATATTTTAGTCAGTAAGGTCAATGCTGTAGTTTAACGCTCTGCTTTTTAAACTTCTGTGTAAAAGACATCATACCGGATATGCATCCCATGGGTTCAGTACATGTTCCTTCCTCTGCAACGCGATGGACCCGGCACCCGCACGGCGAATCCATGGAATGCTAAGAAATTCGTCTCTCTCGGCATATAAATAACAAGGCTTATGACACACACCCTCGTTTCTATAAATAAATATTTGTTTTTATTTGTTGTGTGTTTTATTTCAAACACGTAGTCGTGGAAAAAGTATTGCACGATGTATAACTAGGTCAAAAAAATGCTCGTGACGTCTCTCTGTGCGATGCTCGCCAAGGCTCGCATCGCAACTCACGCTACGCCGCTCGCCTTTTTTGAGGCCTCTTATACAACTGTTGCATAAACAACTAAAAAATCTGGCTTGTTTGAAAGATTTGAAAAGAATAAACTAGTATTTATGTCACACTCACTCCTAGTACAAGCTTTTAAGCAAAGTTGGTGTGAGGAGGAGGGAACTGATATATTAGGCTTACCTAAAAAGTATTTCTATCATTCTATTTTTAAGCGACTTAATTTTTTTTATATCTGACGTATTTAATGGTTTTAAATCTAATTAAGATTATGCTATACCCATAAAAAAACATATACTTCATATATAACATATAAATACATGTATAAGTTATATATCTATAATAATTTACAATTGTGACAAACAAAATGCACTACATATCATTTTTCACACTTATAAACCAATTCAAACAAAGTTATAAAAACCAAAAAAACAAATGTAAAACAGATGTTCCTTTTCACTTCATTGTGTATTTACGTGAAACTGAAACAAGTGGAGCTTAATAGTTTCATTAAAAGCACAACTTTCATGCAAGTTTAAAGGAAAATTTAAAATAGTTCTACTGGGAGGTGTAATGCTACACGTTGTGAGAGAATTTTGTAGAGTTACCTTTGGCGTCTGTAATTTAAGGTTTTATTTATTCTTTTTAGTTAATGTAATATATGTTGTTACTGGCTGGTTTTTGTAGCGATAGCAACCTGTTTTTTTTAGAAAAAACTGTCTTGTCAATAAAATGGTTGAATAAGCTTTGTTTTAATTATAGCAATTTCTCAGTGGCGACGAGAATTACCTGGATTCCACGTGTTAATTAAGAAAACACTATATTGTTTGGAAATATGTCTATTGGTAAAATAGCTGAATTTGATTTAAAAAGAGATAATTGGAACTTGTACATAGAAGTACGCTTAGAGCAATATTTTATAGAGAATAAAGTACCTAGCGAATTGCATGTATCGACACTGATTACAGTCATGGGTGCAGAAGGGTATGAACTTTTAGTTAATTTATGTACCGCTTATAAGTCGATAAAAGCAGTCTTATTGTAACAAATTATGTATTTTAATAATAGTTAATGTAGTGCACACGATAAATATCTATATTATTATATGAAGCCGAAGACTTTGTTTGTTTGCTTATACGCGCTTATCTCAGGAACTACTGGTTCAATTGGAAAAATTCTTTCAGTGTTAGATAGCCCATTTATGGAGGAAGGCTTTAAGCTATAGGTATATATCATCACGCTTAATGTTTTCACATAATTTTACGTGGACGAATTCGCGGGCGTAGCTTTGATTTGAACACGATTTTTTATAAATCATTCGGAAGTCAAAGTCGTAAATCCCTTATATGTCTGTCATACAAATGCATACATATATGTTATGCAAGTGCCCATTGTTCTTGATGGAATGTGAACCTTACGATGAATTATACATACTTTCAACGGAAGAGCGAGACGCTTGATGGGAAACAGGAAAATATGTTTTTGCTTACTCATTCAGAACTGTTTAAGAATAATAGTTACATTTCCTCTGCATTTTTATGACACGTTTATATGTATATCTATATCTTTATCTGTAACTGTATCTGTTGTATCTATATCGGCATCTGTATCGGCATCTGTACCTGTATCGGCATCTGTATCTGTATCTATATCGGAATCTTTATCTGTATCTGTTGTATTTGTATCTGTTGTTTCTGTATCTATGTCTGTTTATATAAAAGCGAAAGGTCATCTATCACGAAAATTCGAAAACCGCGGGACGTACAATGATGAAAGGCAAGGATTTTTCGATAGGGCCCGATCAAGGAGGTCCAAGGGCTCTCGCTATTTTACACCGACGAAGTCGTATGAAACATTTAGTTATATATATTATAGGAAGCTCATCTAAACTAATATATAAAGCTGAAGAGTTTGTTTGTTTGCTTAAACGCGCTAATCTCAAGAACTACTGGTCCGATTGGGAAAATTCTTTCAGTGTTAGATAGTCCATTTATCAAGACAGGCTATCATCACACTAAAATTTTTCACCTAATTTTACGCGGACAAAGTCGCGGGTAAAAATTAGTATATTATAAGTTACTAAAACAGTTAACAATAGAAAGACTGTGTGACACTAGGTTTGCAAACTTAGTTGATGGGTTTTACTAGCCGTCGTTACGAGTGCATACTTCACACCGCAAGCTTATTTATTACATCATTTTACTGTACTTTTGCCGGGTGTGAACAGTGTTGCACCGGGAGGCTTTCTCGGCCCGTAAATATACAGTTAAGTTTTTGTTGAATAGATAATAATAATGTTTGTAGGCATATATGTGCTTGCCGTTTCGTTTCTTGGACATGCAATCATGAGAAAACCGGATATTGACGAATGGGGTTAGATCCACTTTATTAGAATAACACAAGACATAAAATTATTTTGCAGTAAAAGTTATAGATTTTTAGTTGCATGATAATTTCTTATGATTATTAATGTACATTAGAAATATAATATCTCTGGAGAATTTTAGTCACGACGGACACGTTAATAAATTCAGTAGATAAGGTAGATTTTGACGTGAAATTGCATTTATTGCTGTTTGCTTACTTTGTTTGTTTTTCGTTCAATTTTAATTTGATTTCTTTTTCATTTTATTATTTGATGTCTTTATAAAGTTACTTAATCAATGCGTTTTTTTTCTTGTTGATGTTATTTTTTAAAGTGTTGTGTTGTTCTTTTTTTATATTAAGTTAAAAAAAAAATCTCACCTTGAGGTTACTTCTATGATATTAGTTACGTGTTTTATAAAATCACATCTTTGTTGCATACGTAATTGATATTAATTATAAAGTTTTTTCACATAAAAAGTAATCTGAGCGTTCTACTGTATCGATGGAGAGATATTACATTCATACTTTTGTCTTCATCCTGGGAAATTGTTCATAACAAACAATTTAGCTATTAAAAAATCTCATACAAATGCTAATCAGAAGCATTAGAGAAAACGTTATTTAAATTTGTCATTATGTTTAATTTTATTTGTTATTTTATATTTGTAGTAGGTTAATCGCAAAGCAGATGTCAGTCATGAGGAATAATTAATTGATGAATCTACGATAGTGATTGTAATCTTAACGTAATATGTCAAATATCTGAATTTGAAACTTACAAAATATAGATTGGTGAATACTTAGTTTTTGATAAAACCTCCATGAAATTAGACGCACTAGTGTATTCTACTGTAAGAATTTGTCACAAAATAATAATGTGTATAGTCGACCGAGAATGTGATTTACCATTTTGGATGACAGCTCCCAGTCAAAGAAAACTTTGCTAAGGGTTATTGTTTGAAATTAACGCAATGCATAACAAGCAAAAATAAGCATTTTAACTAATTGACGTGCAAACGACATTCGACCTTAGCGTGACAAATCAATTTCTTGGTGGACTACACATATTTTTTTTTACGTAAGCGACATTTGGCCGGCGCGCAGAACGCCGAGTCATTTTTTTTCAAATATTTTTTCTTTTTCATTTATTCTAAAGAATATTTGAGTTAGAACTAATCTTATAAGGAAAAAACTTTATAATATACTACACAAAACAAAGTAACAAAGATGAGCGTAATTAAGATATTTGATGTTATTATATTTTTTATAGATTATGCAATTAATTAATACACGCCCATATTTTTAGTCACGGTATTATTTTATTCAACCACAAATTATAGAACTACCTATTGACATCCACAGATAACAAATACTAAAGTATAGAGTAGATATAAAAAGTGTTCTTTTCGTAGTTATAATATTAGCAAAATGGTACTTAATTTTACCTTCGTAAAAGTAAGAACAAATGGAACGCTAAGCGTTTATCATAAATATGGTAATGGCAACCTCGACAAAGGAGGTAACGATACAAAAAAAAATATTTAACCACTTTATTGAATAGTTATAAGGCCTTTAAAGAAACTGCGTGTTTATATGTTTTATGAAGGTGACATTCTTAAAACGAACGTAGTGTTTAGTTGGCCTTGAAATTTTTTATGCAGAATGTTTTACGTTTAATAAGTTTTCTTTAGTATTGTATTCCTTTCATACAAGTCTAATTACTTTTCATTGGTTAATCCATCTGTCACGTTTGATTTGTTATTACAATATATAACACAAACGGGCAGGCGGTTCATCTAGGTTTCTATCGACGCGGACGCACGAAAAGTACTAACACTTGACTGAGGAATTCATGGACTAATCAGTGGTTTACATCTGAATCGATCGTTAGGTTAAGTACCTCTGGCTGCTACCGAGTAAAGATGGGTGACCCATTCTAACTTTGTTTTATATTTCATATCCCTCTTCCGTGATTCGGAAGGCACGTAAAATAGTGGGACCCGATTAATGTTACTAAGTGATATTAGTAGTGAGGTTGCAGAGATCGTAGGGATTCCGGGGATGATGTTAGACGCCAATCGGTCAGCCATATCCTTTGCAATCTTAGCGGACCCTGGCACTAGACCGAGATAACGCTAGGAAGAAGAAGTATAATCGACCAAAAAATTGGTTTGCCACCTAAGGTCGAATGTCGTTTGCACATCAATTATTTATAAGGCTTATTTTTGCTTGTTATGCATTACGTTCATTTCTAATAATAACCCTTTGCAAAATTTTCCTTAACTAGGAGCTGTCATCCAAAATGGTAAGGCACTTGGTCGACTATACAAACACTAGAAAATGTAAAGATTTTAATTTAATGATTACAATTTACCTTTAAGGCCCGAGATCTGTCATCTAGATCTAGTGATGGCGGGAAAAAGTGTTGCTCCCATGGAATCGCGCCGTTGGTATAAGATGTTTCAAAATCTATACAAAACTCTGCCATAACCCCTGTTATGGAGGAGCCGGCAACCTTTTGAGTCGGAAGAGACGAAAATAACAATTTACAAAATTTCAAACTGTTTAAAGACCCACAAAAAAATTCTAAAGTTTTTGTTAAAAAAAAACCAAATCAAAAAATAGTGGTTTTCAAAACAAATTAGATTATATTATATTTTCGTATAGAACTAAAGAGCCACATGTACGTCGCGAGCCGCAGGCTACCGATACATGTTTTATACTGCAAGTTGGAGTAATTTACAGTTAGTTACGAAAACAAAATCTTTTCGATAGTTTCAAAGTTTATCGCAAACATATCATGTGCGAAGTCAACATTTGACATTAAAGGATTTTTTTTTAAAATTAGCCTTGTGCCGAATATTATATATCTAGGGGTCCAAAATCTTTGTCGTAATTAGAGAACTTACAAACTGCCAGGATCAAAGCCATCTGTTAATTAGAGAACTAAATTTTACTCGCTAAAAATTGGAATATAAAGAATGTTTTGATCTCATAAAGTTATTCTTAGGTTCATATTAATTTACGGATCAAAGAGATTTTACCTATAATTATTAATATATCTAAGGCATTTTTATTTTAATTATAAATTAATATATTGGTTGCCGTGATTTCTCGACCGCGTTTAAAACACCTTTGAATTGCCTCAGACGTTTTTTTTTTAAATTGTATTATTCTAGCATACATACTCACTGTTTGTAATACAATCTCCTTTTCTGTATGTATAATATTTTTTCTGGTAAAAATTTAATTACTTTTTGTTATAGTTTTAAGTATTTGGTTTAAAATTTTATGTATCATTTACGATATACATTATATTATTATTTCATATAATATTTTTTATATAATTGAAAATGAATCAAAGTCTTGTATCTTTCTTTTGTAATGTATTATCCTTATTCTTTTAAAAGTTACAAAATTTGAAAGCGACCTTTTTGGCGATATTTTCAAATTTTGTCACCCTCTTCGCTTAAGCGTTATTGTTTATGAACTTTTGATTGACTTTGGGCTTAGTTTCTTGACTTTATGCTGAGTTTGTTTATAGAATAATATAAAAACTTTTCACATTAATATTACTAGAAATTTTATACGCAATAAATAGTATAAATTTAATGCTTTTTTGGCAAATATTCGTTAGCAGCGTGAAAATGGCTGGCAGCTCAATTCAGATTGATTGCCGCCAATCAGAATTTTAAATATTCAACAGGAACTTATGTTGAAACTCCACAGACATCAAGAAGTTTCAGTATAAAATTTTCAGATGGCTTAGCACGAACATTCTCGATAGTTTTACTTACTTTTACGTACCAAACCGAACGCCAAATGAAAAATGCTGCCATACACAACTTAGTTGCTAAATATTGCTAGCAGGAATGAAATCAGAACTCGCACGTATCGAAAGTTCGACGTTACAGCCGTGTAAGTCATATAAAATGGAAGCACGTACCGAAGGAAAATTTGACATTTCGTTTCGAACGTAAAAGTAAGTAAAACAATCGAAAATGTTCGTGTCATGTCGTCTGAGCTTTATATGATCGCCCTACACCGGTTGCCAAAGAAAAGTAGGTTAATGGTTTACCTTTTTAAAAAAATATATGAATTAACACACGCTCGTGCTAGAAGCAGGAATGCTAATAGCAGAAAAACTTTTTACTCACCAACAAGGTTTCAGATGCTGGTATAGACGATACTAGTCTTGCTCCTGTCAAAATTATAATTGTGGCAAAGAAATAAAATTGAAGCAAAACCGCTACATTAGATGAATTAACTGGCTTTCAGATTTTAATGTTTCCAAAATAAAATAGGCTTTATGTTTTTTACCTTATAAAACCAAGCCAAGTCATTTTTTATATGTATAGTCGACCAAGAATTTGGCACGCTAAAGTCGAATGTCGCTTGCACGTCAATTAGTTAAAAGGCTCATTTTTGCTTGTTCTGCATTACGGTAATTTCTAACAATAACCCTTAGCAAAATTTTCTTTGATAAGGAGTTGTCATCCAGAATGGTAAAGCACTTTCTTAGTCGACTATACATACTAGTTAAATTACCCGGTACTATTTTTTCGTTCTGATTTGAATAATTTTGGTTAATACGTTGTCAAAACAATGCGGTTGCGAGCAGCTCCGGTTTGGTGAGCGGACAAATCGCTTTGAACTCTTGTATGATCATGTGAATAACGTGAATTTTGTATTTCTATTATATGTGTATGTATATGTATATCAATTAGTAGAAACGGCGGTTGACATTTTCATATTTCTTACCGCTTCCGCAGTGAAGCTAAAGATCTTATCAATTTTCATATTGGTAAGTTTATTTACACTCATGTATACATTCATATCACTTGAGGAGGTCGTGGCCTAATCAGTCGGTCGGAATTTGAAACGATCGCTAGGTTAAGTTGCTGTTGCTGCGACCGTGTGAGTAAAACAACCAAATTGAATAAAGTACTTTTGACTTTGATTTTTTTAGTGTTTTCCTCCTCTACGACCGATCCATTTCAGACGTAGAGACTTGAAAATTTCCATGTTGATAGAACATGCTAAAAACTCATTAGAAAAATTATTTTGAACGAAATCGAAGACCAATTTTTGAAGTTATTTAACAATACGTTCATAGCGTATCAGATACGGAACCATTCTATATAAGCGTGTCTTGACACGCTCTTGGCCATTTTATTGGGTACTAATTTTACATAGAAAAAACATTGGATTGTTTGCTTGCATTAAGTTCTGAAACCACTATGGTGTAAGAATTTTTCAAATCGGTCAACGATTTGAAAAAACATTTCATAATTTTTTTTCAAAAAGGTTAGGGATCCGTATGAAGACTTAGATAACGTAAATACCCTTGAGAAACCGGGGCGGGCCTCACTTTGAAATATAAAAGCGCAACAAATAAGTCATTGTCACAGTTATAATTTCATTATCATTAAAATCTTCATAAAAATAATTTAAGTAATATTTGCTGCATCAGCAAACCGCTTGAAGAAATTTAAAAGTGAAATGAAGTTGTATAAAGTTTGTTAGTCTCTTTTCTTTAATTTGTTCCGACATAGAGATTCTCGTGAAGTTTGTAGCTACGTTTTAAAATGAATTAATTTCCTTCGTTTCTCGCTTTAATTCACACTACATTAGAGACAGTATTCGCTTTTATGAAGCGCTTTTTAGCGCTAAAATAAATACGTTGTTGACATTTACACTAAGGGAATTTTTAAAAGGAGTTATTTTGAGTTTGTTAGAGGTTAAAGAAGGCATTATTTAATGTTATTCTATATGTGCGGAGTCAGTATTAGCTATTTTTAAGCAGTTTTGATGAATATCATGTAATGCCACTTTTAATAAACTGCGTAACAACGATGCAATAGATCTTTTCTGTACCTGAGCTACCAATCTGCGTAGATTACTTATTTTGAATAATCTCTATTACTAGCATTATATAACCTTTCGAGATTTAAGCGAGGTTTTCTTTATGTTACTTATTCTTTTTTAATCTTTAAGCTATTCAGTAACTTACCTGTGAAAACTTGTAATTGGCTTTATCCTTATGTTTTTCAGATTCTATTCTTAAACTATTAGCTGTAAGCCTTCATGCACATGAGAGCTTTTTTTCCGTGCGTTAAAAAAACGTTCAAATAGAACATATGGATTAACAAGTTTATGGTCACACGGCAGCGCTTTTTTATCGCGACGCTTTTTTATCGAGCAATGATACCTTTTAAAGAAAATACTAATTTAAAGATATCTTAACTGTTCACTTAAAAAGCTGTACATACACACACACACACACACACACACACACACACACACACACACACACACACACACACACACACATATATATATATATAACCTACTCGTGCTAAATGGCTGGAGCGATTTTGATAAAACTTTCTGTCTATATTCCAAGGGATTTGTGAATGGTTTGCAAAGAAATTGTAACCGATAGGTGACGCTTTTATCGGTCAGTATTTAACCTTCATTAGGTATGCTATAATTCAAAAATGTCTGTGCCTCTTTGACTCCTTTCCGTTTTATTTCATGAAGATTATTTTTGATTCACATTATTTCTTATTAAAAATAA
Source organism: Charaxes varanes (assembly GCA_024363005.1). Lineage (NCBI taxonomy): Eukaryota > Metazoa > Arthropoda > Insecta > Lepidoptera > Nymphalidae > Charaxes > Charaxes varanes. The sequence continues at coordinate 1,334,850 of JANCMC010001028.1, forward strand.
AAATACTAAAAATGCAGAGTTGCTCGCTTTCATTTCACCATAAATCGGGCACGACATCGTCTGCCGGGTCCGTTAGTTACTTATGATATTGCAATTTTCCGCTAGTTATTTCTAATATTACAATCAAAGTGACCTAAGTCAAAATTTTGGAAAATTGACTTTTATTAAAAGAACAGTCATATAAATATATATATATATATATTATTTTAATCAATCATTAATAAACTTTTTTGATGACAATTGATTGGAGTTGCAGCCTCAATATCATGGATACTCAAATCGACTGAATTCATATAAAGATAAATTAAAATCCCAAATTTGCTTAGTTGTCGCTGAGAGAATATTATTGAGACGGGAATGAAATCTACAAATTTCAGAGTTACTACCGACTGTGACAATTGGCAATACAACGACTGAGGTAATAAAGAGATTTCGCACAAACAACCAAAAGGGAGCAAGAGTTCAAAGACCCCATTTCTTCCCCCGGATCTGTCGCCAGCCAGACTAGCAGTCGCGACGGACCGGCGTCAGTTTTGATCCAATTCCTACTTTTACGAGGGAGATTTAATCCAAGTCTGGCACGAGTTTCCACCTAGAGGTCGAGTACAAATAAATATTGGCATATAAAGACGTTTTGTGGTCGATTTTTAAACATTTATTCAGATTTCTTGGCACGTTTACTTATCCTGGAAACATCCAAAATGTTTTCTTTCTTTACCGTCTTCGTCTATTTTACGTTTATAGTCTTCATCAATCACTTAAGAGTAATTTAGATGTCTTTGATATTACATGTTCAAAAGGAGGAGAAAATAAGGAGGTCGTACCTTAATCGGCGGCCGGCATTTTAGTCGATCGCTAGGTTAAGCAGTTCTTTCCTCGGCCGGGTGAAAGATGGGTGACTTGGTACTAGACCGAGATAACGCCAAGTGGAAGAGAAGAGTTATATTACATGTCCAAATATTAAATTAAACACCACTTGTATTTTCTCACTGGTAGATATTTATAAAGTATACTGGCAGACCCGGCAGACGTTGTCCTGCCCGAAGGTTGGGTTACTTACTAATTACTACATTCAATTACCCTATAATATTGTCCCCGATTCCTTTCCGATTCCCGTTACCGTTCCGTAATGGTTCACTATTGTAACGTTAATGGCTTAAACATGAAAGATAGATATATGCTGTCGCTTTCTTTTTTGTAGAACTATTTAAGATAAACATTTCCTTCATACACTATTGTACGTGTAAATCTAACAGTTTTTGCAGTGCACGCCAGAATAGCTCGGAAATGGCAGAATTTTCTTCTACTTGACATTTATCGTTATATTTTGGACACAATATCTTTATAATTTATAGCCTATGTGTTACTCCGATGTATCAACTATATTATTGAAAAGTTTTATAAAAATCCATTCAGTAGCTTTTCCGTGAAAGAGCATCAAACATACATCCATACATCCACGTGTGCAAACTTTCGCGTTTATAATATTAGTGGGATTTAGATGTGTTAAATATATTTTCTTTTTGTTATTAAATGCTTAAAGCTTCTGCTAAAAATGTTTGCAATAAAAGCCCATCTGGTCTCGGGATTTAGCCGGGTTTTGGCAGATTTTAATCCACCCTTTTAAATCGTTGAACTATTAAGACACATTTCATTACCCCAATTTTATCTATTTAGGCAAAGTACGCTCTTTTCTTTCTGTCCGGTTAGTTAGGCCAAAGTCTGCCTTTTAATTAGAGTTTTCGATAACAGTCAATTTTATTTATACTTTTATAAGTCGGGGGAAATGTTTGCATTAATAAGTATTCTTCGCTTCGTCTTCTTTATTCCATACATATGTACATACAAAGGGTTCAGACGAAGTTCAAAGGTTCAGTTAAGATACTAGCTTTTCTTTTTCCTAGCGATATCTTGGTCTACTACAGGGACTACTTAGATTGCTGAATATGTGGCTGTAGGATGAGTTAAGATGTGCGACTGCCTTCTGACTTCATCCCCGGAATCCCCACAATCACATGACTAATATCCCTTAGTGACATAATTCTGGACCCACTGTTTAATGTGCCTTCCGAAACACTGAGGAGGTCGGATATTTGAAAACCAGTATTAAAATTAGTCACCCATTTATCACCCGGTTGCGGTAAGAGCTGCAAAACCTAGCGTTCGACTCAAATGCCGGTCACTCTTTAAGTTTCGACCTCCTCGTCGGCTTTGGATATCATTTCCACCTGTTAATATATTAAGGACTGTCTTCAGCAGACGTCACAACAGCTAACTAAACCAGTCTACCGTTCTAGCGCAATAAATGTCAAAGTTGAAAAATGGCGGCCACCAATCAGAGCAATGGCGGCACCAATTAGGGCTCAATCGTCAGCCACTTTCGCTCGAGTGTTGCCCTCAGAACATCGTAAAAAATAGCCGGGATACGTAATGAACGGATGAAATGCGTACAGCTCTCACGTTGAGCCGGTATAACGTTAGGGCAAGCGGAGTATTATTTAAAACCAATATTTATGGTCCGTCGAGCGATTTGCACGTACTGCTGGTTGCTCGATTGATATTTTAACGGGTCCAATATTCATGGATTGTGATTTATAAGCGCTTTTGCACGTTATCGAATTTTTTAACCGCTTTCATGCCTTTTCGAAGCCAATTCAGTAGGGGCAGGTAGATGTATCCTAATATCAGCACTAGGAGTACTCTGAGTTTCGTTATATTTTTGCTTACAAGAGGATAAAGGGCAGAGGAGGTCATGGCCTAATCAGTGGTCGGCATTTCAGTTGATATCCGACCTCCTCCGTATTTCAGAAGGCAAGTAAAACAGTGGGACCCGATTAATGTCACTGATATTAGTCGTGAGGTTGCTGAGGTCGTGGGGGTTCCGAGGATGACTTCAGCTAGTAATCGGTCACCTTAACTCGGTATAATTTGGAAAAACCTTGTAAGATGGTCTTACTGTTGATAATTAAAAATCATCAGATACTTACGTTACGTTTCTCGGTCATCTTAAGCTTAGCCATGCTCATGTTACACCGCATTCCGAACATAATGCTGAAGCCGAAGCAAGCCAGGAGCGCGACGGTGTAACGGGCGCTCAAACACGGGCATTCCGCTCGAACATATTTATCTGTTCCAACAGATAATGTTACATTCATACCTAGATAGGTTACGTTCCTAATAAATGGCCTTCCACAGTATTTTCTTCCTTTTCGTATATTATTATGCAATAGTTGAACTTAGTAGTATACTCCACATATGGAAAAACATGTCTATCTATATCTTTGTATATATAATTCTAATGTACGTGTGTATGTCACTGAACTTGAAATGGCTGGACCGATTTGAATGATTTGAATGATTTCGCCCTGGATGGTTTAGATTCACAAATCAACCCGTCAGATGTCGCTACAGTCGGTATGTAGGTTATTTATCTATATTGAAACTGAACGGCTGCAACATGCAAGACAACGTCTGTCGGGTCCGCAATTCTATCTATATAATTACATAAGGGCGAAAAGTCACTTAACAAGATATCTCGAAAACCGCGAGACGTAAAATGATAGAACGAATTCGTGAGAAACAGCTAGTGTTTATATAGAAGCAAAATGTCACCAATCACGAAATCTCAAAAACCGCAGGACGCACAAAAATGAAATTTCGCAATGAGAATAGTTTATAGTTAGTAGAAATCCGCTACGAATGGATTTTTCGATAGGACCAGAATAAAGAGGTCTTTGCAACTATAATTTAAAGCGCACGAAGTCGCGGAAAACAGCTAGTATCTAATATCTTTAATACAACAGTTAAAAATACCTATTTGACGCGGTGGGGGTCTGACTGGAGACGGTGGTGTTTCCAGGTCCTCGCCATCGTACATCTGATCGTAGCCCTTCTGTTCCACGTGAAAGTTCTCATACTGGGTGTTCCTGAAACAATGAAAAATATCTTAGATATCTCCTACTATAAATAGGTATCCAGGGGATTGATTCAAGTGTCTATTGTATTATACAGTACAACGTGGGGAGCGCGGTACTTGTGACGTCTCTTCACGTCCAAACCAGGATAGTCTTCAAAAATTAAATTATTCTATGGCAACTTTATGGTTTACTCCACAATAAAAAATAAATCGTATATCATAAATTGAATTGAAATTCGAACTTAATGGCTTTCTCTTTATTACATAATATAAGTTAATTCAATTTGTTATATTTTTACTATTGACATCACAAAGAAAAAGACCATAAATATGATTCCTTTCGGACAATAATTTATTACACGATAAAATAACACATCTTTTATGAATGATTCTTTTGTCCAATATCCAAACAGTAAATATTAAATTCATTTTATGAATTTTAGTGTAAGATAAATTAGTATCAACTGAACAGTTTTCACACGGTAGTAGAACTACGATAAATTAAGTTAGACACAAGTTACAAAGCGGGTCAGCGCTAATTCCTGCCATAACTTAACAAAGACCTTCTAAGTACTTGTAAATGCTGGCTTAACTCAATGTAATATCCAATCTTACTTGATGAACAGTCTCTTTACTGAAATAAAATCACTTGGGGCCCAGGCTAAGGTCCTAGATTCACGGGGACCTCGAATTAAAAACTCTACAATAGCGCAACAGTATCCGAATAAATAATTCTCAGTAATAAATTTGCAATGTATTATGCCGAAGCCAGATATAGCTTCATTTGAATGATCATTTCAATGATCGTGTAGTGTGGCCGGGGACTTTGTGTAACTGTACAAAGATTTGTAGTACTTTGTCGACTGCAAGGACAAAAATGTACAAACACTTTGAGCTATGTCTGGCTCCGGTATAATAGAATATTGATTTTTTTTTCCTTTAATGTTAGTTTTAATGTTCAACAGAGTCCCACTTTAGTCTTTTTTTGTTCAGTATTGGACTAAGAGGGTACTATAAAAGGCAACCTATGAATTTTCGACTACTAACCAAATAAGCCTTGTCAAAGTTTTTGTGTTTGATCTTATATCAATAACAGTAAAATGACCTGGTATAGATAACAGACACGCTTATATAGGAGGGTTCCGTATCTGATACGCTATAAACGTATTTGTTAAATAACTTCAAAAGTTGTTGTCCCATTTCGTTCAGAATAAATTTCCTAATGAGTTTTTAGTATGTTCTATAAATATGGAAAATTTCAAGTCTCTACGTCTAATAATTTGGAAATGCTAGGGGGGACTACCTTACGGGCGGACAGACGGACGGACAGAGCGAAATTATAAAGGTTCCTTGTAGTACTACGGAACCCTAAAAACAGTGTGAAGAGAAGTTTAAAATAGATTATTTATGAGTCTAGTACAACAGCTATTGACGAGGTTCGGTATTAACAGTTAAGATGAACTGGGCAAGTGCGAGTCAGACTCGCGCACTAAGGGTTCCGTACCATAACGTAATACTTTACCAGAATATTTTAAGATTTATACTTTTCATACGATTTCTTCTAGTTTAGTAGTGTTTGACAATTTTTTTTTTGTGATGTATGCAATGGTTTTCGAAATTTTTCCTTTAATTATGCTACAAAATATACATACCTTCTTGCCAAACTTCATGATTCTAGATTAACGGGTCAACTCTATAGGTTTTTGTTCCCTTTGCAAATATATGGGAAATATGACATAAACGGCCATATCTTTTGTTTGCTTACACTTAGAGGGTTGATTATTTTACAGATTCAAGGTACCGCAGACTTCAGTACTTGGTACTAATTTCAACTTTATAGCTCAACGCGTTCCTGAGAAAAAAGACGGAAAGATCGACGAAGAAATCATCCCATAAGGGTACCAATTTTCTTTGGAAGTACGCAAACCTAAAACTTGGAAACGGGAAACTATGATAATTTCGTAAAACATAGATACAGAAATATTAAATTTACGAGTATAAACAAAAACCGTCTTGCTAGAACATTAGTAAATCTCATGAAAGCGGATACAAGATGGAATAAATGGTAGTTAAGAACGCGATCTGTTATGTATCCTTGACAATGGACGCTAGCAATTATTTTCCTCCCTGAAGCTGTGAGGATTCCGCTGGGGACGAGGGTATTACCCCGGGGGAAATACTCATTGTTGATACTTTGTAAAGTCTTAAATGAAAATCTTTTGATACTCCCCGCTATTGTGGAGCCGTATGAAATATGTAACATTTTTTCCTTTTTTTTTGTATAACGTAAATGTAAAACAAATGTAGCAATCAGTTACCTGCTTCGGTATTTCCGAACGGATACGACTTAGGGACCTTCAAGAAAAGAGCATACTCATTTCTCAAAGGCCGATTGCGTATATCGAATTAATATGGACTATAAGCTTTTATGGATTCTTTATACAAAAAAATAAACAGACTTTTGTACTATATCCACTGTTATAAATTTTCCTTCTTATTTATTTAGATAAATGTTTATTTTAAGAATTGTAGGAGTTTTTGACTTCAGAATCGAACAGAATAAACTAATTTAGTTAGTATAGGCCTTTTTAACATTACAAGTCGCATGCTCAGAGTGAGATAATGATACAGGCAGCATCGTTTCAATTTCCTCTATCAGCCAATTTCAGAATTATTTTAAAATAGCCATCCAGCACTGCGATACAGCTATATTTGTCTTTTTAACTTAAACAGACTTTTGTTGTTGTTGACAAACAAATAACAAACTATCTTTAAAATAACAATCATTCATTCATTCATCGCTTCATTAACTACAATTAAGAAACATAATTTGTTACGTTAACGTCGTGTTTATCGATTTATAAGCGGAAAAGTCGTAAATGACAAAACGTATTCTGCACTTTTCCAAAAATCACCTTTTTTGAGTTAGGTTAGATGTACGATTAAGCATGTAAAAAAGTCACAAAGATCACCGTTATTGCGAGCTTAGATATTGAAGGTCAAAGGTCACCAAAATCAGTTTTACTTGATTTTCAGCGAAACGGTAAGTTTTATCATAAAGTCGTTCAGGTAATTATTGTAAACCACCTAATTATCTATGAATATATATAAAAAATTGAATAACAATAAAAAAAACTAAATTTTTTTAACGAAGTTATACTTCGTGATTTTCTGATTAGTCCTCTGCCCCGTTTTCGGTCTCATCCTTTTGAAAGTATAACGTATTTAATAAAAATGCAACAAAAATACAAGTCGTTACATAAATACTTGGAAGCAGAAGTGGATAATCAATATTCCGTACCACACAATTGTTGCTGGATCGACAACAATAGGCAAATTGATCCAGTTGCCAGAACTGCCTTTGTTCAGAACCTACTTGCACTCGGTCCATAGATTCAAAGTTCCCACATTCAGCTACTTGAAATTGAAACTTAAATCTATGGTATACAATAGCGACATTTTATATTCTTTTGCAATGCATTGTTCCGTAAAATATTCCTAGTTTGACTATGATGCTGTATATAATAATAATATAGCTGGTTTTATAAGAACGTACATGTACCCCGCGACTTTGATCGCGTGGGCCACTTTATCACTTAGGGGTTTAAACAATTGGTTCTGGATAAGGATCAATATCACGTTTATAAAAACACCTTCGCAAGCTCTGGGCGAGACTTACGCTCACGCATGTTAATGACGCATATCGCCATAAGAACTAGACCAAATAACTGCGAAGAAAAAGTCAAATCAGAATAAAGGTAAAATAATAATCACACAATACCTAATTTAAATTTTAAATGCGACCCATCAATACTAAAACTTGCATTGCCATTTTCAAGGAATTTCATTCCTAACATGAAATTGTGAAATTTTCAGATCAGGTTTTGCCCGAAGCTTAGCTCATGAAATATAGCACTGATCTATATTTCATATACTTAACAATGCTGAACTACGATCGAAGCTTAAATTTATATCCATAATATACAATACTTATTCTGGACACAAAGTAACGATGGAGTTAAAGAGTAAAAGAGTAACAAATAAATGGAGGAACATCAGTGAGAATAAGAGGTAAAGTGATAGAGAAATCTCCTGAGGTCAACCAGATGTTGTGCGGATATTCCATCGTTCCTAGTGATCAATAAATTATATATTGCCTTAGCGGTAAATTTCAAAGGAGTGCAATTATTTTAAGGAAACCTTTGAGTTATTGAGTTAGTTCCTCCCACTCATAAATTCAATTAAATGCATCTCAAATACACTAGTTAAGACAACTATAAACTTACTATGAATATGATATTGAAGATGGTGAGGAAGAATTTCATACAGCGGATTCTTCGGGGCCTCATGATGGTGCTGTGTCCGTTGGCGGTAGCCGTGAGTGACTGAATGTGTATCGATCAATGCATTCATGACCTGCTGGCAATTACCGGCAGCGATGGAGTGATAGGCTGAGCGTGTTTATATTTTTTAACCCTCGACACAAAATCAATTCAAAAGATATTTCGTTCAAATATACCTTTACAAACTCTTTTGATTTGTCAAATATTTTAAAAGTTAAGAGTGATCCGGAAAAGTTGAGCCACGTGACGAACGAGCAAGAAACTCGGTAGCTACTTTTTTTTTAAATAGTTCTGACAAAAAACTAAAGCAGCATTTGAATACATATTCATGCATTTATTCATTTCATTTCATAATAAAGACAAACTTATAATTGCCCAGTTGGTTTGTCTGGGGACTGCATATTCTTCCCAAATACCAAATAAATCTATCCTAATGTTAACTCTAAAGTACAAAACTGGGGCGACTTAACCCCTATTAAAGGGTTTTCGGTATATATTATAGTACATAATTTATTAATTGATAGAATCAGGCGTTACTTTGCGAAAATCCATGACATGCATGAGAAACTAAACTACTTTGCTTTAATCCGAATAAATAATTTGTTTATTTTATAATTAATAATAATAAATGCCACAACGTTAACATCTCAATAACAACAATGCTCTACACTACAACCAACAAACATGTTTTTATTAACAAATGATAGTAATAGTAACGTAAACGTAAAATATACAGAATGTGACCTACATGAAAGTTACATTTTTGAGCTTTACGCAATTGGTAATATGTTAAAAAATAAAAACCGGGCAAGTTTAATTAAAACACGCGCACTGAGGGTTCCGTACCATCACTTAATACTTTTTAAGATTTATACTAGATTTCTTCTAATTTGACAAAGTCACCGCTTTTTTGTATATAACTACGAATTAAGGGTTTTTGGATTTACTCCTATGCTTGTACTTCAAGATCTACCTTCTTGCCTCATGATTCCAGATTAACGGGAAGTAGTACCGTATCGGTTTTGATTCCTGTGGCGAATTTGTGTGAGAAAAGTCACATAAAAGGCCATATCTTTTGATTGTGTATAGTTAGAGGGTTCATTTTTTCACACCTTTAAGAGCGCACAGACCCCAGTACTTGGTATTCATTTAAACTTTATTACTTTACGCGTTCCAGATAAAAATGTCCTGACGGACAGAAAGACGGACATCTCAGTGATCTTATAAAAGTTCCCTTTTTCCTTACGGTACGGAACCCTAAAAATCATCATGTAACTATCAAAATTAATAATAATATAATAATAAATATACATTTGACTTTCATAATATAAGTGTTCAAAATACAATAGCCTCATACAATTTCATTTTATTATATACACACTAATTGCAGTTTACAAACAAGCTTAATTCAAATATCATTTATTAATCAACTAAATAATAAACCTTAAAACGTATTACGTAACATCTATTATCGTATACACCTATATATATTAACTATTTAAAACATTAACTATCTACATTTTATTTATTTATCAATATATAAAAGCTAAAGGTCGCGTAACACGAGATCTCGAAAACCACGGGACGTAAAAAGACGAAATTTGGCAAGGAGGTAGTTTTTAGTTTGTAGACATAGACTGCAATAGGATTTTTCGATAGGGCAAAATTAAGGATGTCCAAGGACTCTCGCAGTTTTTCGCGAACGAAGTCGTCGGAAACAGCAAGTACTGTTATAATAGGTATGGTAGGTCGAACGGATATATTTACACCGAATAGATGTAACAATTATTCTCAACTGTTTTTTGCTGTTTGTTACGACAATAAAGTTAAAAATAATGTACGACAATATTTTTAACAAAAAGACACACGCACGCCGTCTCTTTGTCTCTAACCGTGCCTACAGCAGGACTCTACTGTACTATGTACATTTGACGCTATTTAGATTAAAATAAACTGTCACAATATTGAATATATCAATTATTTAACAAAAATATCTATGTAAATGAAAATTATTCGTCGAAATATGTATGCAGGATTGGAATGATGAGAGGAATAAAAACCTAAGAAAAGAAGGAAGAATAATTATATGGAAAAACACATGAATTTTGAAGGAGCGCAAAACCGAAACTGAATACAAATCAAGGAGAAGAAACTAAAGAAAATAAATTATAATAAGAACACTAGAAAACCTACCAGTACATCATAGATATTATTAAAAAAGTATTTACATATTTACATAAAAGAGTCCCGATTGGGAACAATATGTATTTATGTTTTTGCATTACTTCCCAACGACAGCGCACAAATTGGGAGCTGTTTTTGTTGTTTGTTATAGTCCGGACATGGTTTGTATAATTAAAAAAATTTGATTGCATGTCTGTTTGTTACTAGTAATTTCCGAAACGGCTGGACCGATCCTCACGGGACTTATACTGATAGTTTTTGAACGGATCTAAATGCAAAATCGGTGGTGAATCTTCCCATTCGTGAGATACCCAATTAAAAAATACTAGCTGTACCCCGCGACTTCGACCGCGTGTGCCGCTATTATCGCTTACGGATTTAAAAATAGTTTTTGGAAAACGACTAATATTATGTTTATAAAAAGACCTTCACAAATAGAGCATTATTTTAGATGAAATTTGGTTAGCTTAAATAAAGGTTATTATGAGCCAACCTTAAAAGATAGACATATGCTGTCGCGGTCTTTTATTTAGAACTTTTAAAGGGAAACAATTTTGTCATACATGATTTTTGCGAAACTTAAGCCATTTACACAGCGCACGCAGCGGAAGCTCTCAAATGGGAAAAAGAACCCCTGATTTTAAAACATTTATCATTGGTATTCCGCCACTATTGGCCTTAGTGTGATAATATATAGCCTATAGCGTTCCTTGATAAATGAGCTATTTAACACTGAAAGAATTTTTCAAATCGGATCTGTAGAAAAATCTCTTTAGCTTTATATATCAGTATAGATATGTAGATAAAAAATGATACAGTATTTTTAAAAAAACATTAAAAAAATAGCTATTTAGGGATGTGATGAAACACTGGAAGTATATCAAGAAGGAGGAATTACCCTGCATTTAGTTTAAGCACGTATAAAAGTTCCGTATAAGACGCTCGGTGAAGTAATAATTTAATATATTATGTTCTTGTATATTTTTATATATATATTTTCACTTCGTGTATTTTTTTCATGTGTTGCATAATTTATCATGCTGAGCCTCTTCTTTTAGTAACTTGATAAAATGAATGCGGTTTTTATATTTATTTGAGAGTTTCTTTAATTCAAATCAGACAACATTTCGCAACACGATAAATCATATAACAACAGTCTTCAAATTTTATTGACATCGAGATATTTTTCTTAATCATTTATTTTAAATATAAACGAATACAAATCTTATAAATCTTACGAAAACCAAGACATGCAAACAGCGAATAAATTAAAGATATTAATTGTTCGAAAAAAAAAATAAGAGTTTCTAAAACGATTAGTAACAAAACATGAGAATTTTCAATGTTCTTAAAGGCCGAAATAGAAAAATTAATATTAAATAAAAAAATAAACATAATGCAACTCTAGCGATTCTCTGTGCTAAGAAAAAAGTTGTGAAGCGGACAGCGAAGCCCGTCAATTATTTAGATTGGCGGCGGCGACGCACTGGCCCTTCTTACAACGTAGCGAGAGGACATGACGCATACTACATATACCTACGTAGGATTTAAAGTCCTTCAGTAAGATGGTGTATACAAAACCGTCTATCTTCAAATTAATTAAAGCTGAGAGTTTCTGTCTACACATTGTCTTCATTTAAACGTCATTTGTTAATCATTTTAGTTTATGACACGGTCCATGTTGCGCCTGTAATCGTTCCTGTTTTTGTACACAAATATTCATTACTAGCTGTACCTCGCGACTTCGTTCCGCGTGATTTCAGTGATTTTGTTAAATTTTGAGGGGTTTTTTTTTATTTTGTGCGAAACCTTAATTATTTTTATTCTATAATTATTGATTAAACGAACTTACCTTAAGTGAAGTTCTATCATAATTATACGAGCTGCTTAGTCCGAAGAGATTAGTAACATATATGTATATAACTATGTAGTAGTTTAGTTTATTCGCGGTTTAGTGAGACTACTACATAGTTATATACATATATGTTACTAATCTAGAGGACTAAGCACGAAGTATAATTGTAGTTGTATGCCCGTGTTACTCGTTGCAACATAAGCTATCTACCAGCAAAGTCGCGTCAAAATCTGTCCCGCCGTTTCGAAGACAAAAATTATTTTATTTGCGTTTTTGTTACAGGTATCGTATATACAGTGGTTAGTCATATGCAATTGGTAAAAAAATAATAATTCGACGTTGCCTATACACGTCAATTTTATTTGCTTACTCATTGTGGGCGGATGCGACTTCAGATTAGAGGAGATTAAATGCGGATATGACGTAGTCCTTTCATTTCCGGGATTATTTGAAGCAGCTTACATTTCCCCTATTTTCTATAATACTTGTTGTATATAATAGAATTTAAAATTATACTTATACCTTTATTAATTATAGTTTGTGATGTTCACAGTTGAGAGATTTCCATGTTTCAATTCGTAAATAAACATAAATTAAAATATATTTATTATTGAGGTGACAAAACGCCACTAGATTAAGAAAGTTTTAGACTGTGGAGTTGAGAGATTTCACCTCGCAGCGTAAATAACTTCGCCAGTTATGCGGAGTAGTTTGAAATTTCTGCGTTCATAATAAACAATGTTATAAGCTTTAACCCGTTAAGTCAAAAGCTTTACGTATATGGAATAATAATCGCTTCGGCGCCGGGTCGTAAGACTGTTTATTCACATAACAATATTATGTTATCATTCTGAACCGCTGTCTTTCCCATCGCAGTGCTTAGTGCGAGTTTTCTAACTTTTACGCGATGGTAAAGTTTACTTAAATTTGTATGGAGATTGATCAGCGCCGCCTAGCGGTAACGTTGTAACACTGATCAATCTTCATACAAATTGAAGTAAACTTTACCAACGCGTAAAAGTTAGAAAACCTCGCACTAAGTACTCGGATCTCTAGATGAAAACTTTACACACACGTAAACCTTATTCATCCGACTATCGAAAGGAAATTTAGGATAATATGTATATTACGTAGTACGTACACAACATAGGTTGGAAATGTATACTAATTGTATAGAATAGAAGTCATGATCAGTATGAATTAAACATCAAATGTTATTGTTACAGATCAATACACACTGGACAGCGAATATATTAAGCGTTACTTAGGTGAATTAACGCCGATGCAAGAATCGAGATTGTTACAGCTACGAAAATGGATAGCGGACCTGCAAAAAGGAAAGGTAAATTAAAATTAATACTTAGATGTCGCAGCGACCCAAAGTGCATCTACCTACTATCTTCTGGAATATTTTTTTTTTAAAGAATATTAGGAATACTTTTTAGGTATTGTCTAATATTCTCTTTTCCCCTCCTACTGAGCTTAAATTAAAAGCTTGTATTAGGAGTGGAAGCGACAATACCCCAACGGCGGTAGGGTTTGAACCTGGTAACTTGCAGATTTCAGTCCATACCTTATACCGTTGAGCTATTGAGGCTCTAAAATTGAATTAATATTTTAAATTATGAAATTATTGTCTGTTGTCACACTGACACTCTGTCACTGAGTGTAGTCCCTTCCCCCTTAGTGTCAACGTGGATTGCATTGATCAAAAGCATGACGCGACTTGCCTTCTGTGGGCCTACCACGAACATTTTCATCCTATATACAGTCGACTCTTCGACTTCGAACGGTTCGAAATGTTGGTGCTAGGGCCTCTATTTATTTTTTGACTGAAAAGCCCGATTCACAATAATGAGCACTTATCATCAGAAATTTTTGCTATTTCAAAATATTTGACGCTATTTAGCGGAATCCATTCTTCGAAACCGATAAGTTCCGTGGAGCTCAGTTTGGAATCGCTTGGTCCAAGCGAATTATTTGGTTTAATAACATCAATAGATCGTGACGTCACTTTATAATGTATAATTATATGGGTTTCCAGAGCGAAGTTCGCGCTGGGCTTCCGACCGACGGAAGAACGTGAAGAGGGCACGCTGCCTACACCGCCATCACCACACTCGCCACCACCACCCGAAGAAGCACAAAGGATTATTTCAACCTTATTACCAAAGTAATAAAAGTCATATTTCTTTCTAATTGTAATTTCGCCCGCGTGAATTCAGTGATATTGTTAAATTGTGAGGGTTTTCATTTTTTTATGCAGAACCCTAATAATTTAGCTAAAGTCAAAGTAGCCTATGTTATGCCTTGTAAAATCTATCTACCAGTGAAACCGATCCCTTCCAAATCGGTCCAACTGTTTCGGAGATTACACGGAACAAACAGACAGACAGGCGGCCGAGACCACAATATCTTTAATTACGTTTTTGCTATATGTATCGTATTTATAGTCATAATTTTGACGAAATTAAATATTTTTATCAAAAACATAATTTTTCATAAAAATGATTTTGACGTAACAAACAAACCCTTCAATTTTATTTATACATATGAATAGGTGTAAAGATTTCATTCCTCTTTAAGAATCTGTTCTTATCATTCAATATGTCGATCATTCGAGTTATTTCTTATGCTGGAGCCAAACATAGCTTCATTTGAATGATCATTTTCAGCTACTTTGTAGTCTTCAAGGACAAAAGTGTACAAACACTTTTAGCTATGTATGGCTCCGGCATTACATCCATTTTATTGTTTGAATATGGACTTTAAGTAATTAATAATAGAGTTCATCTGTCGTCAGTTCCTAAGACAACTTAATACCTGTGTTATAGGTAACAGACGCCTGTTATACACAACTATTTTTTGTAGAAATGTATAAATACATACATATAGATACAGACACCCCACCTACTCTTTTACCACTTCATATATTTCCTTGTCCTAAAGGTTGTGTGGAAGAAATCGCTCTTCAGCGATAACATCGCCTCTTGTACTTCTTTTCTTGCTGTTTGTTACTTTCTTATCAGCTAATTTCTTTTGTGGTGTACAATAAATAAATATATAAATAAACTTTCTGTGCTCATCAGAAATTTCCATAAAGTCCTATTAAACTTGTAAATTGAGACTGGAAAATCAACGATGGGATCTTTTAATATTTAGTTAATTGGAAGTCTAGGTCATGACTGTCATAAATCCATTTAAATATTAAGTCTATATATCAAACTTTAATCTTTTTAAATATAAAAAACGTTATTCATATTTAACACATATTTTAAGCAAGGTTAACTTGTTTTTTTGGTGTTTTATAGTGTGGTTCATAAAGAATTCCATTTAGATCAAGACGTGTGGAGTTCGTTCTGTAAATAAAGTTTTTATATAACTGCAATCGTGAATCTATTTAAGATTAAGTGTCGTTTTACTGAGCTCATCACTTAAATCTGGTGATAATAAACGACGTTTATTTATAATATCATAATCTATATACATAAAAATAAAAGGCCACCTAACATAAAAATCTCGAGAACCGCGGGACGTATAGAGATGTAATTTGGTAAGGAGTAGCGCAGGCTTAATTTCATGCGGAGGAATTCGCGGGAAACAGCTAGTTAATTAACTATATATCTTCATTATATAATTATATATCTTTATTATTTTAAAGGTGTGGTTTTCGCCGGTCCCACCGAGCTGAATAATGAAGCAGCACCAAATCCAGTGGATGCGATCGATTTGCTGCAAAGTGGCGAGGAAGTGAGAGTACATCGTTCTTCCGGGCCAAATTGGTTACAGCTTCTAGCAGGTAGATTATTAAGAAGTACAGAATCTATGAAACCAGAGTTTAAGCCCTCATTCGCACGAGAGCTTTTTTAACGCGCGTTAAAAAAAACGTTCAAATAAGTCATATGAACTCCCAAGTTCTTGTTTACACGCGCAGCGCTTTTATAACGCGAAGCTTTTTTATCGAGGAATGTCCTATTTTCAACGCTATACATATACGTATACGGTATATTTTCGTATCGACGACGCTAAAAAATTGGCAACGCCGAGATCTAACGCAACGCTTCTTTAACTCTTTGCAGGAGACTAAACCCTCATTCTCATTCACACGAGAGTAGAAAAAAGCGTTGCGTTAAATCTAAGCGTTGGTGTTTTTTCAGTGTCGTCGGTACGAAAATATTCTCTCTCTTTTTGTCATCGTATCTTAAGTATTTAATAAATGTTAAAAGATATTTACAAATTTAACATATTCCGTAATTGTTTATGTGTACAAAATCAGTTTTTTAGTGATTGACAGAATCTGGTGTCACTCTGATTAAATTTATGACAAACAGAAAAAAGTGGCCAAGAGCGTGTCAAGACACGCTTATATAGAAGGATTCCGTATCTGATATGCGACAAAGGTATTTGTATATAACTTCAAAGATTGATGTCCAATTTCGTTCAAAATAATTTTCCTAGTGAGTTTTTAGCATGACCTATCCGCACGGAAAATTTTAAGTCTCTACCTATAATAGTTTGGAAATCCCAGCACGCCCAGCAAGACCACCTTGCAGGCGGACAGACGGACGGACGGAAAGTGCGTATTTATAAGGGTTCCTTGTAAGACTACGGACTCTAAACACTATATATAACCCTAATAATTCTTTTTTTATGTATTTTATTCACGGAAATATGCGAACTGATTTAGATTTTATTGAGATCAATTCTTTTTTTTGGGTCATAAATCTAACAGTTATTTCTGCGTGCACAGATCTCGAGTGGAAACAATAACTCGTATTTTATCAACGATTTATTTCTATCCAATAGATCAAGGTGAAACAAGGGTGGCCGAAATTTATGTTGAGCGTCGGCAAAAATACGTTCGGCCGAGCACTAAATGACAGAGTTATCCGCAACACCGCACCGCGCATTTTAATGACCCAGCTAATAATTCATCTTAAAAATCACTTTCAACGCTTAAAGTAAGCATTTTATTGTTTAAAGCTCTATATATCATTAGAAATAAGTATTATATATAAACTATATTTCACTATTACAGAGTAACTTTACTGGTTATATTCGTAAAGAGTCCTCAGCGCCGCAAAGCGCATTTTCATGACCCAGCTAATAAATCATCTTAAAAATCACTTTCAACGCTTAAAGTAAGCATTTTATTGTTTAAAGCTCTATATATCATTAGAATTAAGCACTATATATACACTATATTTGACTATTACAAAGTAACTTTACTGGTTATATTCGTAAAGAGTCCTCTGCGCCGCACAGCGCATTTTCATGACCTGGCTAGTAATAAGGGATTTTAAAACACTTTCAACACTAAAAATAAGGTTTTTATTTTTTGAAACTCTATATATCATTAGAATTGAGCATTATATATACACTGTATTTAACTACTACAGAGTTATTTTTTGTGATTATACTCGGAAGCAGCGTGCAGCACCGCACAACGCATTTTAATAACCCGCCAAATTAATTACCTTAAAAACACTTTCAACACTAACAGTAAGCTTTTTATAGTTCAAAAATATATACAAATAAATAAATATATACAGAACTATATGACACACGGGCGTCTGTTCCGAAGGTAGACAACTTAATGCCTGTGTTATAGATAATAGCCGCCGGTTATACACAAATATTTTTTTTATTTAGAGATATATAATTACATACATATGGATAATACACCCAGACTCGAGGTGGGAATCGAACCCACTACCCTGGAGTAGAAGGCAGGGTCACTGCCCACTGCGCCAACGGGCCAGCCAGCCATATATATATATATACATATATATTAGGATTAGGCACTATATATATTTATATATCTACACTATAATTAAATATTACAAAGTAAAATTACTTATTGGATATATTCGCAAGCAGTCCGTAGCACCGCAAACTCATTTTAATGACACCCTTAATAAATCACCTTAAAAATAACTTCCAACGCTAATATTAGGCTTTGTTTTGTTCAGATCTTAGTAATCAATTATATACCACTAGAATTAGGGCCCTATTAGCTCAACGGTAGAAGGGACGAACTGAAATCCGCGAGGTACCCGGTTTAAATCCCGACGTTTTATCGCACTTACTGCTAACACAAGCTTTTAATTTAAGCTTAGTAGGGAGGAAGACGGGAATATTAGACATACCTGGAATGTATTCCTAACATTCTTAAAAATAAATAAACGCTAAAAATGAGAAAATGTACTGATTATGTAATATTAAAGAAATATTAATAAATATATAGGACTATATGACACACGGACGTCTGTCCCTAAGGTAGACAACTTAGTGCCTGTATTATAGGTAACAGCCGCATTTTATACACAATTTTTTTGGAAATATATAAATACATATAGATAATACACCCAGACTCGAAGCGAGAATCGAACTCACGACCCCCGGAGCCGAAGGCAGGGTCACTAGGCACTGCGCCAACGGGCCAGTCGTATATTACATGTAACATTTAACAGTCACTATTGAAGTGGTAGGAAAAGGTGATTACAAATAAGATATCGCAGGAATAAACAACAAAAACAATGAAAGACTAAAAACTGAAAATAAACTATGAAAGACCTTCTTTAAACATAACAAATCAAAATATGTATAATATATTTTAACAGCCATCCCGTTAACGAGTGAAAAATGCAAATTAAAACCTAGTAAACACCGTAGTGTCATGAAAATATGTATAAATATTAATAGTCATGCTGAATGGACGTCGTAAAAGTTTAACGGTTTCAATGACTCGCTTTTTAGAAGCATGCTACGGAATAATTATTTACATACATGATGTCCTGGCTGAATAGAGAAGTTATTTAAAGACATACTATCTGAAAAGGGAAAATATATTGACCATTATTACGTTATCGTGAGTATTATCAAGGTTATCACGACTATTATCAAAGATATCGTGACTATTAACAAGGTCATCGTGACTGTTATCAAAGTTATCGTGACTATTATTAAGATTATTATGACTATTATCAAGGTTATCGTGACTATTATCAAAGTTTTCTTGACTATTATCTAAGTTATCGTGACTATTGTTAAGGTTATCATGACTATTATAAAAGTTATCGTGACTATTATCAACGTCATCGTGACTATTATTAAGGTTATCGTGACTATTATCAAGGTCATCGTGACTATTATCAAAGTTATTCGGGGGTAGCGTACCCGTAGAGGATCTAACCAGTTATTGTACAGATAAAAAGTTAATAATGTTGGCCACTTCTTCATATGAAAGTGGGGCCAACATAAAAAGCACTATAAAATTAAAAATGGTAGTTATTCTTATACCACAGATAATAATAATTGACAATTTCAACTGAACAATTTGAAGTTTAAAACGCCGCGAGCAAACTGCTGGTCTCATCGCAAATGAAAAGACAAGTTAGCGTTGGCTCAGAAACTTTTCCACGCGACCGAGTATAGAAAAGACATTCTCAAACAACTTTTAATGAACTTTTATTGTGGCTCCGATGCCGTTATTTTTCTCATAACGATATTTTCAATTTTACAGTATAAATCAAAAGACTGGATTGCACATAGAGTGTAGACTTAAATCCGCAAAGAGCTTGGTTTAATGTCTGATAGCGTATGTCAACCATCGCATCCATCCTCTCCCTATCTTCTTTGTCCTTTTAGTTTACTTTTAAATGACAATGGTTATACGGGCAGGCAAAATACCAAAGTGTGACACTCATGGGCAACTATAATTGACAAGAATATGCGTCAGGGATAGGTGAACCTTTTTAGTTTTTTTTTTATGTTACAAGGGGCAGACGAGCTGGCAAAGCATCTGCTAACCTTCAGGAGGCTAGCAGATGTATTGCCGGCCCTTAATGACGAGATTAGGCAACCGAGAAATCTCACAAACCGAACGAAACGGGACAATAATACCTTCACTTGACGTGACAGCATTGCAGCCACTTCACGCCGATCTTATGTGAGAAAGAGGTACTGGTACCCGAACGCGCCAATCCAAATCGGCTACAGACCAAAAGGAAAGCAAGCGTGGCGCTACCTCTAATTAACTAAATACGAGTATTTCTTAAAACAATTAGTCAATGATCAAAAATTCTACGAATAGTTGCAAATTTAGTTTTTTTTCCAACCTACAAACCTTTCAAGAACTGAATTAATTTCTAAGTGGAATGTCAAACATCTTAAGGGCAGAGATAACATCCTCAATGTTTAACGATTTTGAACAAAAAGGTAGTTAAAAGTTGAGGATTCAGTTTAGTATTTTAACAACCTTATTACATTTCGATGTCGAAGCTTTATCAGTAGGCTAAGTAAACAATGGAGTGCGGCGAAGACGGAACAAGTTATTTACACTGAAATTATCTTCAGCAACAACTGGGTTCATTAAAAGTTGTCTGAAAACTTTATTCTCGGGTTTATCGGGTCTTGGACTATCCGTACTGTACTGTAACTTTGTCGTTTATTGTAACTATCAGACAGTTATTGGACAAAATTAGTCCTTCGAAACCTGGAATACAAAGTTATATAAAAACAATATTTGAATCGATCGCTAGATTATGTAGCTCCTACATAACGTGATTGCAATGATGTCGAGTGGAAAAGGTAATAGCAAACTAGATGGCGCTGTACGGATGACGACGACCGCAGTACAAACACTGAAAATCCTCATACAAACCAACTCACGCTAGCAAAGTTTCTACTTACGATTACTATAAATGCTTGAGCATATCGACCTTCGTTCCCACCTTTGATTCCTCGCCTAAATTTTCCACCTTGGTGTGGCTTTTTACAAGTACCTCTTACCTTGGGTGGGTGATAGATGGGCAGCCAATTCTAACACTGATTTGCAAATCTCCGACCAACTCAGTGTATCGGAAGGTACGTGAAACAGCGGGTCCCGATTAATATAGTTGTGTGATTGTAGTGATCGAGTGGGTTCCGGGAATGACTTCTACAAACTAAGCCGACCCTGGTTCTAGACTGGGATAACCCTAGGGTGAAGAAGATAATAAATGACAATATTAGTTTACTTGTTAAGTTACCATGCCTTAAGTACTGATTGCTATGAAATTTCCCTACACTTTGTGATTTAAAGTAATTGTTCGGTTTAAAATATAATTTAGAAATTGCCATCACCCCATCAAAGCTACGAGTAACTTGCGGGAGTACTGACTAAAGCCATCGGATGCTACCGCTCATTGCCATTGGAGTCTCAGCATGAACGGCCGGCGATTTTCTCTCGCACGAATTTGACTTCAAACCCGTAGGAAAATTCCGTATTAGCACGGACACCACTGTGCGAGAGGGTAAGTCCGTATTATCTTGGTCACCTCTGTAGGAAATAATTTTACTACGCGAGATAGTTCCTTAGTATCTATAGCGCAGTGGAAATATGGAAATCCAAATTTAATGAAACAAAGAGAAAAAAAATGTTCATATGAGGCTGTAAGCATATATGGAAATACAGTGGGGAAAAAATATTTATGCAGGTATCTTATGATCGTTTTATACGACTACCCGACACGAATTTTAAGTCTCAATGACGCCTCAGCGGTAATCACCAACATTACACACTTGTACCATAATGTACTAATAATCTTTTTTATCAAAGATTACTATGAAAACTTTAGGTATGCCTACTGTTCTCGTATCCATTCAGACAAACATAAAATCAATACTATGTGCATACTTGTTAAAAGAACAGGTTATTTGAAATAACTTCAAAACCTTACTTAAAAAATATTTTCAGCCAGACATAGCTTCATCTGAATGATCATGTAGTGTGGCCGGGAAATTTGTGTAACTTCACAAAGTTTTATAGAACTTTGTACACTTCAAAGACAAAAATGTACAAACATTTTAAGCTATGTCTGGCTCCTTTATAAA
This sequence comes from Charaxes varanes, assembly GCA_024363005.1. NCBI lineage: Eukaryota > Metazoa > Arthropoda > Insecta > Lepidoptera > Nymphalidae > Charaxes > Charaxes varanes. Next base: position 1,357,024 of record JANCMC010001028.1, read on the forward strand.
CATCACACTAATGAGTTGGCTTTTGCGAATTTTGCATGAATTCATTTTGATAATCTTAAAACATATATAGTATCTAGAGCTAAAATCAGGATGCATTGCATAATGTATCATAAATTTTAGTTTTGTATAAAAGTTACCGTTTAGGAATCAGCAGTGCATAGAAAAACTGACTGTGGTTTATGTTGCACTGTAAGGTTTATAAGTAAAATTGTCTTTAAATAAAAATAAAATAAATAAATATGTGACAAAACAAAACGGGGTTTCTTATGTATTTCAATCGACTATTTCCATCATTGAGTTATTTATTATATAAATATATGATATTTATGTTCCGAAATAATATTTTTATATAATTTTCACCACGGTGTATATAAAAATTAATAATAATAAACTATAATAAAAAAAAATGCGCGTCTTCGCTCGTTAATACTGTCGCTATTTATTTCTTTGTGTAACGCTTTTAATGACTTTTCAATTAAGACGTAAATATATCAAACTATTAAAATTTGCTTTTAAACAGACTAATAAACAAATATTTTACAAATAGTTTTATTTGGGTTATAGTAAAGTGTTAAAAGGCTGTGAACCTTTAGAAGGCAATTAATTGTTAAAATCGCAGATAAAATCTATTTTATTTATTAATCTATCGTGAATTATAATTCGATTGTCTTCTATCTTGTAAGTTATTTTTTTTGTAATCTGGCTATATTGGTACAACTAAAATGTATACATTACTAGCGGACCCCACAAACGCTGCCCTGCCTGAACGTTGTGTTACTTAATATTTACAACATTCTATTATCCTATAATATTATCCACGTCCCGTTCCCCATCCCCGTGCCCGTCCGCGATCCAGTTCCAGTTCCCGTTCCCAATCCCATTCCCATTCCCGCTCCCGTTCCCACTCCCGCTCCCGCTTCTAAATATTTACCCTCGAAGAACATAACATCAAAGAGTGGTTAGTTTATTTAAAATATTTCCACTTCCCGCGCTTTCTCAGCGAGTCAACATAATTGTGTCCCGAGAGCCCCTTTTGTTATAGAACGATATTTTTAAAGAAAAAAAAAACAGTTTATTGGAGCGAGTGCTCGTGACAGAAATGCAAAATATTTCGTACGAAATGCGCTACTTGCTTGAAAATGAATTTTTATACAGGAAACTTTGGTGCGTTTAATTTATCCATCGCAGCTGGCGTTAGTGGTTCTTGTATTCTTAAAAATATAATAATTTAAAAATCTTTTTATTACCGGTTATTTAAAAATCTATTTATTATTTTATTCTTTTTATATACGGGCTTACCTCAAAGTATTATAATACTTTGAGGTAAGCCCGTAATATCCGCTTTTCTCCTGCAGATACGCTTACGCTAAAGATTGTAGTTAGTAATTTAAGATGATTTTAAATTTTTTCAGTTCTATTTCCAAATACAATTTGCCACATAATGGTGTGGAATATTTTTGTAATTCAACTTTTGTGTTACATTGGTTAGTACAATTTAAATTAAGTAAAACTACAAAGCAATTAAACTTAAAACAATTGAATAGTTTTAGATATATAAAAGGTATATAAGTAAAAATATACATCATATTTTATTTTAATTCAATTATATACTACACTCGGGTGGAATGAAATCGCACATGAGAGCATTTTTTGTAAAATGTTGTTGTTTTTTTTTTAAACATTTTTGTTACATATGACATTAAAGATCATTCACCGGAAAGATGTTGAAATGAATTTTGTTTCCGTATAAGAAAAACATATATGTATTTTTTAAGTAAAAAATAAAATAAAAAACTTTAACTATATAAAATAAGAAGTAGACTGTATGGGTCAGGGTTCAGAGATCTAGGGTCAGGGATCTAATCAATGATCTCATTGATCTCAGTCCATCCTTCTATCGCTGAATTGTCAAGCCATTCTAAAGTTTATTTCAATATGAAATGTCTTTTTTGACCATCCCCAGTAAAGCTTCTTAATTATGAAAATTGACTCTCTCGAGAATATTAATATCCAACGCTGTTTTAACAAACAAATATTTTAACAGGCCGAAAGACCTCTTAAGGTCATGGGTTCATAGTTCTCGTCTCTATACATTATATATAATTGAAATTTTTATTTGTAAAGCCGCGTTAACATTCTTTAACTAAATACATAGGACCGTATTCAGTCCGAAAAATAAAAAAAAAAAACAATTACTAAAAAAAAAGTGATCTCTTACGAGTGTAATATCTTGAAAAGAGTTAAAGCACCGGTGATATTGAGGGGGGCACTTGTTGTCCCATGGGGCAAGCCCCAAGAGGCACAGATATCAGTCAGGTTTACTCTTAGACTACACGAAACCTTTCTTATCATAATAACTAAGAGTTCATTAATTTTTTTACGCAAACGCTTTTAATGTACACTGCCAGAAATGGAGTCAATTACTAAAAAAACTGGCCTGAAAGTGATGGTTCTCGCGAGTATCACTTGAAACAAACGGCGTTATCAAATCAGTGCACCCGAGTTAAAGCACCGGTGAAATAGAGGGTGGCACTTATTGCCCCTTGGGGCGTGCCCCACACCGCCCGCCGCCCGCCGAAACCTGGGACGACAAATTAAAAAATATGACCGAATCGGTGAAACGTTTTCAACGCTGAGGAATTTCTCATAAAGGGTTAACGTCCCGATTGAAATATGCAATCGTAATAAGAAAAAGCTTTTTCAATTTCATTTGCATAAAAATATGCTGCGTCTTTTTTATAATAAATGGCTGGGTTACTCAAAGTCTGTATTTATTTTGTCGGAACGATTAGTCAGTATATGTATAATGCCGGGGCCAGACATAGCTCAAAGTGTTTGTACATTTCAGTCCTTGAAGATTACAAAGTTCTACAAAACTTTGCGCAACCACAAATCATTCAAATAATCATTCAAATTAAGCTATGTCTGGCTCCGGCATAAGACATATGACATTATTCCGCATTTATTGATAAAGTACCTACTTCATTTCACTCTTCCGACTTATTTTTTCTCCTGCGTAGCTTTAGAAGTAGGTATTCTATGTACTGAAAATAGATTGTTGTAAAAACCAGGATTTTGAAATTCTATATAATAAAAGTCAATCCCTGTTCGTTAATCTTACTAAAACTCCGAAACCGCTTGTATCATTTTAATTATGTCTGTTTTTGTTCGTTCCTCTTATTTCAGGGAGGGTTTAAGAGAAAAGAAGAGTTGAAAGATTATTTCAAAATACTTAATAAATCAGATTTGGTTGCTACTTCAGAATACTTCAAATAGATGACGTTCATTCTAGCTCTTTTGACTGATATGACGTGCAAATAATTGATTCATAAAACATACGGGTAGTGTCACGTTTTATGGAAAATATATGTAGGACATTGTCTAATAGCAGACGAGTTAAATTACGTGCATAATACAGACGGTTGTCTGTCGGGTCCGTTAGTCAAGGATTAAATTATAGATAATCTGGCTTTTTTCCCGTCTAAAGTCTGCCAAGATAGTCCAGAATCCAGCCATATGTCCATTATATCCTGTACAACAATGACCCATAACCCAAAAGTGTACAATACTCCGTTCTCAACTAAATTAAAAGCCTTAATAAACTTTGGTGATATCAATACAAAGAAAAAACAGCATAAATGTACATTGGTATAGGACAGTCTAGAAACATGATGAATCAATTAATCAATGAATGAACGAAAGTATGACAAAGAATAGTTTGGAAAATCCAAAGTGCACGCCTCATATTTCCTAAAAATTACGAGCTATCAGCCATGCACGTCGCCATTGACCATAAGCGCAATCTATGTAATTACTTAGTTAGTTTTTCGTTAATTATAAAATAAACGATACCGATTTAAACACCCATTTTCAAAACATTTTTATATAACTGATAAGTTTACTTATTTGAAGTGATCGTGCCAGATCCACACACACATCCGGACGTCGAAGAAAATTCTTTTAAATTCAGTTTTTTCTACACTAAAGTATGAAAAGCATGAAAAATCTTACACTAAAGTAAAACACGACTTTCATCTTAGTCTGTATATATTTACATTTATCAATAAGTGCCATACCAAAGAAATAGGGTAATTTTTTAGTTCACGAAATGGCTCGATTTTGATTAAGTGAGAGTACAGCGTTATGAGGCGTGCAAAAGAGTACGTGCAGATACTACGAGTGATGGAGGCAAATGGAAGAGAACAACTAATCGACAGAAATAAGAAGATATTGTGTCTGATTCTTACCTTTCCTTTGCTGACACTATTTATATCTAAGTCGTATTTCTTTCGAACATCTTCGGGTATCAAATCTTTTACGTCACAAGACCACCAAACATCAGCGTCATATTTATCCACTAAGGAGCACAATCTTTCTATAATATCTCTAAAAATATCCCATAATGATATGTAAAGAGGTAATTAATAAGGTTGCAGGTAATATTGTACATTGTTTTTTTTAGGTTCAGATTTACAACTGGACCCGGTGTTTGGCATTATGTTTAAGTATAGATTTTAGATCTACAAAATTTCAACAGCTCCCACTATTAGTTATTTGGGATTCTCTACTATCTTCCACGTCTTTAGTCGTAAAATTTCTATAGTGTTATTTCTCTTTAATTGATAATAATGTGAAAGTCTGAGTCGAATGTTTCTGCATGAGAAACTAAACTACTTTGCTTTAATCCGCAAATGAATACGAGGGAAATCGGTGTAATGCTGCAACCCGAAATGCTGTTATAATGTAACTTTTTTTACTAATGATGTCACTATGTTTGACGATGTTTTTGACTAATGAGTTTACTTTTTATGAGTCGAACGGAATAAAACCACCCAAGTATTAAGTTCTTAACAAAGATGCTGGCGATAGTCGAATAAGAAATTCAGTATTTTTTTGTGTAACATTTAATTTACACATTCAAATATTTTTTGAAGAGAGAATTACTTTAAACTAGCCCGCAACAAATAATTTCAAACGATTTTATATTTACTGACCTTAACTCAATTTTATTGGTACCTTAATAAAAAAAAATAATAAAACAATGAAGGGAAAAAGTTAATCAAAAACATACATCTAAATAGGAGCATTTTATATTCGCTGACCTTAATTCAGTTTTATCTATTCTACCAGTGCCGAGAAAGTACAAAAAGGCCTTTGAAGGGATAAAAGTTAATTTAGAACATATAAATAAAAAAGTTAATCAGATAATAGAGCCACTATTATATGGAGTCGGTGTTCTGCACTGATAGATAATCTTTGTCACAGTCCATCGGCCTTGGAGCGAGCACGCTGACGCATGATATTAAATGCCTTCTGCATAAAGCACTCCTTGATTTTCGATTGAAAATCAATTTTAAACGCATAGAGATAGAGTCGAATACTCTTTGTCTACAATATTTGCGTATGCCTAGGTTGTCCCATTTATTTTTGGGGTCCCATAATCAAGTTTGTAAGCAGACTGACGTAGTTTAACGTTACAGCCTAAATTCATAGAATTCTTTTGCTTAAAAATGTGCTTGGTTTTCATTGTCAATGAAATCTCTAGATAAAAGCCTTTGTATCATTTTATTCTATTTTATTTCACACTAGCAGCCCGCCTCGGCTTCGCACGGGTATTTAAATTATCGAAGTTTTCATACGGATCCCAAACTTTTTTTACAAGTATTTTTTCGTCTATGTTCATCACGGATAATGTAGAATTCGAATGGTGAAAGAAATATTAAAATCGGTCCAGTACTTTCAGAGCTTATTCAATGCAAACAAACAATCAAATCTTTACTTTTAAAAAAATTAGTATGGCACAAGTTTAAATAAAATTAAGAGGGTTAAATAATGCCTTACTTCCATTAATGGATGTAGGGAAGAAGGCAGCAAAGCTGAAGTGGGAATGGGCCGTGCAAGTGGCTCAAATGGACTCGAAAAGGCAGATAAAATTTAGATGCAAAAGTTTAAAATTTTGATCTGTTCGATCATTAAAATCTTACATGATCTGAGTCCAGACCTCTACAAGATAGGAAATTACGTACGAATTGAAATGTTGCCAGTATTTAATATTTAGTAGAAAAATCATATACGTCCTCAATCCATAAAGTGCCTATTAGTATAATATATACATAATAATGTAGTATATAAGGCTATGTAGATATATATACTTGCATCAGTGTTGTTCCGCAGTATTATGTTGATTTAGTTGTGCTATGTGTATGTTACTTCAATTATACATAGATCATAGATTTCTTTAAGGCTTATACTCCCGGTACCTTTTAAGGCCTGGCGTGCATTGATATTACCATTTTTGGGCAACAGAACAAAGTTGTCTCTAGAATCCAAATCGGCGAAATATACAACTTGTACTTATTAAATATAGCGGACCCGGCAGACATTGTCATTCCCGAATTTTGGGTCGTCTGCTATTACCCAGTTAACCAACCACCTTTGTCTTTTACGTAAAACGAGACACTGGCCGAATGTTTTATGAAAAAAATTATTTTGGCAACATTGCATGCCAATCGTAAGGTTAAATCCAGGAACGTCATCCATTTGAAGTATTGTACAGTTGCGATTAAATTTACATTTTCTAGTATTGTTAAATAATCTTTCTACTTTTCTTTTAAACCTTCCCTGAAATATAAAACAAACAGAATTACAATAAATACAGCGGTTTTCGAGTTTTATCGAGACTAACGTATAATGATAGATTTATGTATATATATAGATTGTTTTTGTGTACACAAGGTTAAAGACGGTGAAGAAGGTGTAGCATGGACATTATATGTGAGATAAAAATTTTGATGACATTATTTGTGAGAAAAAAATTGATGAAATGTGTAATTTTACGATTTTCTATGCATGGATTGTTTTTTTGGTCCCAATGCTTAGAATTTTCGGATGAATTTATCATCGAGCTATGTCGATAGATAGGTTATATATAACCTTTCAAAAACAAATTTGTTTTTGAATAGGACCTGACTGAAACTCCAAGAAAAAGGCAAAATAGATACTCGAATCGTTTAGAGATAATAGTTTATTATTATTTTTAAATAAATACTTATATATTCAAATGAAAGACACGGACGTGCGCGCCTGGCCTTAATCCTATTTGACATTTAATAATTCCGATGATGCCAATTAAATGTTATTGATAAAATATTGTCACTTAAGATTTCGTTGTTTACTACACTCCTTTAAAGATTAAATTTACCATCTGATTAGATTATACTTATCTACTTCCTAATGGTATTATTTTTACCACTACGACAGACACAGATATAGAATTCTCGATTAATGTGCTCTCTAACAGTGATTTATTTTCGTGAACTGGTTACGTCATTTTCAATTTGGTGCCCGTCAAAATATTGATTAGCAAACTTTCTTTTTATTTATATGCGAATTTTGAACGCATCGTTAATCAGCTGTTAACGCAACTGACGTGACGACCGGTTCATATTTCGATACATATGAATTCCGAATAAGTATCCTCGCATATGTTAAACGAAATTAGTTTCAAGTTAACTAGAAAATATAAGTTTGTTGAGAGCTCTTCTGAGATCAGGACCGACCCTTATATCCTCAGAGTCTAATTCATATAGGACTATAGCTACATGGAATATCATTGACTCTTTTAATTTTAATTATAGATGCTAGGAAACCTGTCCGACGGAAGGGCATTTCTACAGCTTGTGCGTGTAAGAACTAAGGAAATAGTCGTACCAATCTATACCGGTATGTACGGATGTGTCACACCAGGAATATCAACGATAACCATCTCCTCCGGTGTAATTATAGAATACAACATATATCATAAGCCTAGTCCATACCCTAATAAGTATTCACAGGTACAGCAACTATATCTATATATAAAGAAGGAACTTAGTTTTTAACCCCTTATTGTTTCACTCTGTCCGTTTGTCCGTCTGTCTGTCTATACGCCCACAAGGTGGTCCCCCGCATAGAATTTCGTGATGGGTTTGGTTGGTCGGTGGGGTGTGATTCCCACTATTAAATGAAATTTTCCATGTTGGTAGGACATGATAAAAACTCATTAGGAAAATTATTTTTAACGAAATCGGACAATAACTATAAAAGTTATTTAACAAATACCTTTATCACGTATCAGTTACGGAACCCTTCTACATAAGCGTGTCTTGACACGCTCTAGTTTATTATTGAAAGAAATTTATTCCATTTCTGTGTCTGGAAACCAACGATTTTACAGAGGTTTCAAGATTCCATTTTATACGAGTCATTAATTTGACTTTTGTAACTTGGGGACAGAGAACCTATTAACATTGTCTATAGCTGAAAGCGTGGCGCAATTTTGGTATGCTCACTGGTGGCACATTTGCGCAAAGCACGATTACCTCAACGCAATGGTAAGAGCAATTTGACGTCATCGGGGAATTAAATTACTAATCTTGAGTATAAATGTCTATCGCAATATATGTAGATAGACATATAAACGTTGCAACGTGATCGTGTCAACTAATTGTATTTTGATGCATAAAACAAATTAGAAGTCAGTTAGCTAGCATTAACCCAATTTAGGACGATTATACAAAAAAGTCAAATTATATTAAATTATTATTTAATTTTAATTACACTGATTCAAAAAGAAATACGGATGGTGAATTTATGTATTGTTAAATGAAAAAATGGCAACAAAGGATAGCGCCATCTATTGAGACTGCACAAAACTAGAGTGTTGTCGTGTTGGTTATGGTTTTACGTTTTAGTCATCCAGGAGCAAACCCTTTTTTCAAACGTGTGAACTGATAGAAGGTTTAAGATATATAAATAAAACTACATAATTTCTTTGTTACATATTTAATTAGTTACGTATTCTTTATTTTTATTTCGTCATAATTTGTGCAAACGATTACAGCAATACAGTATTAAGATTTTCAAAATAGTATTTTATAATAAAATACAATTTTTTCGGAAGCATTATAATACATATTTATTTAGTAGAAGCCACATTGGCTTTATCTGTTATTAAGGGTTGATATGGTTTCAAAACGCTGTTGAACTTCAGACACAATTCTGCGGTAAGTTAATAAAAAAATTTCGACAAAGATTGAGTTACTAATTGTGCGGTTTATTTATATCAAGACACCCTTTCTCTCTCGTCGCATGTTGAAGTTTATGGCCATACTTGAATTAGAATTCGTTGGAGATTCCGGTGCCGTGTTGGAATCATCTCGTTTAACGCGTTTATCCTTTGTCATTTCAGCGACCTGTAACAATATAAACAAGCTTCAATGCTATTATCTTTAACCAATCATACAAGCAGTGGCAAGATTCGGATATTTTTAAAAGTGTGGCCAACGAGTTTCTTGCTGATTCTTCTCGTGGCTCGACTCTTCCGAATCAGTGGTAGCTTTTAAAATATATGACGATTCAAAAGAGTTTGTAAAAGTCTACTTGAATAAAATATGATTTAATTTGAATTGAATTTAGGGTTTCCCATCCTATAGATTAACGGAAAAGGAAAGAAAATAATCAAAAAATAAAATTCAGCACATTGGCCCATATCTTTATGTTTATCAAACTTGCATCCAATTAACCTTGCTACCAAAGTTGAAGTCTTTGCTAATAAGGTAGATCTTTTTTTTTTAATTTCTTCAGGCACAGAATGTCAAAAAAGCAGAACAAATTGTGGCTCGCAACGCCCCTCTCAGTCTGCTTCCCTAGCCCATGAACTCTTTGGCCCTAAGGTATGGAGATTAGAATATAAGGAGTAATATCTCTTATGGGAGAAAAGTCGAAAAAGTGTCCAACATTATAGCTTATATAGAAGCTCAAAAACCGACCAGAATCTTCCGTTCTCGCGAACGGAGTACAGAATCCTGAAGATCATCGATGCTCTAGGCTGATAGCCGACGAAGCACTGATGCAACACTTCGGAGCCATTCTGCTTATCTTATGCATCGTAGGAGCCGATAAGCTGCTGATTACGGGAGATATCAACCAACTTCCGTTTATCGAAAGAGACAATCTCTTCGGGACTATATATCATCGCCCATACCATCTGTCGGACATCACCGAAGAGCTGCTGTGCACGCACAGATGACCCGTAGATGTAGCGTACGCCCTGCAAGAGGTTTACGAACGCATCTACTCATCCAGCAAAGTAGTGCGTTCTCTGCGACTCGAGAGCTACTAAATAAGATCGACGCGAAATGTAGTTCCCGGTGGTCTAACCTCTATTTAAAGTCCGGTAACGCATCTACGACCCCTTCTGGTCGTGCAGATGTCCATGAGCATTGGTAGTAACTTACCGCCTGCTCCTTTGAACCTTGTAACATAAAGTTTGTAGATTGAATGGATATAACTGTATAATGGAAATCCATAGCAATAGACATATTTTTACATTGATTTGCTGGTAAGACTTTCTGTTTTGTTGTTGTTGAGACATTCAATACTCAAGATTTATTTAAATTAACAAGTTTGCAAATGCATAGGGGGGCATAGGCCTAGTACCTAGAACCGTTTCAATATATTTCCCCTCCAATTTTCCTTTAAGAATATGTGAGTTCAAAATCTCTATTATAGTTTACATTATGAAGTAGCGTTTGCAGTAATCTATGAAATTGTATATTGAAATCTGCGTGTTCATTGAGCTATAATATTCGTCGTTTTTGTTGGTTCATGGTTGTTAAGAACTTTGATCAGAATTGGATGCAAGTCATTGACAGTTAACGACGTTTTCGTTATAACTTTGGGGAATTTTATTATAGAGGAAAAACTCCCAATCCATTCATATCCCAATTCCCATCTGTTTTCTTTTTAAATAAAAATTGAATTTGTTTTATTGCGCTTCTTAATTCTGATATGTAATTAATTACTGAATCGATCATCGTTAAATTTAGCATACATCTTGCTTGTGGTACAAAAGAGGACACATATTGTCATCTTCGCTAAATAAAAAAATAGAGCTAGTCCCAAAGCCTATTTATAAGTGCATTAATTTATTTAATACTTAATATGGCATAATCATTATTTCTCTATAGAAATACAGGGTGGGCCAGAAAGAATTGCGAATTTGAAAAAAATATAATAAAAAAACTAAATACAGTTCACATACAATTTTTTATTTCAATAGTTAACATAAAAGGTAATTATGCAGTTTGGCTACGTTTCCCAAAAACGCATTCCTTCCGTCGAGGAAGGTTGACATTTTTTCTAAAGTTTTCGAGGTATGAATGATACAATAGACCGTATTGGAGCATTTCGTAATGTTAACATTTTACACACATAGTAGCATTTCGGAAAAAATCTCAGCATCCCTCGATGAAATATCACTCATTAGAATGCGAACAACAACTGCGAGTAGTAAAAAAAAAAAAAAATTGCATTCTTGGGAAAAGTAACCAAACTGAATAATTACCACTGAAAATATTATCTTGGAATCTTAAAAATGTATTGAAATAATATTAATAATAATTAAATACTTACAGTTATTTGTCAATAAAAACCCTGTTGAAACTCCCAACAACACTAGAAAAAATAACAGCAGTAAGACTATCAACGTGGGTTTGCAGTAATGGATCCAACAGTAATCTTCCGAATTGGCCTGGGCGTTCGATGACCATGGACAGCATTTGTTACAAGTAGCATCTGATGAACTATTCGATCTTACGACTGCACTATTCCCTTGCTGATTTACAATCACTCCCTGCACCGGCGTCTCATTTCTTTGGTTGTAGACGGTATTTTTTTCGGATAAACGAGCAAACCCTGAGCTATCATCATCTTGGGAATTACCGTAAACACCATATGATGCTACCATATCAACGCCCGACAGAGACCTAGTGGTTTCGTTCACTGCATCCTGTGTACCATTGTTATCTGAAGTAGGCCAACATTCACACGAACAGCGATCCTCTTTTCGCCTTTGTCTAACTTGAGCCGCATCTGATCTTGTGATCGGTACATCAGGCTTTTTCTCCTCTTCCGACTTGATTTTAGTCTCCTGAGGTACAGTTTCATGATTGCTGTTATAATTGCTTTGTAAATTTTTATGGTTTTCTATATACCAATGTCTTTCTTCCGCTCGGAGGGTTGTATCATTGTTGCCCTCGTACACGTCTGCGTAGTTTGAGAGGGGATGAGAGGATGGACTGTAGAGAGGGACCGGTGCAAGTTGTCCGTATCCTCGCTCATATTGAGGGGGTCTTGAATTTGTTGCGTAATATGTGGTAGATACAGGCACGTTGTAATCGTAGCCCGACCTGTTCATCTTCAGTCCTTATTCGCCACATTTGAACCTATTTTTATTGATGAAGTCATCACTAGCACTGCTTAAATGAACTTCAACTATTATGATGCTATTGATTCAAACTTAGCAATTTTAAATACCAAAATAATAATAAAATAAATTGCATAGAATAAAGCTACTTTCTCAAACTTGAAGGTACCTTGAATAACAATTAAGAAGATAATATACCTAGCATTTATTTCCAATTAATTATTTAATGGATCACGAAGTGTTTAATTTTCTTTAATAACTTTAAAATTAGGAAAAACTAACACTTTTAAGATTAAGTTTTTCAAATCCTAAAATGCAAAATGTCATATTTCTTTTTATTACGGGTAATTTCCTTTCACTGTTAGACAGCTTAGCATGAGCAATAAAATATGATTTATTATAAGTAGTAAAATAATAAATAAGGGTTTCGCGGAATAAAATAAAATTTCTAAATTTGGGAAATTATTATCCTTAATAAATTAATAAGGGTTTCGCGGAATAAAATAAAATTTCTAAATTTGGGAAAGACTAACACCGCCCAGGCTTTTTACATCTTAAGAAAGAGTTTGATTAAGTTTCTTTAAAAAAATATCACATTATACAAACATTAGATGGTAATGTTTTTATTCCAACATAAACTGTTGGAGACTTTGAAGAGGGGAAACTTGTACTAAGTTGGAAGGCAAACTTCGTTGATTTTGTTATGTGTTACATTCGGAAGCAGAAAGTTATGGAGTCGAATACACATCTGTTTATCTCAATTACTTCTCTTGTTCGACGATGGTATTTATCTTTTGTGTTAGAATCACCCCTCCCCCTTCCGCTCGCTCGCTACCGAATAAGATAGACAAGGAAGTAACAACGTGGCCAAATAAGCTTTCGTTACTTAAGTTGTTTGCACATAAATCTAATTTACACCCGTGTGTTTACGTAAGCGTAAGGATGGAAAAATACTCGTTAGGAAGTGCTATTTATATTCGTTAATTTGAAGAAATTACCGAAAGGAAATCTGTATTAAAGGCGAATAAAACATTTTTCTTTATTAAGGTATGTCAATGCGAGGTTATTTTGTAATCTGTCTTATATTTGAAATTTTCTTCTACCATTTCTAACTTCAGCTGGAACTTAGAAGAAAGACTTACGCTATAACGGAATTAAATATAGAAATACTAGTGGACTTGGCAGATGTTGTCTTGCCCAAATATCCTATCTTTCAAGGTGAATCAAATTGCACATGGTGTGTAAATTTGGTTAAAATGAGTTAAGTAGTTTAGGAATCCATCGCGGACAAAAAACGTGACGCGCAATACGTAATATCTATGAAGAACGAAAGAGAATTAGGTTTCTTCGCAAACATTAAAAACGCAAAGTCAACAGTTTTACGAGTAATACAATAAACTCTTTACTTTCAGATATTAAACTTTTCCATATTTTTTTAAGAAGTATTGCTTTAAAGAATTAAATAAACTATCACCTTATAAAATGCTGGAAGAAAATATACGCCGCAGCTACATTCATTCTGTTTGTCTCGAACGGCTTATAAAAAATCTTGAACGGGGCTTTGAAAATCTAAAGCAGGTCAAGCAAGAGTATGCAACACTTCCAACACTGGAGTTCCGAACGCATAAAAAGACATTGAAACCTCTTTTTAACTGCAGCCAACTTCTTGTGCAGATTTCGAGATTTTTCCCACAATTTCACGTTATTTATGCACAGGAATAAGCAATTTCTTATTCGTAATACGGACGATTCTATGCGAACATTATAAAGAGGCAGGATTTTATTGTTTGCTTGCATTAGGCTCTTAATCTAAGGAATCGATTCGAAAAATTCCTTCATCGTAATGCCTGAGCCAGCCATAGTTCAAGGTGTTTGTCCATTTTTGTCCTTGAAGACTAAAAAATACTACAAACCTTTGAACAGCTACACGAAGTCCCCTGCCCACACTGCATCATGTATATTGATCATTGATATGATCATTCAAATGAAGCTATGTCTGGCTCCGGCATTAGAATTCTACATTATCCCTGATGAACATAGGCGGTAGAATATTTTCAAAATAGTTAGGGATCCGTATGAAGACTTCAATAATGTAAATACTCTTACAAAGCCGAGACGGGTCGCTATTCTTATATACATTTCGAACAGGGTTTAATATGGAAAGAACATAATAAGACGTCATACTACAAAGCCTGAGTTTATTAATTCAATTTCTTGTAAAAAACGCTTTTATAGTATGATATTGTATTTTTTGGTGACAAATATTTAATGTTAAGTTTCTAACTTAACGAAGTAAGAGGACACTAATTTAGTATCAAAAAATAGTAAAGGAACTATGCAATTAAACTTATAGCCAATTCGACGACAGTGAGACGACTTTTTAGGTTACTACAAGGAACCTTTATAATTTCGCTCTGTCCGTCCGTCCGTCAGTCTGCCCCTAAGTTGTTCCCCGCCTTACATTACCAAACTATTAGACGTAGAGACTTAAAAATTTTCACGTTGTTAGCACATGCTAAAAACTCATTAGGAAAATTATTTTGAACGAAATCGGACAACGACTTTTGAAGTTGTTTAACAAATGCGTTTAGAGCGTATCAGATACGGAAGCCTTCTATATAAGCGTGTCTTGACATGCTCTTTGCTATATTTTTTATTTCCTTAAAACGTCGAAATTAACTGCTAAAGGATAAACATTAATAGTTTTCTAAAAATCATAAGGAGATTATATCAACGAAGTGGTAGGTAAGAGCTCGTTAAAAAAAAAATTCACTGCAACATTCATTATGTTGCTTTTAGCACTTCAAAGAAATATGTTTTCTTGCACATAAATAACCTCAATGATTTGTACGTTGGTGGTAATGGTGAAGTGTTCCAACGGAACAGGGCCGGTGCTTTGTGCATGCTACAAGGATATTTATCACCATAAAGATAGGAATCTTTCTGAGTATTACGGAACAATTTAGTTCCTTGCATATTTCACGGAATTGTTCAATTTCTTTTCATTCTATCTGATTGTCTTATTATGTGTGATGTACTGAAATGTATTCATCCAAATAGATAATAATAATAAATCATGAATAAAGACAGGAATTTTTCTAAGTATTACCGAAGAATTTATTCCTTTATTTAGTTTATAATTAAAATATTATAATAACTATAATTATACTGCTATAACTAATTATTAAATTATCTAATAAAAACTAAGAAAAAATTATTAATATATATTTTTTATAAGACATGGGGCAAATGGGTAGGTGGTTCACCTGAGTGACTACCGATGCCCTTGGACAACTGCAACACCAGAGGGCTCCCAGATGCGTTGCCGGCCTTAGAGATATGAGTATGCTCTTTTCTTCAAGGTAACTAAGTTATAGCCGTTCAGAAATATCGAAGCTGGCAACTGATTCCACAGAAGAATTGTGCGAAGTAAGAAGTTTATCTCTATATTAATGTCTTCTATTGATATTATTATTTTCCTAAATTTAGGAACAGTTAAACAGAGAGAGACATAAGTATAGCACAGTTGATTCAATATATTATTAAATTGTTCCTTTAATCTCGAAGATGAACTAAAAATATCTTTATAATAATAATTTACTAAAATAAATAGTTTTCTAACTTTCCGAGTTATAACAAAAGCTAGATTAAAATATCCCAAAAAAGTTTTAGGCTCGGCTTTTCGCCGAGGGCGGGCTTTAAACAAAGTCGCAAACAGAAAATTCTGCTGGAAATTTACCAAAACTGAACTTTAAAATATATTAATTGTACGTTATCCAGTTTAAAAGCCTTTTAAAGGTTAAAATTAGTAAAAATAATTATCATTTAAATGTTGAGAACGTTATTATCTATTATTAATAAACATTTCATAAATAGGTACTTCAATTTTTTAAGTAATCCATTTTAAGTTCACTGGAAAAACTGTAAGTATATCATTTTAATTATTTCGAAATAATTTAAAAAACAATTGGATTTATATTTAACGATGGAACTAGATTCACTTTTTAAAAATGTAACTAGCCTTGGATTAAAAAAATGGAACTAGATTCGAATTTTAACTCGGTTAACGTTCAAAAAAATATTTTTGTATGAACGCAAAGAGCTAAACGGAATGCTCCAAAATCCTCTTTCAACGTCAGCAATTTTAGCACGTGCGGAGTAGTGAGGAGGGGGGGGGGGGGGGCCTTGTCGCATTCTACTATGCCGATCCGGATGTTATTTGATTTTAACTAATGGAGGGGCAGGATCGTGAGCATATCTCCACCTCCTTTCTCCCGTTCGCCTCCGTCCCTCTCCAATGCTTCCTTCTGTGAAATAACACTTTCACAGAAGGACACGACCGCTTTCCATCCCGTCTCACTCGCAAGCATGGCGTTGATGAGACATTAAAAGGGCTGCAAGCATAGCGCTACCTCTCATTAAATATAATTCTCTTCTTTCTCTTCTCTCTTTCTCTCAATAAATACTCCTTTATACTAGGATGCTGTGCCATTTATTATAAAATTAGCCACTTATATTTATTTATGGTTACGTTACCTCAGATTTTTTAGTGAACGTATAAAATGTCCGCCGGCTCTCCAACTATTGGGATATAGCCGTATATATCGAATTACGTTTACAATACAAAACGATATGAAAGCATGGTAATGGATCAACAAATATTCTTCAACTGGTACCAAAAATCACGTAAAAGCTTGAGTGGCATATCATTTTATGTTTGCTGTAATTTGGATAGCCATAGTGCAACTATCAAGCCCCGATGGCTCAGTGGGAAAAATGTTTGAATGACATCTTTGAGGTTATCCGTTCGATCTCAAGCAAGCTTAGTTGATAGGAAAACTAGTCTTTACTTGTATATGTCTATTAATATAGTTAGCAAAAACTTATGGCAACATTTTACAAAAATTGCGCTGATGGAGAAGAATGGAATTTGGCACACTGCTAGTTTATGTTAAGCCGGTGTGCGAATGCTGATATCTTTATAAAATATCCAATATAAATACATTAAATTATTAAAATAAACTTCACGCACACAAATCTCAAGTGATTTATGCACACACGTATACATTTTATTATAAGATGGCGTCAAAGCGTAGTCATAAAGTACAGAAGAAAATAACAATATTTTGTTAATTATGAAGGTGATAGAATTATCAAATAAATGCCGTTGTACTAGAAATGAAATTTTGTAAGTTTTAAATAAGCATATGATTCGCAATTTTTTTTTTAAATTGGAGATAGGCATGCGCTTGACCGCAGTCACGCTTGATAAAGTGTAGATGCGGTCTACGGTGGAACGCGCTTGCCTAGAATGAACCCATACACTTCTGCCTTAAAGATATCCATGCATGCTATATATAGGTTTTTTTTTGAAAAATAATATTAGGAATACTTTTTAGGTATTTCTAATATTCCCTTTTCCCCTCCTACTAAGCTTAAATTAAAAGCTTGTATTGAACAGCTATGCAGCCATATTCAAGAGCTACTTGGTGAATATAGTAAGTAGACTGCGTGATCACTTTAAGTGGAGTACTCAGTAAAACTGCTTTTTTCAGAAATAGTGTTTTCAATACTGGAACTCGTATTTACAATCATTTGCCTAAGTACGTCATAGAAACATGATATAAATTCATTTAAACAGAAATTTAAAAATAATTCTGATAGAAAAATTGTAACTATAGGATTACAAATTGGTGCATGAAAAACTTAACCAGTAAAGTCTGACTTTACAAATAACCTTTGTAGAGTCTATCTCCTGATGATGTGTCAGTGTGCAAAGTGAAATGTGTGTTGAGGCACATCAGAAAGTAAGTGTAGTGCCGGCTTTGGTGGCAGATTCGGTAGTGTGGCTTTCGGGTTGCAGTATTACACCGATTTTCCTTCATATTCATTCGCGGATTAAAGCAAAGTAGTTTAGTTTTTATGCATGTCATCCGGTTTCCGCAATGTAACGCCTGATTCTATCAGTTTAGTATCCTAGTGGCAATTTAAATTTTTACTGTAACTTTTATTTCCTTTCTCATTTCTATTGATTTTAATTTTAAATTATATTAGGTGTGTAGTTACACTCCTTATATATTAAATTAGTATTTTTGTATTTGAAAAGCTTATTTATAATTATTATTGCAAAGCGTATAAGAGAAATATGTGTGCACTTTTTAGCTGTGAGACCTTGTGTAACCTAAGCTTGTAATAAAAAAAAAATTGATATGATTTGAATGATCGTAGTGCTATATCAGTCACCATAAGTGATTGTTTTCATTTTAATTGGATACTGGAATACAGAATTTTAATGATTAATGAATTTAAAAAAAAATTCACTTGAAAAAATTAAAAAAAAAAAAATTTTGACGTTAATAATGCAATTAAAACAATATTTAATGACAGTAATAATAATCGTAAGTTTAAATTTGGGTCTTCTATATTATTAAACAATGAATTCTAGTCCTGTAACTGATCCTCAAGCTATTGCGGTATGAAGTAGGAAAGTGGTATTCACAGGTTTTTTGGTGAATAATAATAATTATAAAAATTTCTAAAGATATATTTGAAAGATTTAAGTTATAAAATGAAAACTGTGTTTTCAGAATCAAAATCAGCTGGAATATCGCCCGATACCACATTAGCACTATTGCAAACTGCAGCGGCTGAAACTGAAGAGCAGTCAGAAACTATTGCACAAGATTTCCTTTCAGGAAAAATGGATGTGGATAAATTCCTAGAGGACCCTAATTTTCATGTAACATTAGCTATCTGCCAGAAACGGTCCCGTCGAAATCCGTCTAGCAGTTTCGGACCCGGAAAAAACATACAGAGTGACAGACATGGTTTTTTTTAATTTGTGTTTTTAAAAAAATAAAATAAAATTTGTAGTATAGATATTTGGAAGTCGTGTATAAAGTATATGCAATAAATCAAAGAATTATATTTCTTCGTTTCAAGAGAACACTTCATTTTTCATTTAAATTTATGTAGAGATTATGCCTCGATAGCTTAGCACAAGAAGGTTAGGCTGAAACCCTTAAGGTGTTTGATTCACACCCCACGCTATTGTCGTGACCACTCCTAACACAAGATAAAAAAAAATAACTGGAATGTTAAAACAAGGAATTACTAACTTTACTAAGTTAATTATATTAAAGACTTGACGTCTGTGGGTCTCGCACAAACATTTTACATGTTTACATACAGTCGACTTGTCGAATACGAACCGTTCGAAATGTTCGTGCCAGGGCCTCTGCTATAAATGCCTAAGAATATTCGATAACTATCCATTTGGGCTATGATCGTTAAATTTAAAGTTTATTGTTAAAATCTGACAGAGAAAATAAAGTCGAAGTGAACTGTATACATAATTGTTTAGTAATTTAATCCCTTTACTTAACTGCATACATTAACAAACGCATTACTTTCTATTTGTTTATATACACTTGTTATGCCGGTGCCAGACATAGCTTCATTTGAATGATCTTGTAGTGTGGCCGGGGACTTTGTGTAGCTGCGCAATGTTTTGTAGAACTTTGTAGTCTTCAAGGACAAATATGTACAAACACTTTCAGTATGTCTGGCTCCGGCATTAATGTTAAACAACTAGGTATTTCGTATCGCACTTAAGTGGATGTCAGCGCGTCTAAGGAACTTCCAAAAGAGGTAAAAAATTAATCTGTCCGCAATTAAAATCTATGTGCAATTACGAAAATTTGACGATAAAATTATTCGACATAAGAAACTCAGATATGTTAGCTGTCCTCACAAACCGAACGATCTGAGAATAGGCATAACGACAAATTTTAAAAATTGGTTTATACTGTTCTCAAGTAACTATTGTCAAAAAATTTAATATTTCTGCGGTAATTAAAGTTTTTACAGCAAAAAAAAAACATAATTTAAGGTGTCGAATTCCCTCCAGAACACTCGAAATTTTCATGACGTCACTTTATGTTAACAGTGCGTTCCACTAAGCGTCACCTCGACGCGACCGTAGCGATAACATTCGTGTCCCGATCAATAACACTGAGTGATATTAGACGTGAGATTTTAGCGATTTTGGGGATTCCGGGGATGACGTCAGTCGGTCATCTTAACTCGCCCCACAGCCACATCTTCTGCAATCTAAGCCGTCCCTGGTACTAGTACCAGGCTTATCTTCTACCTAAAATATGTTACTTCTTATTTATTTGTATTGTAATTAAGTCTCGATAGCTTAATGGTATAAGATTGAAATCCATAAGATGCTTGGTTCAAACCACAGCCTCGCATTGGTTCAAAATATTTAATATTCTTTTTCACTTACACTGGACGGATTTCGATGGAACTTTCACTAGCTAATAGCGGATGTTATGAGTTTGATAAAATCTGAGGATTATAATAAAACTTTAAAACACTCGTTTTTGAACAAAATTATTAAAACGGACACAAAGCCTTAATAGCTCAGCGGTGGAAGGGATGGATTCTGCAAGGTAACCTGATCAAACCAAAGTGCCGCTGGCGTATTGTTGCACCCACTCCTAACAAAAGCTTTTGATTTAAGCTTAGTAAGAAGGGAAATATTTCTAACATATCCATATCATATCTATATTAATATGCGTATATATAGCTGAAAAGTTTGTTTGTTTGTTTGCTTGAAAGCGCCAATCTCAGGAACTACTGGTCCGATTTGAAAAATTCCTTCAGTGTTAGAAAGACCATTTATCGAGGAAGGCTATAGGCTATAAATGTTCTATACTCATTTCTCAAAGGCCGGTAACGCATCTGCGAGCCCTCTGGTGTTGCAGTTGCCCATGGGCGTCGGTAGTCACTTAAGTGAACCGCCTGCTCGTTTGCCCCTTGTTATACATTAAAAAAAAATGTTCATGCTAAAATTGACTAAATATTTTTTTTACTAATTTTACGCGGACGAAGCCTCGAGCACAGTTTGTTCTATATTTAAAAGGAAGCCACTCTTGGTAATATATATATTGACCTGATGTGCCGCCATATAAAATCTACATTTTTATTCAAATGCCTTAATCTGAAGTAGAAGCTACTTTATGTAATCTCCAATAGACGATAAAGTAGTCAACGACAATATGGAAAGTCGCTACTCTTATTATTAAGTAACAGGTATTTAATAAAGAAAGTAATAAACGACAGTTTTTATAGGGCTGTGAGCGGTGATGTAATACTTTCGCGCGTTTTCATTTTTATTCTTAAGAGAGGTAGGACCAGATGGATATGCTACCCAGATTTCTCGCCCTTAATATGGATCCGACTGATAGGAAAGTAGAATAAGTGTACGCATCGAAAAGATATAGCCGCGTATGTCACATTTTCCAAACATTTTCAAAGGAAACGAAAACCTACAGGTTATGTCCCGATGACCTATAATTATGAAATTTTGCAATAAGCCTGTAGCAAAGCCTGTAGCTAAATTGTTGTTGCAATAATGCCTGTTTGTATATCTGTCTGTCTGTCAACAAAAAAAAATAATTGCCGTCACTTTGTCAAATTAAAAGAAATCTTGTGAATACTATAAAGCTTAAAATAACCTGGGAAAGTATAATGTGATGCTACGGAACCCTTAGTGCATGACTTGCACTTGCCCGGTTTAATTTTTTAATTGCAAACAATCACTACAGATGCAGACAGACTAATAATTCAAAATTCGAATTTTGTATAATATTAAATGTCTTCACAGATTATTACCGTTTATCTGTATATTACAATGACTCTATAATATCAAAGCTATTAAATTATATAAGCTGTCTTCAATTTAAGTGTTGCAATAAATCAGAACTAATGAGGCATTTGTTTATCCAAACTACCGAGTGCAAGCTGTTACTGCCTTTTATATTGTAATTAAGTATGTATACAGATCTTAAAATACAACGCTTCATAAAATATGAACAGTACATAAAGTTTTACGAGTCCGTAGTGTATTTGCATATGCGAGCGTGGGATTTTATAGCGTGACTATTTCACAAACTTCAGTGCCCCGGTAATAAATACAGTGCCCTGGTAATAAATATTAAAAGATACAATTAAAACTGTAATACTAAATAAACTTAATTCGAAACTTATTGCAACAAATATATGGATATTTCACTTAATTTACTTGGTAAGAAGAGCATATTGACTTATGGAATTGTAACAAATACTACAGGTTAAAACTGCGTACCAAATTCTAATGCTGTCTAAATAATCACAGCTTAAAACTTACTGGAATTAAATGGGGCTTCTTCTATATCCCAGCTATTTAAATTTTATTTAATATGCTAAGTTTAAATAAAATAAAAATTGCTAATTAACTAAAAGTAGTTTAAAAAAATTTGTCACTTCTAAACTTCTTAAGATCAAACGCTGGATTGATTGGTGGGCATTGCCTGAAAATTCTATGATATAATATGCTCATTATAGTATTTATATTAAATGAAATAAATATGTCATAGCTTATTCAGGGGCCGGCATTTGTGTCAATCGCTAGGTTATGTACCTCTGACCGCATCCGGGTGACAGATGGGTGACCAACTCTAACACTGGTTTTCAAATATCATCCGCCGTAGTCGGTCATCTTGACTTGACCCACAGTCACATCCTTTGTAATTTAAGGGATAACACTAGGTAGAAGAAGGCCGAAACCAGGTTAAACCAATTTTGTGAACATAAGTGATAATATGTAAGGCACATTCGTTTTGTTTATAGGTACAGAGGCCTAGCACGAACATTTCGAACCGTTCGAATTCGAAGATTCGACTGTGTTTGGGATAAAAATATTTGCGCTAAGCCCACAGGAGGCAAGTCTTTATCGTGTCACGGTTTTAATCAATGCTGATGCAACCCGCGTTGACAGTAAGGAGGGTCCGATGTGCCACCAGCACGAATACTTTCGTGATTCGAAATGTGACGAATATTTCGAAATTTAGGGCTTCAGATGTATACAATCTTTATATGTTTGATCGTCAAATTGCATTTTTCAAGCACCCGCTTTTTTCTTCACAAAAGCTACACGAAAACAACTCATTGCGAACTTGTGAAAATTCGACAGACAATGAAGCCAGTCATTGTCTTTTTCCCCCATTTCGAGCAAGCTGCAACGCGAAAAGCTTTTGAATTGCAATATTTAACGTTTAACAAGTGCGTGAAAACCGTTCGAACAAAGAAACTTTTTCTGTTCCCAGCGAATGCAATGGGAAATTTATAAATTTCTCCACTCTTTGCCCCTACTCAAAAGGCACTCTACGGTTCGTTAATTGTAAAAAGTTTAATAAGTAAATATGACTCGAAGCTTTTTCATTTTTGTAGAGCTTTTAATTTTTTTAAAGGATTTTCCATGAAGAGAGGAAGTTTGCTGTACGAGTGAGCGATTGAGGAATGAAACTCTTTTTGAAGTAAAAAGTATTCTAAGCGCTCTTTGCGTTGGGGCTTTATTCTACACTAGCTGTGCCCGCGAATTCGCCCGCGTAAAAGTAGGTAAAAAAATAGATTCAATTTTAGCGTGATAATATATAGCCTATAGCCTTCCTCGATAAATGGGTTTTCTAACACTGAAATAACTTTCAAATAGGTTGTCCTATTTGAAAGTTATTTTAACAACGCACTAAACTCAGGAAGAACTTGTGTACTTCCTGAGTTTAGTGCGTTGAAGCAAACACACAAACAAACAAACTCTTCAGCTTTATATATTAGTATAGATAAAGATATATTTTTTTAGAAAGTCAACATAGTAATTTTAACGTATATCAAGTAATATACGGACAGATGGTGGACCTGAGTGACTACGGGAGCCCATGGTCAGTCTGCCAGAAGGCTCGCAGAAGCGTTGCCGACATTTAATTAATATAACATACGGTTGTCAAGCTTTGACATCACCCAATACGTGTATATAAATCGTCTGGCATTGGTGTGCGTGTGGTTTCTATTTTGTAATTTAATATATTAAAATTGCATAATAAAAAATTCGCATTCGCACACCTTCCTCTATATGGACTACCATTGTATCAAATTTAATTCTGCTCCGTCGGCGCTATTTTCCCAAAAGGGTACCTCAAGTTTTCGCTTCACGTAGTAATATTTAAATGATTTATTTCAAGAGGAAAAGAAATAAAATTTATACGATTATGAAATCTCTTTGTAGCTGTTGCAAATACGATGCAGTTTTGATGTAGCGACATTTTCGAAATAGCCCGCGTTGATGGACAGGTCGTTTGGTGTCGCTTCGGCAGCTTTCCACGAAACGGTATTTATACACATCCCTGGTAAAAGTTTGAAACGCTGTCGGTGCGGTCACATGATTAACAGGCAGCTTCAGATCGGCCGATTATTGTTTCTACTTTTAGGCTTTGAAAATGTAAGCCATTACTGTCAAAATATACAGCTATTGAGACGATAAGAAGAACAGACCGCTGGTCTTGTTAGATGTCGTGCGTCGTCCTAATTGAACATGAATGCGCGATTGGAGCGCACTGGGTTTGTACGATTGTGCGATCAAGCATATTGATATCTAAAGGTGGGTTTAGACCAAACGAACGAGGCTAGAACTAGAACACGAGCATAATTTCTCGATCTTTTGAGTATGAACGAATGCTCGTTCTTAGCGTTTGTACCAAATCAAGGAGCAAAAAACTAGAATAAGAACTAGAATCTTTGTGAATGCTGAACAACGAAAGTATTCTCTATGTCTGTTTTGAATAAAAGGAGTCGATAGAGTAGGGATAGAATGAGCATTGGTCTGATGTAAATTGGCTTAAAAAGTGTCCTAATTGAAAATCGATACGATCGCACGAATTCAATTAGGACACTTATACAATATGTTTGATCGCACTATCGTACGACCTAAGTTCGATCGCATCGCGCATTTGCGTTCTATTAGGCCGACGCCATATATTTTAAGCTCCCAGAAATGGAATTAGAACTGTTAAAAAAATCGGGAACCGACTTATGGTATTAACGCTTACTTTTATTGAGAAAAGAAGATAACTAAAAAGTACTAACCGACTGATATTTTCAATATCTCAAGGTAATTCTGCTGTGGGAAAGGCACATCAAGGTGAGAGGCTTTTCGGCGAGGAATGAAAGGTGGGAGCGAAGGTCGATATGCTCAACCCCCCAAAAAAAGGTGTAACCTCTCAGCCTTTGTAGGAATGGATAATATTTTCCCATTCCTACCGCTGGTTTTCAGAGGCCAAACATATATACATATTACAATACAATAAGAGCAAACGTAATTATCATCTATTTTAAGCTGAAATGAAGGTATGCATACATTTTAGTCGTCGAGATAAGAATCCGTTCTCTCCCAGACAACCTTGGTATATAAAAAAAAAGCAGTTAGAGGTTTAATAACATTTAAAAATAATTTTAATAAATACGCGAAAAAACATCTGACAAAGAGTAAACGTAATGTCATAAATTTCACTTAACTGAATGTTGTTTAATGTTAAATTACGGTAATTAAATAACTGATAGAATCAGGCGTTACTTTGCGGTTTACAAAGGTTATTCGTTGAGTAAAACTTTACGAATAACCTTTGTAGAGTCTATCTCCCGATGATGCTTCGGTGTCGAAGCGAAACGTGCGTTGAGGCACATTGGAAAGTCAGTGTAGTGCTGTGCTTTGGTGGTGGATTCGATGGTATAGCTTTCGGGTTGCAGGATTACACCGATTTTCCCTCGTATTCATTCGCGGATTAAAGCAAAGTAGTTTAGTTTTGCACGCATGGCATGGAGGACTATTAAATTATCACTATAAATAATGAAGACAGACTTTCAAATGGTTAGATTTTGTTTTAGAAAATTTTCTTTTCTTTTGTAATCTTTTTTTAAGATTTGAAATATCTGAAATACTTTTTAGGGTAAAATCAATGTTTATTAAATAATTAAAAAAATTAAGATCACCTAATTTTTTTTTTCCTTTTTTATTTGGCCTTTTAGAAACACATTACAACAGTTTTTATGAAGATTCATTGACAGTCCCTGGATTCCTAGGTTTTGTCATTTTACGTGTAACGGCACTCCTCTATATTATCAAACTATTTCTCTTGTTTGGATGCAATTTACGTCAAAACTCAAAATTCCAACTTCTTTTTTGCCCAAAAATTCACCATCTCGTGTGTGCGTGTGTGATTGTGTGTGAAAGAGAAAGCGAGAATTCATGAAAACTGTCTTATATTCCTTACTTTCTTAAATATCTTCTTAAATTCCAAGATTGTATTGAAAATGTAAAAAGTGTGTAAAAACCAGATGTTTCCATATCTTGGCTTATTTTATTTTTTGTAAAATAATACGAACCGACAGAATGACAATCCCGTTGGGGTCTTTTTATTGAAGCCCAGAGAGTTATCATCGTTGACAGATTTGATAAGAAAGACAAGTGCCCCTGAGGTTGTCTGTAAGAGATCGCTTTTAGCGATAAGACCGCCCTTGCACACTTTATGCATTTGTTTTATTATTATTTTTTATTGTATTGTTACTCTTTTCTGTGTGTGCAATAAAGTATTAAAAAAAAGAAAATAAATAAGTATTTTATTAATTTGACGGACAAATCCAGAAGCATCAGTTAGTTATAAAAGGGGTACCGAAAATGACTATACAAGAGCCCATATAGTTGAGCATTGAAAGCGGGGACTGTAAGGGGCAAAATTGATGTTGCTAAGGGTTCGACCTTGAACCCCCGAAATGTAGTCGTGCTTTAGAACAAAGTTCAGGCTTAGTTGAAGGGTAAATGAGAATATTAACCATACTAAAAAATCGTTTTTAGTATATTCATGGAAGAAATGTGACATATTTTTTGCTGCCACTAGACTCAAACCTGATGGGTAGTTCTCTTACAATTTGCCATTAAGTCATTTGGCCTATCCATTGCGGTGAATCTTTTGACATTTAAAACTTAATTTAAGACTTTCAACAACGAACAAGTGTCGCGTTAAAATTCTCATTGTCCAATAAAATTCGGAATGGTTCGACAATCTTTATTGTTGGCTATTAGTTCTTTTTAAATTTGTTGAACATCATCATTCTCGACCTATGTTGATCCACTGTTGGGTATAGGTCTCATATCTATATAATATATTTGTTGAACATATCAAGTATAAATTCCTGATAAATTACCCTGGCAAATGCCAAAGTAACTTGTAATTAGTTTGTATTGGCAAACATTTTGGGCCAACTAGTTTAAGGGCAAGCCATTTGGGCCATCTAGTTTAATGGTGAGCCGTCAAGGCCGGTTTCCCAAAAGAATACAGGTTTAAGTCAAGAAAAATTTTTTCAACATTCTTTTAGCATTTAATTTCATCTCAATTGCAACTTTAATTGTCAAAAGAAAAAAAATCAAGGCAAATTATAGCAGTAACGATATATTCTACGATATTCACTCCCAAGGGGTGGATCTGCCTTTATCTGTCCGATAACTGGTCCGATCCACTACGGGTACGCGACCCCGGTTATTATCACACCCTTTATTCCGTCCGTGACAGTAGTATCCGCATCCTTTCTCTCCTCCCCAGCTACCTTTATATCCTTTTACTCTATCCCTTTCTCTTAATCCTGTCTTTCTAATTAGAGGTAGCGCCAGGCTTGTGGCCAAATTGGGCCGGCGTGTCCGGGTACCCGTACCTCTTTCATACATGAGATCGACGTGAAGTGGCAGCTGCGCTGCGTGAATGGTTAAAGTTTCGCAAAAGTCAAGTATGACAAAATTGTTCCCCTTCAAAAGTTCTAAATAAAAGTCCGCGACAGCATATGTCTATCTTTTAAGGTTTTACTGAGCCACAGTATAACCTTTTATATGCTAATCAAATTTGTTATAAAATAATGCATTATATGTGAAAGTCTTTTCATAGACATAATATTAATCCTCATCGAAAAACAATTTTAAACCTGTAAGTGATAAGAGTGGCACATGCGGACGAAGTCGTGGGGTACAGCTAGTATTTGATAATTATTATTATTATTTTTTAATGTTACATATATACCATACCGTGAGAAGCCGCTCTTATTATCAGTGTTCCCCCTCCTTTAATAGTAACAATCAGCTACTAGTACGGTTTTATTTAGTTTCTAATAATAAAACTTGTTGTTGGCAAGCTTCAGCAAAGTTCTTGACAAATCAAGACCTTATTGTGTTTCCTAGAGGGTTTTCCCTCCTCTGCCTAGCCAAATTTGGTACGACCCTAGCGGAATATAAAACTAACTGTTCTAATAAAAACAATAAAGAGACACAAAAATTATTTAGGACAATATGTCACACAAAAGTAGCTTAATTACTAAGGCGAAAATGAAAATTTCCGCAGCATTTTAAAAATCCGGAGAGATTTAATTCCCGTTATCATAAACATCTCGTCGCTTTAAAATATTATGCTCAGTTTGTTTCTGTTTGCTCTCAACATTTTCGCGGTGTACATTTTTTAAATTATCTTCCTATTCACGGCCAAATTGCTGTGACGTGTAAAAAAAAAATTCTCAAACATGCGCGGAAATAGTGTCATTACATTCGAAAATAGAATACGTGCAGTTTGCCATTTGCCATAATCAAATTTAAGAAAAAAAAAAACGCGCCTGCAAAGTTGAACGAAATTTCGTTATTGTCGACTTTTTCAAATTTCGAACTTAAATCGCGCTTGCAATGTGGTATGAAATTTCATTATTGACGTGTTTTTAAAATTCGAACAGGAGACACAACTTATCAAAATAAAATTGATTCAGAAAATGGCGGCACCGTGTCCGTTTTATACCATTATTTTTTATTTTAATGCTTATTTTTTATTAGAGCTTCATTTCAATGACCATTTCAATGACCATTTCAATGATCATGTAGTGTGGTGGCCTTTAAGTAGCTGCGCAGTTTTGTAGAACTTTGTAGTCTTCAAGGGCAAAAATGTACAAACACTTTGACTTTGACTTTGTCTGGCTTCGGCATTACTCCAACGTCGCCGTCAGTTCAACATTCAAGGAAGTCAATTAATGAAGGATGCCTTTGTCTGCCAATTGCAAATAACGTACAAAGTTTTTATCTGTACTTTGTCATCTATGTTTTGTGAAGTCGAACCTGGTACCTATTGGACTTGAGTCTACACTTCCAACGTCGCCGTCAGTTCAACATTCAAGGAAGTCAATTAATGAAGGATGCCTTTGTCTGCCAATTGCAAATAACGCACGTCAGCGTTTGATTCGTGCGCTTTGTGAGTTTGTTTGAACGAATGCAGCGTTGCATTTGCGAATATCCGGTTGTTAGGCCAAACATTCTTGTATATATATGAAACCAGCAGTTTCCCGCGACTTTGTCCGCGTAAAACTTAACAAACCCCTTAGACCCCATCATCTCGCGTTATCCAAAAATCCGTTTTTGGCAGCTGTCTACTGAGTATAAGCTACGATTTTGCGTTATGTGATCTTTAAATTTTATATATATAAAATAAGTCGTATAATTATAATTTTAGCATATTTATGACATATACTATGTTTTGGTTCTACTGCAAGGCGATGGTCAGCACCCGCGCGGTCTATAGATGAAATGCTAAGATATTCTTAATAGATCAAAGGTGAAAATAATCCTCTAAAATTGTTAAGATTGGTTACTTTCATTAGTGATCACTAACACTATGAATTATTTAAAAAATTGAATAAAATTTTCTACCTACTCCCCTCTCTATACTACCGAGGCATTTTATCAACCATCATAACCTTAGCTTCTTCTGGCTAATTATTTCTATGAACAAAAGGCAATTCTATCACGTAGACCTGTCGTAAACTAGACCTATATGTTAAATAATTACCCAAACATCAGCCTTATGTACTACATAATTCGTCAGTCAAATCATCATTATTCCTTGCACAGTTTAATGGGCCAATCGTGAGCTGATTGTCACGGCGTCAACGGATTTGTTTGACACCTAATGTCGCCACTGACGATCCGACGGACGTGGTACTATTACGAATGGGATATCCCCATGACGTATTTTAGGACTACCACGTAGCGACGTGGTGTCACGGTCGAACGATTGCATCATTCTAATGAATGGAGGCCTTAAGTTCACAGATAGGCCTTGTAGGCTGACAATAAGAGCAGCGACGGCAACTCCGTCAAACGTGGAGGCAATAAAAGAGTATGGTAGCCTCTGCACTTGTCATTGTTCCCCGTTTTTTTTATATCAGTAGACATTTAAGTTTACCTGAACTAATTATTGTATTATATTGTCACTGTTAATAATCAACTGCACTTGATCTTGTCTGTTGTATATTATTTGAAGGATAAAATTAAGAACCTTTATAAATGGAGCAATTGTAAGAGGGTCGGCAATAAACACAAAGGGTCGGGCGAATCTGCGCAAGTTGATCGCTGATCCACCCATCTTACGCTTGTCGAACACGTTACGTGCTCTGGTGCGTATTGTGGAGTTGCGTTTGCACCACACCGCAACAGTCATTTCAAATCACCCAAAGAAAAATTAAATCGTAACACTGATGGTGTCCGAGAAGACCAAACATTCCCATCATATTAGCAGAAATTCTCGCTTGTAATGTGGATTTTCCCAACTGGTAAAGTGCACCCAGTACCCTACAAAGAAATACAAAACCGTTCATGGTGGGTTTATCTTTAATTGGGGGTTCAGAGGGAATACGGATCAGCTACACGCGAGTGAAGAGCTTGATATATTTGCAAAAGTCTTGCAAATTTCTTGGCCACCTTATACCCATCAAAAAGATTCCAAAAATGCACACACAAATGACACAGCATGAGTCAGAGGAATACCAAGAATTGCTCCGAGTGTATATAATGCAGAAGGGAAAGGCCTGTTCCATCAATTGTGTACACAAACACACGAGAATAAATATTTGAACGTTCTCACAGAGTCGGCGCCGTATCATCAGACGCGATGACGTGATCAGTCAAGTGGACCAAGTGTGGACCTCGATAGTCCAAAGGTCCATGGGACACCCATCTTTAGTTTGAGACACGATTTCATATTTGAGATTCGCTAATGAAGTTTGTTCTCTTAGTTTCAAACTAAAATAGTTTATCTCGTCTCGCAGAGTGCTGCTGTATTCCTAGAGTTCTTGTATAATTTTATTTTATTTGGATAATGCTGATTTATCTCGTCTATACACGGGTAAATATTTCTTATATAGAGTTTTGAGCTACTCCCCAAATTTATTATATATAAAATAGGTAAAACCATAAGCAAACATCGATATATTACGTGATATAAATATAATAGTAAGAAAATACCTTTTTGAGATGTTTATTGACCCATTTCGTAAACGTCTTCTTCTGTATAGCGTCCCGCTCATCTGTAATAGGAGAAAAGCAATGTTTAAATAAGTTAAAGACTTGTATATATATATTTTTCGTACATAAATGGGTAGGCGGTTTCACTGAGTGAGGACAAATGCCCACACATAATTGCACCATCAGAATGTATATAAACATATATGAGCAATTTTCATTTTCCTTACCAACATAAAACAGTTCAGTACCATTACAAGTAATATTATATGTTTGTTTGCATTGCATACGCTCTGAAACTACTGGACCGACTTGAAAAATTATTTCACCATTAGCATCCTACATTATTCCAGGTGGACAGAGGTGATCCGTATAAAAACTTAGATAATATATATATATATATATATGTGCCCGTGCGAAGCCGGGGCGGACCGCTAGTAAGAAATTAATAACATCCAAGTCCGATAAGCATGGTACCTGAAATGGAAGCTCGTCTGAAAACCGATTCCCAAATTGATTTCAATGGAAATCGAATCCCGGACTTCCTGCGACAAATCGGTGGTGGAGATTCACATAACTGTTTGGGGAAATCGATATTGAGGTTTGTACGTCCGGTCAAAAGGCGGTCGCCTAATTTTTTCATTTATTTTTAAAGAATATTAGAAATACCTTTTGGGTACGACTAACATTCCCGTCTCCCCCCTGCTTTTTCATATCCTTTTCCCCTCCTATTAAGGGGTGGGCCAGTACCCCAGCGGCGTTGTGGTTTCTATCGGGTAACTTACCTTGCCATTCAGTTCATCACTTTTACCGATGAGCTATTGAGGCGCTTCAATTTCAGATATATAGCATCCTAGAGTCTCCTCTAACTAAGCGTAAAACTTGGGCTAAGATTGCGCGCGTTTCAATAATGTGTATAAGTAGCTATTTCCCGCAGCTTCATCTGCGTAAAATTAGACTAGCGTGAGCCCCTAGATCTCCTTAAACTAGCCCTATTACAAAATCCATTGTTAACGGATGTCTGCTGACTATAAGTTACCTTCACGCCAGACATCTTCATACGTCCCGCGGTTTTCCAGTTTTCGTGATTGCTGATATTTCGCTTTTATATATATTGATTAGCGGACCTGACAGACGTTGTCCTGCATGATGTTTCAAATCGATCCAGCCGTTCAGTTGCAGTATGGATAAATAGCCTATACTGGCAGCAGCGCTGATTCGTGAACCTAAACCATCCAGAGCGCATAAAAAAATTATTCAAATCGGTCCAGCTGTTTAGGAGGATTTCAGTGCCATACACCCTTACAGCAGAATTACATAAATAAAGTTAAGCCTTTGTCCGTCCAGAGATAAATGGCAGAAAACACAGGCATACAAAGTTAGTAGGGTCCGCCAATAAATCATAAGTTCTCAGCCAAAATTCTTCATCACATCTAAACATCATTTTCAGACCAAAAATCTCCAACTATTTCGTGGCATAGTTTACAAACAACTCTAAGCTCGTGAACAACGCTATAATCCGGATAAATTGCGAAGCGGCGCAAGGTGAACGAACCGTACGAAATAGACGACGTTCCTATCTAGCCTATTAATAGCTAGGCTATTTTCGGTCTAAGGTCGTAGCTGAATTATTCGCGGATCGGAAGTGAATGGCTACATTTTATGCATAAAACTGCTATTTTCTATTTTCTAAATATTTTTTTGGCGGAAGCTCTTTCCTACAAATAGCCCTTATAGTTTCGCTGTGTCTGTCTGTCTGTTTATCCGCCTGCGCCGTGATCCCTCTTAAGATTTCCAAACTATTAGATGTAAAGACTTGAAATATTCCACGTTGGTAAGACACGCTAAAAGCTCATTAGCAACAATATTTTCAGCGAAATCGGATAAAAACTTGAAAAGTTTAGCAAAACCGTATAAAATACGTAACCCTTCTATATAAGCGTGTTTTGACGCGCTCTTGGACGCTGTTATATATTAACAAAATTCCAGGAATAATTTCAAGGCATGCCCAATATCAACGTATCCTCTCGAACTATAACCGAAAAGTTTGCGCTAATTTCAGCAATAACTTAGCAGTGGGTTTAGCATTGAACGAGCTTTGCGCTAGTTCAAGGACAAAACATTCCTCATATAAGACAAACCTAAATAAACCAGTACTACAAAAAAGACTGGGAAAAGCAATATATATTTAATCTCTTTAATAAGTAAAAACACTCAAACTGCAATAACACAGATAAGTACACGAAACCAAAGATAAATGCGCTTTTAGGAGCCAAAGTACGCTAAGCGAATAAGCAATTTTTATTGATGCAAGATGCATTTTGTTATCCCTGTGTCTATAACCTATCCATGCAGATTTTTTTTTATTTCATTAGTGCCTGTTGACTCACTAGACGATCACGCATTTCGTGACAGACAGACACGCACACGCTAATAGGTTTCGTGTTTAAATTAAACAATTTGCACTAGACGACTGTGTTTTATGCTGTAAGATATTGTATTTATTTATTTATTGGTATTTATTATTGACATTTGTCTCGCAAAACATCTCTGTAGAATCAGTAGCCAGCCTCAGTTATTTCGAAATTAGGGACCTTCAAAAAACGAACATACTCATTTACCAAATGCCGGCAACGCATTCAATTAGAGGCGGCGTTGGTTTGGCGCGTCCGGGTACCAGTACGTAATACTCTCTCACATAAGATCGGCGTGAAGTGGCAACAATGCAATGTCAAGTGACGGTATTGTTGTCACGTTACGTACAGTTTGTGAGAGTTCCCGATGGAACCCACCATTAAACGCCGGCAATGTGTCTGCTAGCTTCCTGGTGGGTCAGATGTCCATGGACGTCAAGTGAACCGGCTGCCTTTTATTGTATGAAACCAGCATTATTTTTTCAAGTGAATGTAATAAAGTACTATATGTAACTTTGTATAGGTATAATATTATGTTTAATGAGTTCGGTTCCCTGGCCGACGCGGACGGCCGAGTCACAAGGGCTCTTTGATACGGAGTCAGAGCCAAATGAGAGCAGTTTGGCGCCAGTTAGCGGGTACTGTGGCTTGCGAATTTCGCTGACTTAACCTTATATTCTATACTACATATGAATCAACTTGAAGTACCTGTTTGTACCGTCGAAATTATTACTTTTTACTAATTGCATATGAATATATGATACCTATAGTAGAAACAAATTTTTGTCTGTCTGTTTGTTCCTGTTAACCTCCGAAACGGTTGGACCGATTTCGACGGGACTTTCACTGACAGATAGCCGATATATCAAAGAGTACTTCAGTATTAGAAAAATCCCTAAATTGACGCTAAGGAAGTCGCGGGGCATCACAAGTGTCTTGTTTAATCGTTTTACCTCGTACTTAGCCTAAAAATTAAATTAAATAAAATGAAAATTAATTATTTTACTTAGGTTTTTTTACAAACACATGTGAAAGTCATTTTAGCATATATTTTTTTGTAATGTGTGACAT
>JANCMC010001028.1:1392053-1583114 GCA_024363005.1 Charaxes varanes
TCAGGTAATTTTTGTTATCGCCATTTCACAATATAGTGCGTTCAGTCTAAAAAAGTACGCACCACTATTAAAATCCATATTATTCCAAATCCAAATTTAAAAAATATTTTAAAGCGTAAAAGTAAATATTCATTGCAGCGCTTGCTTTTGTGTGTGTACAGCGATTTTATTGTAAGCTGAAAACCCAACCACGCACTGCAAGGTGAACTAATCGCACGATCGGTTTATCGGAGTTTTAGCGGGAAAGCGGCGTGCATTTTTAGACTGAACGCACTCTACTACCATTTCACGATACTCTACGCCCTTCTGTCATTGAGTTACCGAGGCTTATTAATAATAAATATTAATAAAACCTTTTTATGCCTATTTCTCAAATTTGTACAAAAAAAAAATCAAATTTAACTAAAATCTCAAATGTTTACAAGAAATATTAAATGATACAAAATATATGGACATTTTTGTATCGAGGCTTAGCCTCAATCATTTCCGGCGGCATACAAATTTTATCACCCGACTGTACCCATCCGTCAAGCGGTGAATCGTATCGTCGGCGACGGGTGCAACGCACTTGAACCGATCATATGTACGGCGCGAGTTCACACGACCGCCTCAGTTTATAATGTCGGTTAATTGACGCAACAATTATTACATAAGTAACGAATACTTGACAGCTAATCAAAGATATTGAAGAGCATGCAAAAAAGTTACTTTATTGGAAATTTAGCTTTGATGTCGAATATTTTCAGATCATTCTCGATTCTGTTGGTATCGAGGCAGATTCTGACAAACCGAAGAAGGCCATTGCTGAACTTGAAGACAAATCTGTTGAGGATTTGATCTGTGAACTGTGAAAAGTTATCATCAATGCCGGCCGGTGGTGCTGCACCAGCTGCTGCCGGTGCTGCTGAAGAGAAGAAAGAAGGAGACCAAGAAGAAAGAACCAGAGTGTGACGATGAGGACATGGGCTTCGGTCTATTTACTAAACATTTTAAGAGGGATTTTTATTCCACTTTTGGTATAAGAATAAATTGCCGGCAAGTATGTTTCTGTGAAATATACATTGCAAGTAAATCATTGATTTTATCACTAAAATATTGAAAACTGTTATATAGAAGACGATCACACACGCTCGTAAGAAAGTCTAAGTATATAAAGATATTGAATTTGACTTTGACCGTACAATCCACGAAATTCCGTTGGCCAAAATAAAAGTGATTATATATTCTCTTTCTATAGTTTAATCCCGGTCTAGTACCGGGGTCAGCTTAAATTGCAGGATGTGGCTGTGGGGCGACTTTAGACTAATATTACCTCCAGGATACAGGTTTCCCTAGCGTGGAGTCCGCCAGTAAACAATTTGGTACACGGTCAATATGCAAACCAATTGAGTGTGTGTGTATTGAAATAAATTTCATTTCATTTCAATACCCAGTGACATTAATCGGGACCCACTTACTATTTTACGTGCCTCGAAACATGGAGGAGGTCGCATATTTGAAAACCGGTTTAAGAATGGGTCATCCATCCATCACCCGGCCGCGGTGAAAACTGCTTAACCTAACGATCGACTCGATTGCCGGTCACAGATTAAGCTACGATCTCCTCCTATCAAGAATAAGAAGTAATAAAATTCTATTTACGTTACAAAGGTAACAAACCACCATCGGTCAGAACTTATCAATAACCCCACCATTTAAATCTCATATCAGCGCTTTAAGCTCATAATATTTGATGGCGTTAATGCATTCAGGTTAAAAAGCTTTAAACGGTTTATGGTAGTGTAAAGTATGGGAGGAATGGTCATAAAAATAACTGACGTTTGACTCAGGGAATAACATGTTATACCGATACGAATTATGGAGCTGCAAGAAGAGTGCATCCTATCTCAAAGGCCGGCAACACAAGGCTAGGCTTCTTCTGATAATGCAGTTGTTGCTAACAGCCTGCCCGTTTAATGTCTTGTCTGTATACATACATAATAATGACTGCCCGTTTCCCATTGGTTGCGCTTTAAGTCTTAAAACGGCTAGTCACATATGTAAATCAACATAGATATGTATTTTATGTTATGTTTGTGTTGGATGGGTCTAACGTAATCTTAAATAGATTCTTGTTAATCAATTTTCCCCACGACTAAACGCCCGTGTCATTTTTAAAGGATTACATCATGTTTTAATCTTTCTTTTGTTTCACTCTTCCTTTGTTATTACTCTACTAGTTCAATTATACTCTTGAATAGATGCAAGACTCAGATTAAAAAAAGCCTTAGTCACCCTTCTTCTCCTACATGGGTGGACCGATTTGGACGAAGTTTTCGGTGTATATTTTACACGGGTTAGTGTAGATGGTTCACATAGAAGATTTCCCGGTAGGTAGCGCTGCTGTCAGAATATACTCCAAAATAGATATGTTTTTCGCTATAACTCAACATAAGTAGTCCTGTTTGATTCCTGTCTGTTTTATTTTGGTCGCATTATCTGCGACGATCTTCAGCGAAGGATTGAAAGAAACTTAAACCCTCAAACGCAACGTCGCCGGGGTATCGTCACATTCACTCCTAGAACTAGCTTTTAAGCGGAGTTAGAAGGTAGATGGGAATATGGGAATACTAGTTGCTACACTCGACTTTGTCCGGATAAAATTAGTTGACAAATTTTAGCGTGATGATATAAAGCCTATGGCCTTCCTCGATAAATGGGCTATCTAACACTGAAATAATTTTTCAAATCGGACCAGTAGCTCCTGAGATTAGCGCATTCAAATAAACAAAACAAAGTCGTCAGTTTTATTATATATTAGTATAGATATTAACAATGGCTTAATTTAAAGTTGTTTATATTATTAAGGAAGGTCTTGTTATATAGCTAAACGTTTAAAAGTAATATAAAACTATACATAAAACGTAATCGCTCAAGTTCTTTATCGATACTTAAAGTGCGTAATTGTGATAGTGTTTAATGCAAGAAGCGTAAAACTGTTTTATGTTCCTATGAAGTAAACGCAATCTTAAAAGTAAATGATATTAGAGGCAGAATTGCAGATATTTTTAATCATTTATTTTATTGTTATGGTGCGTATTGTCACACGAACTCCTGACACAGCTTTTAATTTAAGTTTATTAGAAGGGCAAACGGAAATTTCTAAAAATAAAATTAATAATAAAACTAAGAATAGTGCGGTTCAGATCAAGGATACATCACGTAACTGCATGTGTCTATGAGTCCTATGGGAAGTGCACGCGTCCCACTCTAATTGTGACAGATGAATCCATTTAACGGGATCACGCTCGATTGACCGTCTCCTTAACTAATTACATACTGATTTTATACGTACTTATATTAGCAGCGAGAAACTGTAAATAAGACACACACACACACACACACACATTCTAAATAGGGTATTAATATTCCCTTTAATTATTATCCCTTTCCGACTAGAGAGAGACTTACAATAAGTTATTCACAGGATTTATTTTAAAGTGGAATATACGTCATACTTTATAACTAGTGTTTCCTTCTTTATATTCTTTCTTTTTTTTTAATTCTATAATTACTTTATTCTTTTACGTGGGTGTTATAGAGGGTGGGGTAATGAATAAACGTATTTCATTGAATAAGTGGAACACGTAAAAGTGACATTTTTAATATACGGTTGTACGACCCCTGATAATTCCAACGATTGGGAGTATTGTTATCTTATCGGTGAGTATAATAAAATCCTGACGTCCTTCTCAAGGTCGTTCATTAAGTGTTCAACCGTGAGCCAATTTGTTGCTCACCTAAACAATCCATTTGTCTTCATCAGAGTCCAGTTTATATTAGAACATATAGTGTAAGAAAACTCCTATGGCGCAGTGGCGCGACGACACTTCGCTACTAAGCGCGAGATTAAAAGTGTTACTATTTTTTTTATATAACAAGGGGCAAACGAGCAGGTGGCATTCACGATAGTGACTACCGACGCCCAAGGACAACTGCAACACCAAAGGGATCGCAGATGCGTTGCCGGCCTCTGAGAAATGAGTATGCTCTGTTCTTGAAGGTCCGTAAGTCGTTTCTGAAATTCTGAAGCTGGCAACAGATAGTACCCCTCAATAGCTTAATGGTTTTACCATAGAGAATTAAATCAGTAAGGTACCCGGTTCAAACCGCGCCGCTGGGAATTTTTTCGCACCCGCTCATAGCACAAGCCTTTAATTGAAGCTTAGTATGAGAGGAAGCGGTAATGTTAGACATACCTAAAATGTATGGCCAATATTCTTTAAAAAATGCTCGTACGTATATACATGCATTGCTATTCTATCACCATGTGACTATTAGCATTCAGCTATCGCCTAACAAGCAGATCTACACGCCAATTATCTTCGTGACAGGAATTTATTTTAAAGGCGTATCACGACAATGACCCCATTGTAAAATACTATGTTTAATTGCGTTCGAGTTGCGATATCTCAACGGGTGGAAGGATAGGAAGGTGTTAAAGCGCTAGGAAATCTATATAAAAGCGAATGGTCACCTTATACGAAATCCCGATAGCCGCAGAACGTACGAAGATGAAATTTGGCAAGGGCAATGGGTTTAATTGCCTTGTTCATAGTTAGTAAACGTCCGCTACGAACAGAATTTTAGTTTTTTTTTTGCGGAGGGGTGACCGGTTGCTGGCCCACCACTCCCACCCCGTGCGGTATCTGTGTCTGGGCCTCCGCCTCAGCGTCCCTCTCGGCGACCTCCTCCTCGTCGATGATGGATATGTCACGGATAGACGGCCTATGTGAGCGACGCCACCCTGGAAATAGAAAACATTTTTCACGTGATAACGTCTTACAATTGAAAGCCGGTTGCACGCATCACTCATTGTCACGTTTCGCATGAGCCGAGTGCGCAAGCGAGAATGCGAAACAAGCGATAGACAGGCACGATCGGCCAAAGCGATTGGCATTATCACGAAAAATTATCGACCGTAAACCTACTTTACAGAAAATCAATTTTTTAACTACATTTATTTATTCGATTCGTTTTTAAATGGCGATGACTGAAAACTCAACTGTAGAATGTTAGACGGAAATTCCTAAAGAGCTCGGTTTAAACTCTATCTTCGGGCTATCATCGTAGTCTCTTCTAGCAAATGCTTTTCAAAGGCTTAACCAGACTGCTAACGAGAATATTAGGCATAATTCAAACTATTTCTATTATTCCAACATGAACTTTCAGCAGTTTCCACGTGTTTAAAAAATGATGTTCAAAGAAAATATCAAAAAGTAAAATAGATCTTAGAGTTTTCGAGTCTTCATTGCGATATTTATTTGAATATTATATGCATAAAATATTCATATCTAAATACTCTTTTAATTAAAGACTTATTCGTCTGTTTATCAGAATAGTTTTCTATAAATTATTTAAAAATAATTATTCTAATTTTGTGAATGCAAGGAAATAATAAAACAACAAGAACCAACTATATCAGTTTTGTTTAAAGGTGCGGAATGCGAGAAAAAGACGCAGTAATGTTTGGTAAACATTACAAGCAACAGATAAGAGACGTCAAAGTTTATCAAATAAATCATTAAATGTAGAAGTGATAAATGTGTATTTTAAATTAGCTTTAACTTTAGTTTCCATCATGTTTAAGCGTAAGGTAGTGTGTTCTATGATTACAACAGTTTTATTAATAATCTTTAGTGAAATATGTTCATCAAGTCCGTTAGAAACTGTACAGTTTATAACTAAATTATCACAAAAAGATAGCGAAGACTGGAAAGAGGACCCGTTGGAACCTAAACTAAATTCTGATGAACAAAAGAGGAATGACGTGGAAGCCGAATCTGAAGATGTCAGAAATGAATTTGAAGAAGTTGAATACAAGAATATTTTACCTGTAAACGATGAGATAGCACAGGAAATTCTAGAATATGATAAGCTTAAACCCGAAAAAATGAGGGCAATACGTCAAGTGAAGGGAGGATATTCGTCTATTTATCCCGTATTAACAACAGATAAGCCATATGGTCAAGCATATCCATCGCCTTACAAACCATATAATGGAAACGTACCAGTAAATAATTATAACAACTATCCAACTAATCAGAATCGTTATCCCAATTCCACATACCCAAATACTTATCCTGGCCAAGCACTCAACCGTAATGTTAGTTCAAGTTATCCACCACCGAATTCTGTAAATTTTAGACCATCCACTTACCCCCAAGGACAAAATTGGGGTCCAATTTACAATAATCGATCAAATCCTCAATATCCAATTCCTGGTAATAATTGGAATAGTCAAAACTATACAAATGGTCAGAATAAAACGCCTTATCAACCGTATAATCAAAACTTACCAAACAACTACAACCAAAACAGTAATTCTTACTTTGGTGGAAATAATCATGCAAATACAAATAATTACAACCAGTTGCAACCATCTAAACCTTTTAATAACCCCAATAACATGAACCATTTTAACAACAAAGACGCATTTTCTCAAAATATGAATCAGAGTTCTACTTTCGGAAATATCAACAGAGGCTACAATAATACAGGTACTAATCGAACCATATATCCAAGTTATCCGAACACTAAACCTGTGAATTCCATTAATAATCCATATAACTATTCGACACCAAGCAATGTTTTAAATCCACCGACTAGTTATTATCCTCAACCCAACCAAAACTTTAAATTAAATGGATCGCGGCCATCCTATCCAAATCCTAGCAATCCAAATCATAACCAGAATTATCCAGGTCCTAATCCATATAACAACCCTTCAAATACACAAAATCCTTATAGCCAGCGACCGCCTCTGAACAATGGATCTCCACCAAACTATGCTGCTTACAACAATAACAATAATAATAATAATTATTCATTTGTTAATCAAAATTATCCTAATCAACAGCCACTGGGAAATAACAACTATACAAACCCACCGTATAATTTTAATGCGGCAAACAATCCCAATCGAAACTACCCGTCGTATCCCAATAACAATAATCCCTTTAACGGTCCAGCCAGTCAATGGCCACATACACAAAACTCATCACCTACTCATCCCCAACAATACCCAGGTGTTTTCAACCCAAATCAGTATTCAGCTAATAAGGAACCAGATCATTTCTTCTTCAATCCCGGTAATAGAAATACTACTTATGATCCGCGGATAAATCCATCGCACCACTTCTATTAAGAATGAAAAAAAAAAGAAATGAAATTCATACAAACGAAAAAATAGTATATTAAATGAAAAAATACATTCTTTTTCGTTTGTATAAAAAACAATGTTTTAATAATTGAAACATCCAGATAATATTGTTAATTGATGAATTGAATAAAAATGGTGAAAACGACTTTGTATTTCTGCATGTATATGTGTGACTATCGCTAGTTAACCCTATTTTCTATATTTACTTTCTGTGTGTGACTTTAAATAAAGATCTTCTCATTATTATCTTCTTTTTATATTCATTTACTGTTATGCATATAGCGTGCAATAATTTGTGAACTGCGGAAGATCTTTGTAATGCACTAAGTAGCAAAATCTATTCAGTCATTGTAATAAATAGATCTTTCAGAAGCATACAATGAACCCAATCCAATCTAGGTCTTTTAAGACTGGATCACTGTAAATAAAAGTTGTAATTTTGAATTGTTATTTTATTTTTGTCTAAAGTAACCAATTATATGTAGTGTGACCTAACTTAAAATGATAATTTAATAATTATTGTAAACTCGTCCAAATACAAACAAAAATAAATTATGTATCACATCCTCATAGACTTACCTTCTAGTACGGGCGGCTTGGTGGTCTTGGATAGCAGTCTGGGTCCGGTGATGGTGATGACGATGGCCCCGAGCGGCGCGGTGATGACGATGGACAGAATGCACACGGTGATGATGACTTCCGCGTAATTCACCAGCTCGGCGATGTATTCTTGGTCGCCGGTCATTTTACGCACTTCGTCTAACGCCACCGGCGCTAGGGCGGCCTACAAAGACAGAGGAAAAAAAAATAAGTTTAAATGAACCTAGTACTCCTATAGACAACTGCTACCAGAAGACTCGCAAATGCATTTCAGACTTGTGTGCAACGAGTATGCTTTTTTCTTATTTTTTTCTTATTGGCATCTTTGTTCAAAAACGCTGTAACTGACAGCTGGTTCTATAGTATGTTCAGTCTGAAAATGCATGCCCCTCCACTAATTTTGCAACGCTTGCTTGTGTGTGTGCAGAGATTTTAATTTGAACTCATCCACGCACTGCAAGGTAAACTAAAAGCCTATGATATAGACGAGCTTGTGTGTATTGCATCTACAGACTATTTTGCACGTGACTACGTACCTACCTGCCTACGGCAAGGAG
Source organism: Charaxes varanes (assembly GCA_024363005.1). NCBI lineage: Eukaryota > Metazoa > Arthropoda > Insecta > Lepidoptera > Nymphalidae > Charaxes > Charaxes varanes. Next base: position 1,400,412 of record JANCMC010001028.1, read on the forward strand.
TGTTTACGCTAGCTCTGTGTTTTTGTATTCAGAAAAATATTAATATTACAGTATTGAAGATTTATTCGTGCCTATTAAGTTGAAATACTCGTAAAGCTTGTGTAAAAACACTGTTACAGTGAATTACAATTGTAAATCGGAGAATAAAGTGCAAATACATTTAAGTGACAATCTTGTGAGTCAACATTATCTGGTGTTAAATACAACTAAAGTGTTACGAAATAAACAGTGTGAACGAAATACAATACAATTTTGTGCAATAATTGAGAGGATTTTGTGTTTTGGAATAATAAGTCTAGTGCAATAATTTTAACATAACAAGAGATACCCTCGATTATTTACTTTTTATCTACTCATGGACATATAACTTACATTTTTCATAATTACGTTGCAACTAATCGTGGTGTAGCGGACTTTATTCTGCTACGAATGAGTATCCACGGGTTCGATACCTAAGCAAACTAGTTTTTTGTTTATTTTTTATTTTTATTTTTTCTTCACACTTTTTGTTTTTATTTATTTAGACATCAAGTAACATCATCAATAATGGCTACTGTGCAATGCGCTGGTTGCAATAATAGTCTACCCAAAAAGACGTTTCTGGCCTGTGCTACCTGTAGATCCAAATACGACATCGAATGTGCTAATATTTCCAAGAAAGATTTTGAGAAAATGGATCAGAAGAATAAAAACAACTGGAAGTGCCCTGAGTGCCACAGCAAACAACCCAAAATTGGCAACACTAATACACCTGTCAGGACTCCACTTACATCAACAATGTGTGCCGAGATGTCCGATGATTCCTCCGAATCTACACATAGCAATATCACAATACGAAAAAAACAAAGCACACCACAAACCACATTAAAGGATGATGATGGTAATAATTTTGTTACTGAGGAAACTCTACGCGAAATAATCAAGCAAGAACTAACAACAACGATAAAAAAATTTGTAACTGTCCAGCTCAGCTCAATCACTGATCAAATAGCAAGTTTTGGAGAATCAATGTCATTTATTAATACGCAATTTGAGGAAATAAAGTGCAAAATGGAAGAAAAAACTACCGTCATCAATACGTTGAAAAAGGAAAATGAGCAACTTCAATCTTCAGTCAAGGATCTCACCAACAGATTGAACACTGTTGAATTGCACATGAGAGAAAGCAATATAGAAATGAATGGCATTCCTGAACACAAGTCGGAGAATCTAGTTAGTACAATTATTCAGTTGGGCCAGGTTGTCAAGAATCCTATTTCCACTGATGACATTCAGCATGTAACTAGAGTGGCGAAACTAATTAGAAACAACGACAAGCCTCGTCCTGTTATAGTAAAGCTACGAAGTCCAAGACATCGCGATGCTCTTCTTGCAGCTGTAGTTAAATTTAATAAAAGCAACAACGAAGAGAAATTATCATCAACTCATCTTGGATTTGGAGGAACTAAGTCACCAGTATATATTTCTGAACATTTAACTCCGGCTAACAAATCACTGCACGCTGCTACACGCAAGAAGACCAAAGAGATGAGTTACCGCTTTACTTGGGTCAGAAATGGAAGAATATATGTACGTAAAGATGAGTTTAGCCAGGCCAAATTGATCAAAAGCGTAGATTGTCTAAAAAAATGTATGTACATGCTCCAAACGAATAACGTTGCGCCTCAAAGGTTCGAGGCTGCCTCGTGAGGCTGCTCGTTCACTCAGGACACGTAAGTGTCCTGACCAAATAAGCAACCTCGAGAGGCAGTGGCAGTTAGTAGTGGCTAATGACATACAATGAAAAACATGTTGGATGTTTGAAATAATTGTAAAGTAATAAATGAGTACCCAGCATCATTAACTAAAATTTTTCTCAATATATAATCAAAATATATATTACCCATTCACAACATCTCCAAGTCTTATAAGGCTTATTTCTAAGATATGCATTACTAGGGCGTACTATTAAGAAATTAAATTAAAATGTATTCATTTTTAGGTACAACTCCTTGTATCTGACGCCGACGTGGAGTCCTACAAACAGATTAAAGCGGACTTGGATATTTTGAGGCAGAGCGTGGAGAAATCTGAGCTGTGGGTTTTTAACAAGGGACGGAGCGGTAACTTGGACGATAGCGGTATGATTAACGATATTTACAATATCTTGAGGAAAACTAAACAAAAATATGTCTATATTTAAATATGTCATACATACACATAAATATTACAGATTCGTCGCAGCACCTTCTTTAACAACTAGTAACAAAGCGTCTGGTCTATTTTCCATAGTTCAAAATCCAAATATCGACTTTTATGTTTTGTCATTTCCTTCTCTTTATTGTCCTCTTAAGTTCAGCTCTACTAGAGATTTAAAAGAAAAACAACATATAAGAATTTCTTGTTTACTGCATTATATGTTAAGAATTATAATGGCGGTAAACAAGGAGACCCTTGATAAAATATCAATGAAAATATGATGAATTATGTATGAACCAGATATCAAAGGCACAGTGGGACCAGGTGGTGCGGTTTTGGAAAGAAATGCATCGCTCGACAACGTCCTTGATACATCTAAAATGACTAAATACGACCATATGAACGAGTATAAGAAAATTAAAGAGGTAATATGTTTTATTACACACATTGTTATACATAGAATATTATTTGTAATTTAGAACGCGAACGGGCGATGCGAGCGAATTTAATTCGTACGTACGTACGTACGACCAATCAAATTGATGTCTAAGATTTTTATATATTACAAGGGGCAACCGAGCAGGCGGTTACTTAAGTTACTAAGGATGCCTATGGACATCTGAACCCCCAAAGTTTCGCAGATTCGATGCCGGCCTTTAAAGAGGGGTTTAGGCCACCGTGAACTCACACAAACCGAACGAAACACGACAATAATACCATTATACAAACCTTACCTCGACATCCACATCTGTGATGCCGGAGCCAGACATAGCTCAAAATGTTTGTTCATATTTGTCCTTAAAGACTACAAAGTTCTACAAAACTTTACGCAGTTACACAAAGTCCCCGTCAACATTACATGATCATAGAAATGATCATATAATTGAAGCTACGTCTGCTTCTGGCACGAGGTTCCAATTGGTCTTGTCGCAATACTTATGCTATGGAAGCGGTGTTTTATAGATCAAACGGTCTTATATTTAATTATTTGCTAAATACAAATGTTACCTAGATGGATTATACATACACAGAGTACAGTAAAATTGTTTTATAAAGGCGTGCAAAGGATTTATATAACTCAAAAGTGTTGATACTGAAGATGCCGCAAAGCACTTTGGTTGACGGTGACCTGACCGTACATAAAAGTTTAAATAACTTTGACTTTATTATATTTGTAACTAGCTATTTCCCGTAACTCCGTCCGTGTAAATTTTAGAAGCTCTCAAAGGGGAAAATTACCCGATTTTGAAACATTTTTCATTGGTGCTACACTCGTATTAATCTTAGCGTAATGATATATACCTTTTGCCTTCCTCGATGAATGAGCTATCTAACACTAAAAGAATTTTTCTAATTAGACCAGTATTTCCTGAGATTGGCGCGTTCAAACAAACAAACTCTTCAGCTTTATATATTAGTATAGATTAATAATATCGAATCAAAACCTTTTGATTGAAAACTTTCTCTGTACTGGTTTGATTTATTTATATGCAAAAGTCAAAAATACAAGCATTTCATACGCCTTCGATAGCTCAGTTGGTAGAACGGTGGACTGTAGCTGGTAGAGTGTAACGGTCATCCATAGGTCGCCGGTTCAAATCCGGCTCGAAGGATTCTTTTTTATTGAACCGAGCAAAAAGGAGGACGGCAAACCTGTATCCAAATATTTTTAATAAGCTCCACATTATATTATCACCTTCCAATTATTATTCTTGTGCATTTTAGTATTAAAATCTTTGCTTAATCTATATTTTATATGTATTTCATCTGCAATTCAACTTCTTTTTATACTTCATCTGCTATTTCACGTCTTCATATACTTCATCTGTAATTTCACTTCTTTATATACATACTTCATCTGTTATATTATTCTTTATTTGTTACTATAGGAACACCGTGCGTCGAGGGTACGTGCCAATACACGTGCCACAGGAGTCCTCGCGGTCCGCAGTGCTCGTGCCCACACGGATACGAGCTGCACGAATCTACGAATCTTAAAAGCTTTCTAAAATTCGCCGCCAATCCATTAAGAAAACATTAGCGTTAAATTTCAGGATATAATAAAGAAGCTAAAAGTAATTTAGTGTAACAAATGTCACGATTAACTTTAGGAGAGATTTGGGAGTAGCTCAAGTATTCAAGGAAAGTTGGCGATTTATATATAGACCATTTTAAAGTTTCCACGAAGAATAGACGACAAAAATTTTAAGAATTAATATTTTATACGAAATTTAAAAAAAGATTAACTTCTGGAGAAACTATACGAGAAAGTTTGAGCCGTTGTCCTGCCCGATCGTTAAGCTGAAGAGTTTGATTGAAAAATTCTTTCAATGTTAGATAGCCCATTTATCCAGAAAGGCTCATCACGCTAAAATTGAAACTATTTTTTTTACTTAACTTTACGCGAAGTAAGTCGCGGGCACAGCTAGTTAAAATAGTAAAGGACTCCCTTGTTTGTTTGGAGTTCTCTAAGATAAGAGTAAGTAGGAGATTGAGTTAAAGGATATAACGATATACAGAAAGGAGAAAAAAGATGCGGGTACGGACTACTATGACGGATACTATCAGGAACGATATTAGTGGAAGACGTATTTGCAAAATAACAACTAAGGAAGTAAAAATAACTCGAAATAACAATTTCAAACTGAAAATTTCTTTAAAATGTACATAATATATACCTTCTCTACCAAATAAACTACATATGCACTCATATTTTAAAAAATAAAACAAAAGTCACGAATGCTCTTAAAAACATTGGAACAACACCTGATGTTATATAGATCTATACGTAGACAGACCACACCCAAAATAAAACGACCTAATCCCATGATCCCTTGAAAGCAATACTAAATTTTTAATACTCAAAAACTCAGTGATCCGTTCTTTTGCGCTACGTGCGTTTTTTACAGATGGCAATTTTACCGTTGTATCTAGGACTTCGGGGGTAAAAACGATCATCGTTCGTCGGAACTGTTATTGCCGGTTCCAACGTACGTGACGACGGTAGAAACGGAAGGATTTTTAACAGCTTTTAATCTTACGTCAGCAGAAATACACACGTTTTACAGCGATTCATCTCTTTTATGTAGTTGCAACCAAAAATCGTAGATATTTGACAATTAGTACATATCTCAATTTGTCCGTTAGTCTGTCTATCGGAACCGTAAGCCCCAGATTTTAATTGGAGGTAGCGCCATGCTTGTAGCCGAATTGGTCCGGCGCGTCCGGGTACCAGTACCTCTTTCTCACATGAGATCGGCGAGAACTTTTCTGTGTAATCCGCTATTGGCTATGATTGTTAGATACGTATATTTAGTTTATAGTTATAAAACATGTAAGCTGTTGGATTACCTAATAAAAATAAATAAAATAAATAAATAAATAAATCAATCGTTGTTCGTCAGTCTCGCTAAAACTCAGAAACGGCTAAACCATCTTGAATTGTGTTTATTTAGAAGAAAAGAAAGAAAGGAAAAGACAAAAGTGCATTATTGCAGAATTACTTTGGAATAGATGGAGTTAGTATAAGCCCTTTCGTCTGACCATGACAAACATTCTAGCCAGTATCACGTTTTATGCAAACTGGGGACACAAAGGAGATTGGTTAATTGGCTAATAGCAGACGAACTCTGCTAGGTCTGCTAGTATTTAATAAATACATTATAAATACATAGCGCATGCTTAATCGTAAACTGACCTAACTCAAAAAGGTAGATTTTTGAAAAATCGCAAAAAACGTCATTTATGACTTATAATTTGATAAAAAAGGCATTATACTAACAAATTATGTATTTTAATAATAGTTAACGAGGTGATGAATGATACTGAAATGTTATTTTAATGATATTTCATTAATTGTTTGTGTATTTAACAAAAACCTATTATAGTTCTAGAGACAAAAATACGTGTATCTATGCTTACGATTAGGCATGCGATAGCGTTAGTTAGATACAAAACGTATTAAATCTCAATGTGTATTTCCCAAAACGGTACACATTAGAATCTTGCGGTCTTAATGAATTTAAATTTACCTTAACTTCGTAATACTTTGTAGTAAATCAGTATGAGCAGTATTGAGTCTTGCAGGTATTGAGCCCGATGTTACGTAACGGCTCCTTTCGCTAAGTACCGATTACTTGTTCTGAACCGGTCTCTTTAATGTCGTAATTGTCTCGGAGCGAGATTATGTTACCGCGTTGTCACCGGTTTGGGGTATGGTTTCCATGTTGTACTTAATATGAGCATTTTTTTTGTTTGATTATTTACTAGCTGTTTCGCGACTTCGTTTGCGTAAATTTGCAAGAGCCTGTAGAGGCCTCCTTATCTGGTCCTATCGGAAAATTCTTTCTTAGCGGATGTCCACTAACTATAAATCACCTGCTTGCTAAATTTTAATGTTTGTACGTCCCGCGGTCTTTGAGATTTATTGACGTTTCGATTAGGTGACATTTCCCAAAAAAGGGAAAAGTTCAGCCATTCTCATCCAGCCACCTCCTGCCACTCTCCTCACATCATCCGCCCATCGGGCCATGCAAATTATTAAACTAAATCATCTTTTGTGAGACTTCCCGGTGGCCTAAACTCGTCATTAAGGCTGGCAACGCATCTGTTTGCCTCCTAGTCGTGCAGATGTCCATGGGCGTCAGTAGGCTCTTAGCTACCCGCTGCCTGCTCGTTTGCCCCTTGTAACATAAAAAATATTTTGCTCTACGCAAACTTTAATTCTGCCAAATTCCATAGTTCTCCATTCGCGCAATTTTCGTCAAATGCTACCGAAAGTATTTGCTTCACGTAGTAACATATAGATAATTATAACTAATTAATTATTTTAATTATATGACCATTAAATAATGCTAAAAAATGACTTCCAGTCATTAAATGAATAACAAAATATTTACTGCTAAACATCGCGATAATATCCCTTTAAAAAATACATTATTATAGATGACGCAGGTGGTTCTACGCGACCATTCTTCAACAATAGGACGTTCTCAAGACAATAATAATTTAGTGTAATTTCCTTTCACGGTTCACAACATAATAGCCGAGTCTCCGTCCGTCTGCAACTCGATCTCTGCAATGGACGCAAATGGATTGCGTCATTTTTATTTAAATAATGCTTTAAAATAAATAAGTTCTCTTATTTAAATTGTAATTTGAACATGTAATGTATTTAATACCGGCAGCTGTATTCCACCACAGGACATCTCTCCAGAATTTGAAATTTCACGCTCACCACCTTGATGTCCTAAAATCGACAACCGTGCGATTTTCAAGAAACTTTTTACCTCGCACAATTCCTCTGTGGAATCAATTATCAGCGTCTGTATTTCCGAACAGATACGACTCGGGGATCTGCAAGAAAAGAGCATACTCATTTCTCAAAGGCCGGCAATGCATCTGCGATCCCCCTAGCATTTGTCCATTGGGCATCGGTAGTCACTTAGGTGAATCGCCTGCCCGTTTGCCTCTATTATATAAAAAATGTATTTCATTTAAATTATGACAGAATTTAAGTCCAAAAGCCCTATTTATCGTAATATTTCTTTATAAATAAACTAGACTCAACAATCACTTATTAACATTCACAAATTACAAAAGGGCTGCCGAAGTGACGCTAACTGCCAACCTTCGTCAATCGAAAAGGCACCAAGAAAACCATTATTTCTAAGTATCATTTTTTCTTTCTTTTTTAAGTAAGCGAATATTTTTTTAATATTACAAGGGAGACGCGAGCAGTCGGGGTTCGCCTAAGTGACTACCGACGCCCATAGACATCGAAAAAGCTCGTAAATGCTTTGCGCATCGAAACCCTATAGTTTTGCTGCTCGACCATGGGAAACTAGGAGGGTAAGTGAATATCTAATAGTAATGCTTTGAAACAATCTTATAATAAAATGTACACATGTGTGTGTAAATCGTTTGGCATTGGTGTGAGTGTGGTTATATATTAATAATTTTATATACTAGTAATGCATATTTTATAAAAATATTAGCATTCGCACACTATCATCTATAAAAAGTATAATTGTGCCAAATTTTATGCTCCATAAAATGATATTGAAAGTTTTTCCTTTGCGTATTGATATATAGATTTTCAAGGACATCTTAAGCCGCACTAGTAGGATCACACCAGATTGGGCTAGGCAGGGGAGGGAATACTGGCAGTAAAGGTGAGTGTTAGTGATCACTCTTAGAGTGCGCTCTTAAACCTACACCTGGGTCACAAGTCCCGGACACTGCTATGGTTCCTTCCTCTGCAACTGGCACTGCACTGTGTATATATAATAGATTGAAACAAAACAGATTTATTTTTATAAAGGATGCATAAAATAAAACTTTTAAAAAGCTTTTTAGTAGTGTCTATTGGAATTTTATAAATATTTTTTTATTATTTCTTTATTTTAGATTGATTCAGTCGATGTACTGGATCCTCTTGGCAGCAATATTGTTGTAGCAACACGGACTAATGAAGTATTGCGTATTCTGCCAAGGACTAATGAGGTAAATAAATTTAAGTGATATGGATTTATTATAGAACCTGACATTTTAAATGTCTATTGGCCAAAGGAAGGAGTTCTATCTTCGAAAATTAGTTTTTTTTTTTAATGTAATGTAAGAATGTATTTGAGATGTTAAAGAATTTATTCATATATTACTCAATTCACATATACTCGCAAATTCAATGCAACTAAATAGTAGTAGTTTTAAGCATTTCTTGCCACGGACGGGTGACCAATCCTTATATTAGTTTTCAAGCACTGTTAGACCTTCTCCGTGTTTAGGAAGGCACGTAAAATAGCTAGTCCCGATCAATATCACTGCTTGATATAAGTCGTGAGATATGTAGAGATTGCGCGAGTTCCGAGAGAAGGATGATGTGAAAGTATAAAAGTTATGTTAAGTTCAAATCTTAAAATAATTTGGTTATTTATTACGTGACGGTACGGAACCCTTAGTGCGCGAGTCTGACTCGTACTTCCCCGGTTTTTTTTTAAATTTAAAATTTTAATTCCAGGAAATCAATGAAGAATGGCTGTCGGACAAGTCCCGATTCGCATGCGACGGTCTGAAAAATTAAATAAATAATAATAATGTATAAGGCATAGTTTTAATTATTTTCAGGAACTACAATACAAAGCGAGGCACTATCGTCTAAACAAGATAGAGCCCGTGTCTTATACGGTAGTCTATGATGGTTACGATGATAGGGGTAATACGATTTTGCAGAAATCGTCACGTAACGAAATGCCGTATGCCGTATGCGCAGCCAGGTGCGAAGTTTTCTCTCTCTGTCCCTTTTTGGAACTATGTTCCTTAACGCGGATTTCGCGGTAAAAGTGTACGGGAAAAGGGGCAAAGAGACAAAAGGACAAAAGCAAAAGACAAAAGAGCGACGAGTAAAAGGGCAAAAAGGTAAATTGACAAATGAGCAAAAGAGCAAATGGGTAGGGGGAAGTGACAGGGGTAGAATGTAGTCAATACTAACCCAACTTTCCGGCAAGACAACGTCTGCCGGATTCGCTATCATAAGTTATTCGCATTTATAAGTTCCTAACACCGCCCAATTAATAAATCCCAATGATAAATCTCTAATAATACAAAAAGGAAGTCTAATAATAAATGTCAATACAAGGCCTGTAGCAGTTTGCAGCCCTCCGTAGAAAGGAAACCGTATTCTTTACGAGCTATTCCGTGCAGCCAATATTTCTCCGGGCCACCATAAAATAAAACGAAAAATTCCAACCTAACGCCCTCAGCCGCTATGAAATTATTAAGCATTATAACTAACATCGCACTCTATTAAAAGAAAGGCCACTAAATATTTTGACTACATTTTAAACCTATAGCCGCGTTTAGTCCTTTGTAGATAGGAAACATTTTTTTTTATGAGTTATTCCGAACAGCCAATATTTCTTCGCAACAGTATGCATCACCATAAAATAAAATAGAAAATTTCAACATGACACCCTCAGCCACTATCACAATATTAACATTTAAAACTAACACGTTATTAATACAATAGGAAGACTAATAAGTAATACAAGTAAATATACGGTCTGTAGCCCTTCGTAGAAAGAAAACAGTATTTTTTACGTGCCTTTGCAAGCAGCCAATATTTCTCCGCGCCAACATAGAATAAAACTGAAAAATACCATCGTAATGTCGTCAACCTCGATGAAAATATTACAAATTATAACGAATATTATACTTTATTAATACAAAAGGAAACTTAATAACAAATCTAAGCACAAGGCCAAGCAAGGTCTCTAGCAGTGTGTAGAAAGTCCTGCGTAGAAAGGAAACAGTATACTTTACGAGCTATTCCGAGCAGCCAATATTTCCCTGTCTGTATAAAGGAATGCGTCAATTAAGAACAGCGAAGTGAAGAATATAAATTTGATGAATTTGAAACTCTATGAAAAAAAAGGTAAATAAATAAAATTGTAGATAATTGTCTCTACTTGTTTCACTTTGTACCTAAGTTTTTATTTTGAAATGAGTCGGAAAGGAGATATGGTGAAAAAAATACTTTTAGGCGCAATTTTTCCAATACTGTGGAGTGATGGGCAGAAATACGAGGTGGCACAGTCGAAATTCGAAAAGAGCACATTTATTTTTTATTTTTTATTTATTTATTTATTTAAAAATTTACAATATACTTTTAACATTAAAAAGAGCCGTTAAACCACATCAAAAGCTATAGAATTGTCAATTTTCAAAACTCCCAAATAATCGCTAATTATTGTATCAAAAGACTGGGCTATGTGTTGTGTGCAGCAATTTTATTGTTTATTGTAAACTTAAACTCAACTATGCTCTGCAAGGTCCACTAATCGCGCGCTTAGTTTAGCGATTAGGAGGGACGTGCTTTTTTAGATTGTACGCGCTCTACTCTTCTAGACACGCTGCGCCTCTCAAATAAAATGTTCCTGATTATTATGGATAAGACAAATGCTGTGTAAAAATAATAACTTTATGTTTTTCTTGATAAAACCTTCGTACGAAAGGTTCAAACACTACCGCTTTAGGACCCATGCCTATTATACTACTGCCCTTTAGCCTACTGAGATCGTGGCTGAGGTAAAGGACAATAGGAAGTCATAATCAGAACTGGGCCAACCGGGAAGACTGTGAGGAGTCCAGGATTGCAATGCCCATCCTGAATCCTCGACTGACGACTGAATAAACGCTTTCTCATGTCCCTCTGGACTGTAAAGCGGTGGATACACTTAGGGCAAAATCCTCGGGACACCGAGGTTCCTGTGAGAAGCTCTGAAGAAGTCCCAGCGGATTCTTGACTTCTGGCAGGAGTTGGGCTGGATGGAGTAAACGCTAACCAGCCCCACCCCCCTCACGCACTATGGTGACCCTACTGCAACTAAGTGCGGAAAAGCAGCCCGCGTAGAATAATAATAAGAAAAAAATCTTCGTGTATGCGAGAAAGGTGTCAGAAAAGTATTTTTCAAATATAAACTCTACTTAATTGAATTTCATATTATATATAACATATTATATTTATTGCTTTTTAGTATAAGGGGGTTTTCAAAAACTTTTAACTGATGTGGGTATTGTTTATCGATCACAGATATTCCAATTCTGCCAGCATTCGCATTTTCAACATACAGACGGATGATACCATTTTCCTTTCATTGTATATACGGTCAGAGATTGCGTGTTTCGTTAATATAACCCACGTCCTCTCAAATATGACTCGGGATTGATTTTCATATTAGCTGGACCTCTTTGAATACGCAGAGACAACAATTTCTTTATTTAGTTTTATAGAATCTATTTCCCCATGAATTTAAGTCGACTAAAGAACGTCCAGTTGAAGGACAGCAAATATATTATGTAGAGTAAGACTAATCATTATGTACCCGGATGATTCCACGTCCTCTCAAATATGACTCGGAATTGATTTTCATATTGGCTGGACCTCTTTGACTACGCAGAGACAACAATTTCTTTATTTAGTTTTATAGAGTCTATTTCCCTATGAATTTAAGGCGACTAAAGAAAGTCCAGTTTAAGGACAGAAAATATATTATGTAGAGTAAGACTAATCATTATGTCCCCGGATGATTCCACGTCCTCTCAAATATGACTCGGGATTGATTTTCATATTAGCTGGAGCTCTTTGACTATGCAGAGACAACAATTTCTTTATTTAGTTTTATAGAGTCTATTTCCCTATGAATTTAAGGCGACTAAAGAACGTCCAGTTGAAGGACAGCAAATATATTATGTAGAGTAAGACTAATCATTATGTCCCCGGAGATTCCACGTTCTCTCAAATATGACTGGGGATTGATTTTCATATTGGCTGAACCTCTTTGACTACACAGAGACAACAATTTCTTTACTGCCTTTAAGTTTTATTGTGAAATTTGCGCTGTTTTTCTGATCGTATAAATATAAGGTGACTAAGGAGCTTCCAGTTGAAGGACAGCAAAGATATGTGGTCTTTAACCAATGTGCCCTTTGAAGATTCTTTGTCGTCTCAAATAGGACTTGCGATCGACCTCTTTGACTCACCAAGCGAAACGATTTTTTGGGTGAGAGATATTTTTTATCGAAGTTCAGCAATTATGTTCGTAGCTCAATCAGTTGATCGCTGTTTGAGGCGATTGCTAGGTTAAGTAATTCTTGCCGCGGCCGGGTTATGGATGGGTGACCCATCCTAATATTGTTCTTCAAAGACCCGGCCTTCTCCGTGTTTCAGAAGGTACATAAAACTGTGGAACCAGATTAAAGTCACTAAGTGATATTAGGCGTGAGATAGTGGGGACTCTTAACTCGCCCCACAGCCACATTCTGAGCAGTTTAAGCGGACCCTGGTACTAGACCGGGATAACGCTGAATATGAGAAGAAAACAGCCTCAATGAGACTTCCCGGTGGCCTAAACTCGTCATTAAGGGCCGGCAGCGCATCTGCTGGCCTTCTGGTCATGCAGATGTCCGTGGGAGTCGGTAGGCACATCGGTGCCTGCTGCCTGCTCATCTGCCCCCTTGTAACATAAAAAAAATAAAAATAAAAAAATAATGTTATTTCTTTTTTTATTTTATTTCTTTATGTACCAAATAAAAATATACATGACAGTAAATAAGGACAATTGGTGTACAACAAATTTACTTATCCCTGCAAGATATATCCTCCAGTTATCCTTGAGTATACGAGGAAAAGGTGCAGGTTCTCAAAATTATGGTAATAGACAAGACAAGATCTGCCGGGTCCGCTAGTAGTGTATAAAATATTATGTACTAAAAGGCGATTTCGTTTTATCTATGTTGTTTTTGGAACGTCTCATAGATAAAAATTTTCAGACATTTTAAACTTATAACATCTTCTTTTAGTTGTTAAAAAGTGTTATTAGCCAATAAGCAGGGTAATTAAAACAACTATCCAGTATTTTTATATGTAATTATACGTGAGGCATAAACCAGGTACCGTTTCACGGAAATGTATGAAATTTGGCACAATTATAGTTCATATAGAGGAAGGTGTGCTAATGCTAATATTTTTTTATAATATGCAATATTAATATATTCAATTATAGAAAAAAACCACACGATTTACACACACGTGTCAGATTGTGTCTAAGCGAAATCGTGACAAAGGTATGTTATATTAATTGTCAAATTTTATTTTTCTGTGAATATAACAATATATAATCGTTGTACGCGAAAAGTTTTGTAGGCGAATTCGGATCATCCGGTGATCGGTGTCATATAAAAGCGAAAGATAACGAAACATCGAAAACGGCGGGACGTACATAGAAATTTGGCACTGAGGTAGTTTGTTATTAGTAAAAAAACCGCTAAGAAAGGTTTTTCGCTAGAATCTAAGAAGGAGATCTTAGAGCTCTTGCAAGTTTAATTTTGAATTGATGATGTTGAGGGAAAATGGTAGCACTATATATGTGTTACTTCAGCTAGCTTTATGCCGGTACCAGACATAGCTTCATTTGAATGATCATGTGTGTGGCCGGGGACTTTGTGTAACTTCACAAAGTTTTGTAGAACTTTGTAGGCTTCTACGACAAAAATGTGCAAACACTTTGTGCTAGGTCTGGCTCCGGTATTATACAATGACTACAGAAAGTATAAACAACATAGCAAAGGTAAACTTTGAAGGTTTCCACTCGGCACTTCATTTTTCTAAAAACGCGCTTTAAATGTCTACATTGGCGTTTTTTAGAGTCGTCGATACAAAAATATAGCGTATATATAGTTTTGAAAATAGAACATTGTTCGTTAAAAAGGCATTGCGTTATAAAGGCGCAGTTGTGTGAACACAAAGTTGGGAGTTTACATTATGTTCTATTTGAAAGCTTTTTTACGCGCGTTAAAAAAACTCTCGTGGGAATAAGGGCTTAATATATATAAAATTATTTTAGAATTCTGGAAAAGAATATATTATTCAAATAACCGGTTGACTGATTTATTGACCTCATAGTTATTATTTTTCACCGTTACGCACAAATACTGTACAAAAAAACATGAGCAAAAATAATTTGCGACGTTTATTGTTACATTGAGATTGTAACTGGTCGCTCCAATTGCGTATAAATTCTAATATTGTCCATTGCCATTAACCTGTATTCATGATTATGGCCCGGAGGCTAGCAACGTTGAGAAAAAAAATCATCGCTATGCTCGCTTCACACGTTTCGATAAATCATTGTAAAAACACTGTATAGTTTAAACCGCGCAGTTTTATCGATACGTGTGTATGAAAAATCATTGTCGAATAAACTGCGCAGTTTTTCGAAATGATTTAACTGCACACTTTTTTGAGCTATTGAGGCACTATTCTTTATTGCTTGTGCTAATTTACTCAAAATTTCAAAAACCTAATTTTTACCTATAAAAAGGCGGTTGCTCCGTAAAATACCCAACCGCTCTGTGGCGCAAGAATTACATAATAATATTATATATAATGCCGGAGCCATACATAGCTCAAAGTGTTTATACATTTTTGACCTTGAAGTCTACAAAGTTCTACGAAACTTTGTGAAATTAAACAAAGTCGCCGGCCACACTACGTGATCATTGAAATGATCATTCAAATGAAGCTATGTCTGGCTCTGGCATAAGAATTATCCATTTATCGATGAATGTTCCGAAACGTTGTTAACTCACTATCTATATTAGTACTATTAAACCAGGGGCACTCAGAAACGTCAAATATTTGAACAAGTATTCAAATATCAAAATCGCAAGCAAAAGGTAGTCATTATGGAAAATATAAATATTGTACACGTAATATTTACGTAAAGCATTGACTAATAATGGTTGCAAAGCGTATCTGCAGTGTTGCCAACGAAGACCATGTAAAATATTCTAAATTTTAGTTAGAATTTTGCTAAAATTACACTAAATGTGTGTCACCTAATACGATTCCCGAACTTGTATGCCAAAAAGTAGGCTTTTTTAAAATCAAATAAAGCGTCATTTAATTACATGACAACGTTAAATCTGTCATAAAATATGATAAATTGGTATCACTACAAGTGTGTGGTTGGGTACGCACGGGTAACATTTGTTCAAAGTCTTTATCATAAAGTGTACAAATATTAAAAGCTATAATGTAGCGGCCGCGTCATATGAATAGTATTTTATCTGTGGACGTCGGTACTTCAGACTAAAAACGTCATTCATCCATCAATGTCAGTGTCAAATATTCGATAAATATTTTTTTATTCTGTTCCCACTTCCCATTGATTCGTAGAATAAAGAATTTGACGAATTTTATAGTTTTTATCGAGACAGTGGTAATGTTAATGTCAAAATTCAGTCTAAAAAACTAATAATATTAAAACTTTTGTGTGTTTTTGTGCACTTCTATTAAATGAGCTAAAAATGTCACAACAAACAGTCTGTACTTAAAATGTCTGAGGCAATACGTAAGGCGGACAAAATTATCGAGTTCGACGCTATTTTACCTGATACGGGCATATTATTTTATGAGGAATGTCCTTCGGAGTACCACATTGAAAAGCCGTTACTGTTACCATTAAAATCTATTATACAGACACGATTTGAGCAACTACAACACCAAGCTGTGCAGAATTGGAAAGAAAAACAAAAATCGGCAAAAAAGAACTAACATATGTCATTGTTTTTCCACTTAGCCTAATTAAGCATTGAAAATGGTTTACACATTGTTTATAATAGAAATAATTGCTGCATTCATATTAGCAGGCACACTTCTGTACAGGTATGGAGATTGTTACAGGAACCATATATTGGTCACTGTATCTGTCCTGACAGCCTGGTACTTTTCATTTGTTATTATGTTCATTTTACCCCTGGATGTATCTTCAGTAAGTATTCAACAAATTTAATTTTATTATTATATTAAGACACAGTTATCTACCAGTAAATTATTTTTTGTAGACTGTATATCGTCAATGTGTTGATAATGCAACATCATTAACAACTACATCCCCACAAGTTGGCAATACCTCAACAGTTGCACCTCCTGATAACCATTGCCAGAAACCTTGGAGTTTTGTTCCTGATGCTGTTTTTCCTAACTTATGGAGAATTGTATATTGGACGTCTCAATGCTTGACATGGTAAAAAAATTTAGCATGCTAAAAAATATTAATAAAATTTAAGAACTCATATATTTAAATTAGAGGATTTCTTACCCAACATAACTTCTATTAATATTTAATAAAACTAATTACTCTGATTAATATTCTGTTATTAGTATAATAAACAATAAATATTCTTCAGAATGTCATTATGTATTTGAAAATAAATGAAAATATTCTTATAGCTATTTGTACAGTTAAAGTCGAAAATTGTTTATACATATAGACTTTATAATAATTATTATTTATATATTTATAATAATAATTATTATTCTTAAGTCATTTAATAATATGGTGATATAATGGTATAATTTAAAAGCTAAGTTTACTAATGCTCCTCACATCCTGCACTGTTAAGAGCCCACAACAAACTCAGTTGATATAATAACATTAAATCATGTGTAAAGTAGATAATCCAATAAGGACGGAGAAGCTGTCTTATCTCTGATTAGACTCTTTTTTCAATGTTAATAACTATAAAGTAAATGGTTAAAAGGAAAATTGAAAAAATGTTTAATTTTTTTTTCAGGCTTATTATGCCAATGATGCAGTCATACAGTAAAGCAGGAGATTTCACTGTGAAAGGAAAATTAAAATCTGCTTTAGTAGATAACGCCATATATTACGGGTCATATTTATTCATTTGTGGTGTACTTCTTATATATATAGCATTGAAACCAGGAGTGTACTTAGACGGACCAAAAATAAAAACCATAGCATCTTCTGCAAGTAACACTTGGGGTTTATTCTTGTTGATTCTGCTTCTCGGATATGCACTTGTCGAAGTTCCTAGAAACTTATGGAATAATTCAAAGAAAAACTATACTCTTACATATAGCTATTTTAAGGTAGCAAAATTGAGTACAGACAAGTGTGAAGCAGAAGAAGGTGTTGATGAAATATTAGAGGTAAGTGGACTTACCTTTATCAATTGTTAGACATGCGTTAAATATTTTTTGTATTTATTTATACTCTAAATAAAACTTTTTCATTATTTGTACAACAAAATTGTTATATTTTACATTTAATGTACATGTCATGACTCTGCTTTGACACCACTTTATAGTCAAAATCAAAATTGTATTATTCATGTAGACTTTACTTATGAACATCATGTGTATAATAATAATAATTATAATTATTTTTTAATCACTATTATACCATGATAAATTTTATTAAGTTTATATGGGTATAGACGCGCCCTGCACTGAGAAGAGCCCGCAACAAACTCAGCGGGCTAGTAAAATAAATGGCAGTAAAATGTATACTTGTGTACATAAATCCTTTGGAACGGTGTGTGTTAGGTTTTATTTTAAAAATTTAATGCATTCACACACCCACCTCTAAAATTTGCAACAATTATAATTTCATCAGTGCAATGTTCGTATAATATTACTGTAAGTTTTTGCTTCACAAGTTAATATATAGGTAAATTAAAACTGAAAGAGGAAGAGGCCACCATTTCCTTTAAGCGATGCTTATCATTATTTGATCAACTTGCAGTTGTGTTTAATTGTATTTAATTTAGAAGCTCTTATTTTTTTATTTTATTTTTAGGTTAACAAACTATACAGTAATTATTAAATAGTAATTAATAAGTGATTTATAAAAAAATCTATTAACATTAATTTAATACTTAAACCAATAAAGTTTTCCATTATACATACTACAAAAACAGAGAGTGAGAAACAGTATAAAAAAATTAATTAAATTAATTATTTAACATTAATCTTCTTTGTTATGTTTCTTACTCTTCTGTTTTTGTAGTACATTTAATTGAATATTTGATTTATTTTCAGCATGTATAATTACATAACAATAAGTAGGCATAGCACAGTTAAACAATTCATGAATACAAAAAAAAGTCTAGCTATTATCTAAAAAAATTTTGCTGAATCTGATTTCGGAAGGAACTAATAGAGTTATTCCAAAAGTCTATATTCGAGAGTAACTAACTATAATTTTTACAAAACGGAATATAAATTTGTGTATAAATGTGTAATTATGTGTTTTAATACTTTTGTTACAGAGTTTAAATTCAGTTACGGCAGCTGTTGGGCCTGGACACCCTCTACACAGACACGTGGAAACGATAGTTCAGAAACTCCCAATACAATTACGTGACAAGCTGAACTCACGAGCACCACCTGAAAGGCCTACAGCACCTTCTTTTAAAAGCCTAGTCAATTTACATAAAAAAGTAAGGAAATTAACCATTTTTCTCAATTGATATTAGATGTGAAAAAAATTATTCAATATGCTAAGACTTCCGCTCATTCTAGGAATAACTGGAAAAAAAGATACCCAGTTTGTAGACCTACAAACCATTCCCATAAAGTATTCTTTGGATACTGATATTTATGTGGTGTTTTCATAATATTTGACTCAAAAGTGAACTATTTTAATAGTACAAAATGACAATTCCATGTTATTTATTGGTAACATGATTACAAAATCTATACTTGTAATAAAAAAGCATGTTAAAACATTTTTGTCTGCCTGTTTTTTCTGGGTAATCTCCGAAAGGGCTGGACCAATTTCGACGGACCTTTTACTGATCGACAGCTGATATTGCTGGGAATAATATATGCAACTTAGGCTTCAGAAATATAAGTAGGGTTCCGCTTAAAAAAATAAAAAATCTCAAAATTTAAGACCATGGCTGAATTCATGCTGACATAATACAGCTTGTGATGAATAAAAATCTTTCAGACAATCAAGGCCTTACACGTGCTACAACGCACAGAAACTCAGTGGGGTCTGATGCTGGAGCGGATCTTCCACCTAGAAGACGTGACGGCTAACTCGCGGTCCCCCGACTGTTCATTTTTAGGGTTCCGTAGTACCTAAAGGACGGGAAGGAAAAGTTTCGCTTTGTCCGTCCGTCCTTCTGTCTGAAGACAGTTGGCGTACTTATATATTCGTAAGAAAATTTATTTTAAGTTCTGTTTTCAAGGAATAAATTTTTATAAGTTTCTGTATTTTTCCATTGGTTTAAGATACCTATTTACAAAGTTTGATACTTTGTAGGTGCGACCTAAATTTATGTAAAATAATTTTGTTTACATATCTAGGTTTCAGCTGAAAATCGACTATGGCAGGTATACATAATTTAAAAGCATTTCCCAGCGTAAAAAAAAAAAAGGTATACATAATTTATACTGAGCTGAGACCTTTTTTGGATTATGACACACATATCACTTGTTATAACTACTTATTAGTTAAGTTTCATGAGTGTCATTGAAAATAAATTAGTTTTTTTTTTCTTTCTTTCTGAAATATAATAAAAAAGTTCCTATGGAACCGCACTTTATAAAAGATATCTAAGCAAATTATATTATGACATAGTCATGGAACTTAATCTAGACAAAGTATAGATTTAGTCTAGAGTAAGTTCCTGAGGAACCTCACTTTATATGAGTATTCTTGAAGAGATAATATGTTGTTACAGAACTTGTATATCCGTAGGAAAGTTTATTTCTTCTCAAGAAAGTATAGATAAGAATTCAGGTTGCGTTCTCAAGAAAACATTCTTGTAATTTTTCAGTGCGTTGTATATGACTCACCACCAAGATGGAGCAATTTTGATAATATTTTTATGTATTTCAAAAGTTCCTTGAATGTCCACCGTGCTTCACGAGGCATCATGACTCGTTCCGGTTTACTCGAATAGAAAAAAAGGGAAAATCAATTTTACCAATGTAAAATAAATAATTTTCCTGCCATATAGAATTATCTACGGGGCTTTGGTTCCGCAAATTGATTCAACCACTACGTCCACTCGCGCTAACAGAATTATGTTTTGCAATTTAATTATTTCTCCAAAAATATTTTAAAATTCCATGCGAGTTCCATGTAATTTATTTTTATAATACACATCTCGCATTCAATTACGTGACCCCACATCAGGAAATAAGATATAAAATATGTCTGTATCTAATATCCTTTAAAGCCTCATTGGTTCAATGGTTGCAGGTAAGGACTGAAATCCATAAGGTCCACGGTTCTAACCCCAACGCCTCTGAGGTATTGTCTCACCCACACCTAACACAAGCTTTGAATTTAAGGTTAATAGGAGTGTGATTCTCTAGAAACTTCTTACCTCGCCCAATTCCCCTGTGGAATCAGTTGCCAGCTTCGCTATTTACGAACGGATACGACTTAGGGATTTGTAGACAGGGTGTTAAAGACATCGTATCCGATACGCATCCCATGGGTTTAGTCATGATTCTAGAATCCCCAGAGGTGAAATTTTTCGTCGGCTGTTTCTTGAAAAGTACAATTTCTTTTTCTACCATTTTTAAAACTAAATACTGTATACTATCATTATTAGCTTCCCCAATACGATTTGAAATCAGAAACAAATTTCTTCAATATTTCTACATCACACCGCAATGTAAATAAAACTTAAACGTACGTAACATGGATAGCGTGGCGCGGGTCGTGGACATGTTTTGCGCGTCAGCATTTTTTTACGATTGTTTCCCAATTTTCACGATATACTGCGCGCTCAAGAATGGGATGAAGATGGCAATATCTGTAATCTCTCATTTCCGAAATGAATGATTTTTGACATTTTATTAAGGACATTAAATTTAGACTTAGATTAGACTTAAGACAAAGCGGTACGATGTGTTTTACACCCTGTATTACTGATTAGTGTGAGTGAGTAAAATAATGTATGTACGGAAACTTTCTTCTTGATAATATTATTGATTTACTGGAAATATTTTGAGTGTGAGAAATTGAGAGTTAAAATTGTTGACAGCCCTAATCGATCGCTGAAATCGTGTAAATATCGCGATAAATTCATTAATCTCAAGAGGTTCGCGCTATTTGTAGAGGATTGTTACAATAGCAGCGTGATGACTGGATCGTTTCCATTTTAAACGGAGTGCTCTAGACTTAGGAATGCAAAACAAGTTCATTTGTTTCGTAACGAATGGATAAATCGTACATTTGTTGCAACAAAATCACAGTTAAACGTCTACTAAGAATACGCCTAATGCCGGAGCCAGACAAAGCTTCATTCGAATGATCATTTCATTGACCACATAGCGTGGCCGGGAACTTTGTGCAACAAACAAAGTTTATATTCGTCGACCGATTTTTGAGTTTAAGTGAGACTAACGAACAACACAATACATACAGATAGAAGGAGATAGAAGGAGCAGTGTTATGTCACTTAAGGAATTTCCACAACAATAGAAAAATCTAATAAACTAGGCAGCTATTTGTTACAATGTCAGACATCAATGGAACAGGGCCAAAGATTTCGATCCGTGTTGATTTTTTCTGATTGTCACAAATAGTAATTTCTTTATTATGCCGGAGCCAGACATAGCTTCATTCGAATGATCATTTCAATGATCATGTAGTGTGGTCGGAGACTTTGTACAGCTGCGCAAAGTTTTGTAGTACTTTGTAGTCTTCAAGGACTCTTTTTTAGGGGATAGGCGTTTAAAAGGTCTTTTGTCGTTACGCTGTACCTCCTTCAGACATTCGGACATGTTCCGTTTAAATTCTGCAACATGGTTCTTGACTTCTTCGGGAAAAGAACTATACGACCAATCAGGATCACGGGAGTTTCCCTGATTCTTAGCTGATAGAAAGGTTTATACACATTAAAATTTCTGCTATTGTTGTTCCCCCCATTACGTCCGTTACAGTAGCATCTGCATCTTTTCTCTCCTCCCCATCTACCTTTATATCCTTTGACTCCATCTTTTTCCCTTACTCCTGTCTTTCTAATTAGAGATAGCGCCATGCTTATAGCCGAATAGGGCCGGCGCGTCCGAATACCAGTTCCTCTTTCTTACATGAGATCGGCGTGAAGTGGCGGCATTCTGTCACGTCAAGTGATGGTATTGGTGTCGCGTTTCGTTCGATTTGTGAGACTTGCCGGTGGCTTAAACACATTTCTAAAGGCCGGCAACGCATCTCCTTGCCTCCTGGTCGTGCAGATGTCCATGAGCGTCTGTAGGCACTTAGCTGCCTACTGCCTACTCGTTTGCCCCCTTGTAACATAAATATACATATATGTAATCTTGTCCCGATATATAAATAACGGGCTGTAACCCGCGACTTCGCCCGCCTGATTTTACGTTGTGGTTTTGTTAAATTATGAGGTTTTTATTTTCCTTGTGCGAAACCCTTGTTTATTAGCTAAAAGCAAAGTAGCCTATGATATTCCTTGTAAAATCAGCTATCTATATTGAATGACAAAATCGGTCAAGCCCTTTCGGAGATTACCCGGAACTAAAAGACGGACAGTGATGTTAAACTATTAAAAAAAAAACAAAATTTCAACGTTACAATTAGACCCTTCAATTTTATTTATGTGTATAGATTTGCATAATCTTAAGAACTTACGCTTCGTTTCGGGAATTTTCCTCTTTAAATTCATGTTTCTTGTGATAATTGTGTCTTTATCAATTTTTATATTATGAATCGTTTCTAGGCCTAACATTTGGTTATTTTCCTGAATTTTTTCAGTATTACTCATCACAAAATGAATTAATAGGGGCAACTGTAATAGGAACCAAATATTAATTTTATACATTTTTACCGTAATGTGTTTTATGGTAAAATACCGATTTCTACGAGTTTCGGTCGTGTATTATTATATTCGGTCGTAAATTTTTATTTATTGTCCAGCCTAACAGGTTGTTATTATTTATTACTTTTTTATAGCGATTTATTTAATTGGAATAAGAAAAAGAATACATATTATACTTTATAATATAAATAGCGGACGCGGCAGAGGTTGTTCTGCCCGAACGTTGGCCCCCTATGAAAGCGTCATGTTCGTTACATTAAGATGAGGTAGTTAATCACATGGAGATAAGTTTATGTTTTAATTATCTAACGAATACAGCGTGAAATAAGAAAATGGGAGAGTCACAAAAACGTTCGCTCCTCGCTATCAAATATTGGGGCGCCATTAATTTTCTTTTATTGTAAAGGAAATACTCTAAGAATTGGGCAAAAAATATAATCTGAGTATTTTCTCAAGGCAATGTGGCTAAAACCATCACGCGCTCCATAAAGCCACGCTTCTGGCGTTATGTGCAACATAACCTTACCTGAAAATAACCTTTTTTTTCGTTTCTGCACCTAATCTACCTAATATAATAATTGATCTCCACACCGCTTTAGTGGCTACAAAATTAGCATCTATTCCTCCCCTACTACGAATGCAGTCAAAGTCGGTTTTGAGCAATTAACTCCGTAATGTTAGGGATTTTTAAGCCCTATCTGTCAAGATTATTATTTATTACAATCATAAGGAAATATGTACTTCCCTGTAATTGAAAATATACTTAAAAGACTGATATGAACAGTTTTAATTGTTTGGGTTTTCTTAATTATAAAGCCTGTAAATACACTCCAAGAGCGTGTCAATACACGCTTATATAGGTTCCGTGTCTGATACGCGATAAACGTATTTGTTAAATAGCTCCAAGAGGTGTATTCCTATTTCCTTCAAAATCATTTCCTTAATTAGTTTTAGTACGGACGGACGGACAGAGCGAAAGTTTAGAGGTTCCTTGCAGGACTACGGAACCCTAAACATGTTCGCCTTAAGAATTAAATAAGATATTATCGTAAGCACGCTTAACATATAGTTGTACTCGTACATACTTTTGTTTATGGAATATGGCATGTTTGATATTATATATGTTAGTTTAAGTTATTAAGTGATGTCATATTCTGTTTGTGTGTCAAAAATAAAATAAATAAATAGATATATTTATTCTATTTACATTGCTTTCGGGAATAACCAACAGCGTGTATGTGAGAAAGAGGTACTGGTACTCGGCTGCAGGCCAAAATGACTGCAAACGTGGAACTGCTTCTAATTAGATAGACAGGAGTAAAGGAAAGGGATGGAGTAAAAGAACTGATAGAACCAGGCGTTACTTTGCGGAAATCCATGACATGCATGAGAAACTAAACTACTTTGCTTTAATCCGCGAATGCGCTCTTAAACCTACACCTGGGTCACAAGTCCCGGGCACTGCTATGGTTCCTCCATTTGCAACGCGTTGGACCCGGCACCTACGCGGTGAATCCATGGAATGCTAAGAAATTCATCTCACTTCTGTCAGCAGTGCACATGATTGCTTGATGTTTTTGTTTTTAGTGTTCCGTAGTCCTATAAGGAAACCCTTATAGTTTCGTCCTGTCCATCAGTCTACTACTACACTAAATTTTCCAAACTAGATTAGTTTTGGAGGCTTAAAATGTTTCCATGTTAATTGGGAATTGCTATAATTTATAAGGAAAATTATTTTGAGCGAAATCGGAAAATAACTTGAGAAGTCATTTGCGAAATATCTTTATCGCATCTCTAATACGGAACTCTTCTATATAAGCGTGTCTTGATACGCTCTTTGCCACTTTTATTGTAAAATTCGCTGCCGCTTGTAAACCGGTCCATAACAGAACTCCGTTTACACAGCGAATTATCTTTCAACGTGAAGGAATACACAATTGATATAATTTGAATACGTAATCACGGAATGTAAATATTTTCATTTATATGATAAAATACTATGCCTATCTATATATGACACTTCCGTACGCATGTATATCACTAAAGGCCTTTTAAACGTCTCTCCTTTATTTCTTTTATTTAGTAAATAATAAAAAGGGAAAGGCACACCAAGGTGGAAAGGTTATGGCGAGGAGAGAAAGGTGGCAGATCTTCGTGTCCGGGATAGTTGGAGTTGCCCGGGGCGGCCGCGCCTCGCCGGCACTTGTTCTTCGGAAGGTCTATATATGGTAATCGTAAGTAGAAACTTCGCTAGCGTGAGTTAGTTTGTATGAAGATTTTCAGTGTTTGTGGTGCGGTCGTCCTCATCCGTACAGCGCCATCTAGTTTGCTTGGTGTAAACTTTTACCACTCGACATCATTGTTATCTCGTTATGTAGCGGCAGGTACAGACTCACAAATTTTATGAAAATACTAGCTGACTTGGCAGACGTTGTCCTGTCCTGTATTACTTATTATTAAATACGCGGCGCATACAAAGACATCATTCTTGCTCCGCGCTTGCTACTGATAGAACCTATTAATGGTTGTGCCACTGCGATTGGCATATTGGCGCAGCGGGCAGTGATCCTGCCTTCTGCTCTGGGGGTCGTGGGTTCGATTCCTGCCTCGAGTCTGGGTGTTTTATCTATATGTATGCTTATCGCTAAAAAAAACTAAACACCTGTCATTAAGTATATCAAAAGAAATACATTCTTATTACCACACCATAAGAGTTAAATTAATACACCGAAAAAGAACCTCGCAACCAAGAATTTTCACCTCGAGGTCATAGGAGTCAGTGTCTGATATGTGATAGAGGCATTTGTGAAATAACTTAAAAAGTTGTTGTCCGATTTCACTCAAAATAATTTTCCTAATAAGTTTTTACCATGTTCTATCAACATAGAAAATTTGAAGCCTCTACAACTAATAGCGAAGAAATCCTAGGGAGGGGAAAACTTTGTGGACGAACAGAGCGGTTCTTTGTAGGACTATGGAACCCTGAAAAGGCCGAGAAGGCAATTGTATTAATTATACTTTAGAGTCGCCATTTTTTATATCGGGGGTCTCCTAAAACTTTATATGACAGTAAAAATTTACCAGATAATATAAAACATTTCCGTTCCGTTCCGTTTCAACCGCTTCATTACAGAATAGATTCAAGATATTGATATTACAATAATTTCCCCATCACTGTTATCTCATAGGGTTATCTTGATTGTATACGGAACTCTTTTTAGAAATATACAGCTCGTCTATTATTGGTAGTGCATAAGACAGTGCAGCGCCGAAACACGCACTTTGAATAACAAAATCATAAAAACTTTACATCACTTGCTCAACGCCATAGACGCCCCAGTCTGAGCAGTGAGCGACGACCTAACCGGTTTCAAAATGGGTAATAGCGTTTTGGAGTGTAGTGATACAGACACAATTCTTTCACTCAATGTAAAGAAAGATCTGACAAAACAGAAGGTAAATAATCTAGAATTTTCTTCTATTACTAGACTTAATAACTGTAAATGTTTTTACAACATCAAAACTACTTACATCTGGATTTAGCTCAATAATACTTACTCCTAGTACGAGTTTTAATACGATTTTTGTAAATTATAGTATCCCCAAAATCCGTATCTTTACAGTAGAGCGTTCCGAAATTGTAAATTGTAATATACACACCGATAGAATTAGTGTAACAAAAAAGGGAGAATATAAAATAGTTAGCTTTATTTTTAACTATTAATTGAATATGAAACTACAACTAAATGTACATTTTTTAACTTTAATTTGCAACACTATACTTAAAGTCTAGTGAAAAAAAATAATAAACTAAACCAAATGCATGTTTCTTAGATTTTGTAATGACAATGAAACAGTTGAAAATTTTAAATTTTGTGACGGTTTACAATTAATGAATACATATTTAATCTGTTTTTATTTTTTTTTAAATCGCTTATAATCTATCGAAGTGAATCCGTCAAATTGAAATTTTATACGCATATTCAATAGGTCTGAGAATCGGCTACTAGCTATTTTTCATACTCCTAAATGATAAGGGTGACCCACGCGGACGAAGTCGCGGGGCACAGCTAATCTTATATATAAAATTCTCGTGTCACAATGTTATTTACCATACTCCCCCGAAACGGCTTGACCGATTTTCATGAAACTTTATATGCATATTCAGTAGGTCTGAGAATCGGCTACAATCTATTCTCCATATTCCTACCTGATAAGGGTGGCCCACGTGGACGAAGTCGCGGGGTACAGCTAGTATAATATAAATATTTTAAATTTACAGTTAACATTGTTACAACGTTCTAAAAACACGGACACCATACACTGTTTTTGCACATTTATTTAGCATACACTTATTGTCACCGTCCCGCTAAATGCTCGGTGTGCGATAATTGACACACAAAGGTATTTTTGCAAGTGGACACTTCATTTCTTCTTTGCCGACAGATTCGTTTACTTAATACTAATATCGCGTTGTTGACTCGGGTTGTGTGATTTTAGCATACTCTGTGTTTAATGAATATTCAATAATACATTTTTTTATCGCTATAAGGATATAGGGTTGCCAGCCGTAAAAATTTAAGAAGTTCATATAATATGAGAGGAACGATCAAGTATAGATCTGCCATTGCAAACCATAAACGTGCAAAAAATAATCTTCTGGTGCAGAAGTCGATTGGTATTGCCAAGTATAAATCAACTTCTTCGTATTATATTGGACAGCGTAAAGACCTACATATATCTCTATCACGAGAACATTAAAATATAACAGATATTTTCATTCTGTAAGCCTTTAAAGAACAAAATACCCCAGAAGATAATACGGGTTATTTTTTAATTATATATGTAGATTTATATCAAGATAAAACAGGCCAGTTTAAAAAAATCTTAGTTCCCTTTAATTCAGTAAATGTACCAGACTAAATCAGGAAAACAGCAAATTATTCATTTATCTTTTTATGTTTGAAAAGATCATATAGTGATAGACTGTTATTTTTCATTATATTTTACTGAACTGTTCTTTAGTGAATGTACTAATTCCTAAATTTCCAATAATATTTATAATCGAATATCAACAATTAATTATTACAATAGACAAGAAATAATACCAGTTAGCTTAATACTACGAAAGGTATTCGCGGAGAAACTATTCGTAAGTGCTAGTTATAGAATCACTGAACCATGGAAATATTCCCTTCCCACAACATTAGCAAATATAATGGACATAAAATTTTTATCAAATTGCGAGGAGCGCGAGGGGGGCAGCACCGACCGCACCATCACCATCTCGGGCAACCCAGACTCCGTGGCTCTCGCCCAGTACCTCATCAACATGAGGTAAGTGTTTATTAAACTATATTTAAACATTAATAATGATAATAATGTGATCACGTTCTAACAGATCCTCTATGATATCCTTCTATTTGTCCAACGAACAGAGGTCGACCCGCTCATTTATCCACAACGTAAACGCCTAGTCCGCCTTTATGAATCAATTTTTTTGACATCTACATATCCCGTACATCCTTTGATTTGTCTTTACCTTTTATTGGGGCGATTCGACGGTCGTTTTTATGCGAAATTAATTAAAGTATCCGCCGGCGTACAAGTTCGTTCCGATCCGATATTAGGCTAGTAGGAAGAAATAAAATTAGCAGAAAAATTTATATAATTTTTGAAGAGGAATATAATTTTTTTTTTTAATTTTGACAATTGATACAAAATTAATAAGACTTGATTTAAATATAAAATAATTTTTCGTCCTAATAATGTTTATTTTAAATGTCGTTAAATAAAAGACTTAAAGTTTTACACAAGAGGCTTATATATGCTATATGAGTTGATTAAACTGCATATATTGATTAAAATTTCATTGTTTCATTTTTTAAATATATTAGTTTTGTTTATAAAAGAAGTTCATAAATATTTTTAAATATTAAATATTCGATGCGACAATCCGTGTCTAAATTATCTCTTATTTATTGATTATTACGTAAGGAAGTAAAATGTTGTATCGAGTCGTCGACGCGCGCTTAGCCGTATATAGAATAGAATAGAAATCATTTATTCATTTATTGATATACACAGCCTATCAATAAATCAATTTATTTATTGTTGCAAGAAACGTAGGTACGTAGTTACATCTAAGAGCCAATACAGGCATAGACACATAAACATGGCTAAAAAGCAACTCGAACACAACGTATCGGAGCACATCGGACCGCGGCCGACGTCGAGCCGTCCCCGTCTGTCGCCTGACCCTCACGGTGTCCTGTCCCGCTCCCGCAGTGTGGAGCTCCAGAAGGCGAACCTGGAGGGTAGCGGGGCGGGCGCGGGCGCGGGCTCGAGCGGCGGGCCCCTGGCCTCCGCCATCCCGCTGGCGCAGCTGCTCAGCAAGAGCGGCGCCTTGGGGGCCCTCAGCTCGCTGTCCAAAGTAACGCCTGATTCTATCAATCATCTGCTTTTAGCAAATTAACCAATCTCCGTTATGCCTTCTCCATAAAACGAGTAGTACTAAACAATAAAAGAAGTACATTTATACTAATGCAATTTATCCCCCACCATGCGGAGACACGAACAAATCCCACGTACATATTTATGAATTTAAGCAAAACATCTTGTAGTTTTTAGGAAGCGCAGAGTACCTGGCACTTGGTTGCACAAATAAGTCTGGGAATTCTATCATTCGTCTGGGAATCGTGAAACACCTGCGGATTATGACATAAACTACCGTGGGAGCTCATGTCTTAACAAATGATATAAATAAATAAATAACGTTTATTTGGCCAAAATATACATTACACTTAATCAGAACAGTATTGGCCCCCAAATACTGTTCTTAGTATTTGTTTTTAGTCTATAGTACAAATAACGTATTAGGAAGTGCTATAATAGACCAGATAGTCAAGTTTGAATTTTAGAAGGAATCCCATTATCAAAGAATTCAATATCCTTTTTGTTGAAATTTATTCAATTTTCGATCTATTTATATTACCTTTATTCATTGAAATAGATATCGGGTTATACTATTATTAGCCTGTAAGCTAGTTTTAAGGTATTTTTATTAGTCTATCATTTACATATAGGTAACACGTGAGGACGAAAATAGCTTGCATGCTTATTTTGAGATATTTTTAGTTCTGTAATGTATCACATTTAAATGGGTATCACGAGGTATTGAAAATAGCCTCAGAAGCTGGTTTTTGGGATATTTTTAGAGCATTACGTACCTAAACAAGTGGCAGTCGTGCTAATGGCATATGATTAATATTATCGACGTATCAGAAATGTCAAGCGGAGCTGGGCAGGACGCTTGGTCCGACGAAATGATGACAGGTGAAGTAAGGCGTTGTCTGAGTCGTGACCGAGGATTGGTAGACGGAGGACGGTCGTCCATCAACCAGATGGGTCGACCACATAATATCTGTCGCGGGTCGAACCTGGTCCAGATTGGGAAGACTGTATGGTCTGTAAAAATCATATCCCCGTCATCTATCTGTGTCCAAAGCTATATGTCACCTACAATCTACTATTCATATCCTCTTATTATTGTTATGAGAAATAAGAATTTTGTAACGAAGTCCTTTTATTGTAACACTCTAAATGTTTCAGCAAAAAAGAATAATATATGTATCATCCATATGATCTGCTATAATATTCCGATCACAAAGAGCCGAAGCACGTTCGTAACTACATAACTAGACCCTCGTGTCAGCGTACAAATAGAATATTTTTGTGATATTGGAAGTCTGTCATAATTTATAATCCCTTTGCCAAAAACCCTCACAAACTGAACGAAACTTGACGTTATGCCGGAGCTATATACTTCATTTGAATGATCATGTAGTGTGGTCGAGTACTTTGTGTAACTGCACAAAGTTTTGTAGGACCTTGTTGTCCTCAAGGACAAAAATGTACAAACACTGAGCTATGTCTGGCTCCGGCATTACAGCTTTGACGCCACTGGACGCCTATTTTATATAAGAAAAAGGTGCTGGTACCCGGACGCACCGGCTCAATTCGGTTGCAGACCAAAAGGACTGCAAGCGTGGCGCTACCTCTAATTATATCGTATCCTGTACGGCGTTATTTAAATTGATTAATAGATCAGCAAGTTTTAAAATGTATTAAATTTTGTTAACGCTCCGTGCTAAACGGATAAATGTATTCTATTTAAATATATTCGTCTGTCTAAAGTTGATCTATAAATCATGTGCACTGATAAGCAATGTGTATGAAGCGATTGCGTAGGTGATGCTTTAAAATCGCTTGCACCATTCTAAACGGCGACTGTAACGGTGTATGTGATATATATTATAATCAAGTTGTTTTGATTGTTTAAGTTATCGACATATTAATAAGTGAAGCAAAGACTTTCGGTACAGTGTACAAAAACTGCGCAGTGAAGCACAAACTTTCGGTATAGTTGTGTATAAACTGCGCAGTGAAGCACAAACTTTCGGTACAGTTGTACAAAAATTGCGCAGTGAAGCACAAACTTTTGGTATAACAGTTGTACAAAAATTGCGCGCACAGAGAACGAACAATTATAATGTAGGTTGTTTGAGGTGTTCGAAGGCATATTTTTATAAAATATGCATTTGAATAAAACTATTTACAAACACATGTATACATTTTACTTTAATATGGTGTTAAAGTGATGCCGGGCGTATGTACGTTGTTGCACAAAGAAATAAAATTTACTTCATGCAGTTATTTATTATAGTTTATTTCGTTTATCATCTACATTGCTTTATTTGCTTTTCTCTAGTGCTTGCAGCGCTTTATATTTAACTAGTTGTTACCCGCTAAATAGCCATTGTTGGAGAACATTTTCGCACTTATGAGTGTTTAGGGGATAAATATTTAAATTTATTATTAATAGTGTCGTAAAGGTAGGTGGATTGAGCCTATATTGTCGCGATGCAAATTGGGATCGCGTATATCGTTTCTTCTCTAAAAACATAAATAAATAAATCGTTGCAGATTGTCAAAGTTTTATGGAACATGGGATTAAGTAGTCATTAGCTCTTTTAATATACTCGCACTAGTGACTACCGACGCCCATGGACATCGCACCACCAGGAGGTTAGCAAGATGCATTGCCGGCCTTTAATAACGATATTAAGCCACCGGAAATTCACACAAATCGATCAAAACGCGACCACAATACCACTTGACATGACAGTATTGCCGCCACTACACGCTGATCTTATGAGCTAGAGGTACCCGGACACGCCAGCCCAATTCGGCTGCAGATCAACAAACAGAACTGCAAACGTGGCGCTACCTGTATCTTAGAGAACTAAGATTAAACCCCTTACCCTCTATTTAAAGTATTTCACGTAAATAATCACAAACAAAGCACTATAAATGAATTATCAAATCGCCTAGGTCAGATTTTAGACGCGCAGTGAAGTCGTTCAAGTAAGCCAGAAATTGAAGCAAACAGTTAAAAATTTCATTAGTGACTGATGACGTCAAAGTGGCGTTTTTTTAACGTATGGCTAAGGATGCCACAGTGCCATACTGAATTTTTTTTGACAACGAAATGGTTGAATATGCTTTTAATTAAAACATTATTTTATAAATGTATTTAATTTTTATAAATAAATACGTTTCAAGAGCACATTTCAAGAGAACTTGTGTTGTGATGTTACAATATTTAAATAAAGTTTTACATCACTTGTAATATCTAACTACATAAATAGATTGAGAACATTTGACTGGTGTTATCAAACCGATACGGGTTAGCAAAAAATTATAACTATATTAAAAAGACTAGCAACGCATTTGCAAGACCACTGGTGTGGTGAAATTGTCTATAAGTGTCTAGGAAAATTCTAAATTCTAGGGCTAAATGGTATTTCCCCCTTGTTATATGTATATTTAATAAATAGCGAAATTTTTAACAGGTATGCTTTGTTTACTTTGAATTTTAGTAGCCAACTAGTGCTTAAAGTTTTCTTTGTTTCAGCTCAAGAAAGGTGGAACTCATGGAAGTTTTATTAAATGGAACTTTACAAAATTCGTCGTTGACCAAAATGGTGTGCCTGCTGAGAGACACGGACCGAATATAAATCCTCTGGATCTCGCTAAATCTTTTGATAGTTATTTTTTATAAATTAACATACATGTAATAAAAGTATAAAGTATCCAATTGTAAATTACATGCTTTTTGGTGACAACAGTGCAATAAATATAGAAAAAAATTGTTGTTTGTGTAGTTGGTTTATAGACGATAGTTTTACGTGTTAACGCCGACCGCTATAAGCCGGTCG
The DNA here is from genome assembly GCA_024363005.1 of Charaxes varanes. Classification (NCBI taxonomy): domain Eukaryota; kingdom Metazoa; phylum Arthropoda; class Insecta; order Lepidoptera; family Nymphalidae; genus Charaxes; species Charaxes varanes. Next base: position 1,434,035 of record JANCMC010001028.1, read on the forward strand.
TGCCTCTCTATTGCTGGTCCCGCGCTCTCGTTTGCACGCTCGGCTCGGGCGGAACGTGTCAATCAGTCATGCTTTTTTGTGCGTGCAGCTGCCATTCATCGATGTATAAGACGTTATCACATATACATGTAGGCTTTATTCTAAATGTAGCTCTGCTTTTAACGTTATAAAGTACAATGGAATATGTCTGTTTTTTTTTAAATTTTTATCTTTAATATTCGTATTTGCAATCCTTATCCAGAGACCGGACTGTAAAGCGAGGTACCAAAGGGAGGCAGGATTTCACATGATAATACAATCTTGCTGTGAATATAATATACCTACGGTCCGAAGATTGTATTTCGAAAAATTTATTCAAATTATATAATGTTTGATCTACAAACTGGCAAATAATTACATTGTAAATATGTTCCATATTTAGGTAGCTCAATATGTGTTTGAAGTGTCTCATCGTCTTTCCGTAACTACTATCCTTATGCCGGAGCCAAACATAGCTTCATTTGAATGATCGTTTCAATGATCATGTAGGGTGGCCGGGGACTTTGTGTAATTGTACAAAGTTTTGGAGTACTTTGTGGAATTCAAGGACAAAAATGTACAAACACCTGGACATATGTCTGGCTAGAGCTAGTCAGTTAGTCACGTTGTTTAATTTTTATCTACCTACACATTTTAAATACATAAATTTATGGTTTTAACAAAATAAAAAGTCGAATAGCGATTTTTAAGGTCGAAATATCGATTCACTGGGTCGATTTGTTACTTCATATCGATTTATAAAATCGATCTTATGGACCTGAAAAGCGATCCTTCTATAAATCTATCTGAAATCGCCATCCTTAAGCTCGCGCGAATTAAATTCCGCTATGGCCATCTGCTTTTATTTATATCTAGATTTCTCCTCAGCGTTTGATTCCAGTAGATTTGCATTTTTTTTAATCGTTTTTTTTTGTGTTGCTATCATAAGTAGATTGTTAGTACGTTTGGTTGCTCTGTGGTTAGACTTAGAACCCCCAGAGTAGCGCTGGTGCTGCCAACGCTAAATATGGCGAGGTCGATGCATGTTTCTCTTTTTGTTGCGTGTTATAAAAAAATATGGCAATATATTTCCGTATCCGTTATAAGATGCCGCCAACTGCGTCCAACCAATCCTGAGGTTTTTTTTAAATTTATTCGAGCGTCGTTTTGAGTTGTAAACGCTTGGCAGTTGGGGAAAACACGAACGAAGCTTCGAGCTTGTTGAATGTGATAATATTATTTGTTTATTTTTCGCATACATATTTGAATATTTGTCTATTAATCCGTATTTAATTTGGCAAAATTGTGATAAATAAATATTAGGTCTTATGTAAAAATAGGTTTTTGTTAAAAGTGGGAGAATCTTCGTGTGTGGTGATGTGATAATTTTAGCAATTAATGTAAAATACTTGTTTAATAATTGGTGCGTGACTTTTATCATGATGTCTACGAGAAGTGGAAGAATTAGACAGAGCATTGCTGATACCAGTTCACCGTCGCGCACAAGGAAAGGGGTGTCCCCAACGCGTTCTCCTGCTAGAAATAGGAAGAGTTCTCCGACCATAAGTTCCACGCAGAAATCACGTGCCAGCAAATCACCTAGTCGAAAGTCTGCAACAAAATATCCTGTTCGTAAGTCGCCGTCTAGAGCCGTAAAAGAAATTAGAGAGTCAAAAGCCAATAAAGAGGAGAGAGAGACATCAGCTCCGAGATCACCGTCAAAACGACTCGCTATTAAAAAAGATGTTGAAGTCCAACTACAAGACATTTCATCAAAAATTGAACTTCTACGTACTACCAGATCTCGACGCTTGGAGTATTCTGTCACTGACCTTAAATCTTCATTCGAAAAAACAGATTTCTTGAAAAGTAATTTACTATCCAATGAAAAAGTCAATGGGGCAGATGATTTAGACCACAGTGAATCTGTTACTGATGTATATGGTCTCAGGAATAGGCGTACTGTAGAAGTTGCCCCACGTAGATCGAGCAGGCTCAAAGAAACGTTTGATCTTCCTGATGAAAGACGGAGCATAAGTAAATCTCTCAGCAAATCTATAAGTAAATCTGTTAGTCAATCAATTGATACTCATTCAGATGAGGAACTTTCTGATGAATTAATATTCAAAGATAAATCAAAGTCACGATCAGTGAGTAGAAAACTCGCAACTCCTCTACCGAATAGTGTAATGTCAAATATGAATTATAGAATGAATGAATTTGCAGGAAGGCCGGGAGTTATTCTTCTTTATGTATTATTGCCGTTGACAGTATTTTACATAATAATTTCATGCTCAAAATCATGTTCTTTCACAACTTTAGAAAATTTGGTTCCATTTAAAACAGTGTCTTTATGGTTTAACCTTCAAATGTCTGTAATAATTGCTACAAATTTATTATTACAAGCAATTTTTCTGTGCATACCAGATAACAACGGCAGGAAATATTGTTTCAATGCCTTCTTCTCTAGTATTCTTACTTTAGGTATACTGTTTTCATTACATTATTATGAAGCAGTAAACGTTAATGTCTTGCTGAGCTCCTATTTGCAAATGGCAAGTGTTTCCTACATCATAGCTCTAATATTAGCTTTGAACATGTATTTGAAGAGCTTAAAAGTTGACGAAACTGAATTGAATCCATATGGTAGTTCAGGATATTTATTGTACGATTTCTTTGTTGGACGAGAAATTCATGCGTACATTATGAACATAAATGTTAAACTTTTGCTAGCAAGAGTTTCCAACATCAGCACTGTAAGTATAACCTTAATTTTCTTTATATTATTTAGTAAAATTAATCTTGAGTTAATACACAAAATGTATTGTGTAACTTTAATGCTTACAACTTTTTAACCCTTTCAGCTAATTTTCGCATTGTTAATATGCAGACATGGCTTTCATCTTCAAGACGTAGAAATGAAAAACCTATCTTTGGAAGAGCTTAAAATGATTTTAAATAAAGTACACCTCAAGCCGACAGTGATAGTGTACAGCTCAATGCAGATTATTTATGCCTTGTATTTTATAATGAGAGAAAAAAAAATTGTATCAACGTTTTACTGGCATTCAGAGGGGTTGGGGTACTTGCAGATAGTTTCGAGTGCTCTTTATCCGTATTACTTCACAACTGTGTCTAAATTTGTAATGGACACTCAATTAACCCTGTCAACTAATGCTCTGATTACTGCTTCTGTACTATTTCTATTGGGATTTATAATAATGCTTATCAGTAACAACATTAAGTATGAATTCAGGAAAAATCCACTGCAGCCTAGCCTAATGCGTAAGTTAAAATGTTTCTTGCATTATTTTCCTTAGTTAATTATGTTTGCCTCGTTATATTATAATTAACATTGTGCCCTTTTATTTGTGGCTTATTCTCTTGAATAACAAAGTATGTGTTTTTGTTTATCATAGTTTTAAAACTATTATGAAGTAATAAATGTAGAAATATCTAGTAGAGTATGTACAGTCTAAAAATGCATGCTCCTCCAAAGACTTCACCCCTACATGCAAATTAGCATGTAGATGCAAACTGGCGAGCTCATCAATATGATTAGGCTTACAGTGCAGGTTGAGTTTGAGCTTACAGTAATCATGCTGCACACACAAAAGTTAGTATTGCAATTAATTAATGGAGGGGCATGCATTTTTAGACTGAAACATCTATAATTAAATATCAGAACAATTCTGTCATGTATTGATGGCATTTTTTCTAATAGATTTTTTTTTCTCAAAAAGTTTATTTGAAAGTACTATATTCCACACATAAAATATTAAACAGGTATGGGAAAGGAAATGTGGATAGTAACAGTTATGTGGAACACCAATTTTTGGGAATGTTTGTATCCCTGAACGGATAACCTGTGCCGAGATATTCAAGTGCTGTTAAGTTCTTATATGTATACTAAATTGAAATTTTCATTTACAACTAGCTTGCTTGCATTTCTTGATTATCTTTATTACATTAAAATAGTATATGTTATTCCTTAAACCATCATATTTATAGTGCTATGCCCTTTCTTAACCTTTTATTTTCGTTTATGCCTTATTAATCATTTTAATATAAAAAAATCGACTATACAAGTCTTTGGTTGTAGTGGTCTGGCAAAACAGACGCCGGGAAGGAAGTAGAAGGGGTGGACTGAAATTTGCAAGGTATCCGGTCTAAACCCCGACACCGTTGAGCTATTGTGGCACCCCTTTCTAACATAAGCTTTTAATTTAAGCTTAGTAGTACCGGTTGCGTACACAATTAGAGATAGTACCACGTTGCAGTAATTAGAGGTAGCGCCGCGCTTCCAGTCCTTTTGGTCTGCAGCCGATTTGGTACCAGTACCGCTCGCTCAAATAAGATCGGCGTGAAGTGGTGGCAATGCTGTCACGTCAAGTGATGGTAGTATTGTCGCGTTGGTAGGCACTTAGCTGCCTGCTCGTTTCCCTTTATGCAATAAGCTTGTTGCTAAATTGAAACCCCTTGATATCTTTTGCAGCCAAGTTTACACTTTCTCTAATCTACAGAAGTAACTGTTAGAGAAAGATTATGACTCCGTTTATTTGCCTTAGTTTTCTTTTCTTCTCCCTATTGTTTAAAAAGCAATATAATAATAATAATAATAAAAGCCTTTTATTTCTCAAATCTTACATAAATGTCAATTTTTTTAAACAATTTATAATAGAAAAATACTTAATTAAATTTTACAAATACAATAAATTATAATATGATCATGATATTTAAAATAATAATAAAATAATTCTTTGTTTGTCACCGTGTCAATCTCTTATATTAATTAATTAAATTTCATTTATAATTTTTAATTCACGCTTTGAGAACCCCCTTCAAGGGTAAAGGCCTCCTCCAAGTTTGCCCAAGCTTCGCGGTTTTCAGCTGACTTCAAAAAGCAATATTGCTTTAATGTTAATGTTTATATACAAACAAACATGTCTAATATTAAATTCGAATAATAATGGTGCAAAGGTCATATATTTTTTGGTCTGTTACCATAGGATGAGTTAAATTGTAAAGTTCTTAGTCCAAGCATTGCTTAAGTAACATTCATGAACAAGATCATAATAAAATATAAAAAAAAATACGTCCTTATCCTAAGCGTGTGATAAGCAAAATGGCTTGTGGACGAATTTGGACGAGCCAGCGATCTCTAGTTCAAATAATTGTACTAAATATTTGAAAAAGAAATAAATTTTTACTTACCGATGTCATCAGAAGATCGCCAAAGAAACACAACAAGAAAATCTGCTGCAAAAGCATTGTCAGAAAGATCAAAAATGAAACATTGAATGCTACGTTCTCTATAGCCTGAAAAAAAACAACGAAAAATGTATGTTTTATTTAATCTGTAATTAGGTTACATTTGTTTTTTTAATATTCCTAACTCTGTTATCAACTAATATTTTTAACTTTCTCTATTTTTTATCCGAGTGGGGGGCACCTCTGGTATCTCAATTTTGGGTGCTGGCTGCAAGGCGTAAAAAAAATAATCAAAAATTTCATCTCAAACAGAAGAAAATCCAGGGTAAAAAATCAATAAAGTCCTGCCAAAACCAACAGACAAACAGACAGAAGTGAAAACTTAAAAATAAAAAACAAACAACTTAAACGATTTGACTGAACATACAAACCAGCTGGAGAGCTCATAACATATTTTGGGAAGTTTTGTTTTAGATGTCGGTCGGTGTTTAGATGATAGTGTCTAGATATAAGAAACGTAACCGTCTCTCTTTCTACTTTCACCAAGTTGTATCTGCCCGATCACTCTTTTTGTAACGCTCCCGACATGCATTCACCAGCTTACTCAGTAAGTCAAGCGTGCATAAAGAAGTTTTCATTCAAAAACCAGTTAAAACTCAATTAGAATTGGGTAACTTAACTTAACTTAGGCTTAACGCGACAACACCGAACGCTTAGGCCGATCGTGGCTGTCTATCGCTTGTACCGCGCTCTCGCTAGCACGCTCGGCTCAAGGCGGAACGTGACAATCATGCTTTTTATTTTTAAGACACCAAGCACACATTAAAATTTTCGTGTAAAACGGCAATACTCACGGCGGGTTCGGGTTTGGGCAGCTGCTTGGGCGCGTAGTCCAGCTGGTGGTCGGATGGGATGGGCGCGTGTCCCAGCGCAAGCCTCACGATGGCCGTCATGGAGCTCTCCGGCCCGAACACGTACATGGGGATGCGGAGACGGTTGCCCACTTCGCGCATTTGTCTGCAACGTGCAAATCAAAGTCAAAGTCAAAAGACACTTCATTCCAAACTGAGCGAGGCTCTCTGTCTATATATGTGTACTAGGGATCGCCGGTTCGTCGAAATTCCGCTAGAAAATTTCAAGCTACTCTATAGATTTTTGGTAGATATCTTATAGGCGTGCATTTCTAGACTGACAGTTCCATAGTCTTATTTAAAGCTATGTACAATTTCTAAGGTCTAAGGGCAAGTGGGCCAGAGTACGGAGGTCTAAGGGCTCTTGCAAGTGGGCCAGATTAAGAAGGTCTAAGCGCTCTTGCAAGAGGGCGAGATTAAGGAGGTCTAAGCGCTCTTGCAAGTTTAATTTAACACGGACTAAGTCACTGGTTGAATCTAGTAGGTTGCTATTCCTCACCTCAGTCCCTCCTGGTGCGCTCTTTATAGTGATCACTAACACTTACCTTCACTGCCAGTGTTCCCTCCCCTGCCTAGCCAAATCTGGTATGATACTACTAGTGCGGCTTTAAATGTCCTTTCTAGTAATGAACTTTTGAGTATAAATCCATTCTACTAATACAAAACATGAATTTCTATAAGCAATAAAATAGATTTCAAACAATATTATATTGTAGCGATGATATCAGTAGTGATAAATGTATAATTAACATTTTAAAAGATGTATAACTTCTACCAAGTGGACAAGGTTCCTATATCTATACCTATTTCATTTTTAATTTTTTTAATTTTTTCACTCCTTTTGGTAATTTTTCGCAATTGCCTTAGAGGCACTGCGTGCCCCCACAAAAAAGTCTTTTCCTATTACATTATATAATTCAAACATAAGGGTTATATCATATTTGTAATCTATTATTTTCTTTGCAGGCATCAAAATCTGATGACATTGATAACCTGACGAAACAGTTGAATCAGGTTTCTCTTCGAGGCGAAACTGCCTTAGGTAAATAGAATGCTAAATAGTTGCATCCAAATACCAACATCTGAACTGTTGTCTTACAGGAGGAAGACGGTGCAAGCAAGCCAAAAAAGAAGAAAACATCTAAAGATATTAAGAAAAAGAATAAAGATAAGTCAAGTGCAAAAGATAACACAAAAGATGATAACGCAGAAGTTAATAATGGTAGAGTGGAAGACAATGTTGAAAGTGAGAGGAATACAGAAGAAAAAATGGAAGTTGCATTGGAAGATGGTGAATGCAGTGATACTTCTAGTGAGGCATCAGAAGATGTAGCCTCAGAAGATGCTGAGTCAGATGGGAGCACATCAACTGCTAGTGATGATGGTAAAGGGAACAAAGTATTAGGGTTTCATAAATGGTGATCATGGTAGAGACTGAAGTGGGTGTTTTATCCTTATTTCTTTCCAGGATAATCTTTATCCGTGGTCAAATTTTAATGGGATTCATATCAATGGACTGCTTCTTGCTTAGTGTTATCCCGATCTTGTACCAGAGCTATATAATACGAAGAAGGTCGGGTAATTGAAAAACCAAGGTACGAATTGGTCACCCATCCATTACTCGGTTGCGGTTAAAACTGCTTAACCTAGCGATTGGCTCAAATATCGTTCACCGATGACGCTACGACCTCCTCGCGTTGCAATTAGAATAGCCTATGTTATTCCTCATAATATGACTTCACAGAACTTACAATACACTAGTTGTTACCCACGACTACGTCCGCGTCATGGACTATAATCAACTAAATGGTAAGGACCTTTTAAGGATGTCTATGTAAATAAAGAAATTCTATTTTTTTTTCATATGTAAATATGAATGAATATGCTTTGACAGGAAGCGTACATACACGGATGAGCTTATCGATCGAAACTGCCGGCTACGTTTTAGTGCTCTTTTAGGGCAATAAAGTGGAATTGACGCATTAAGTATTTAATGTAAGGTGGCGAGCGTGATGGTCTGTAGCTACTATTGGCTACACACGTCATGAAGTCAGCATTTTCAATATTCATAAGGAGCATTATGCTTGTCACACTAACATTTCGATTTGAATTCAAAGGAATTGTTGTCGTGGATAATTTCGTGCAAGGAGTTTATTTTAAATTATTAAAGTTAAACAAGAAATGTATTTGATGTATGCTCTCAGTGAAAAATATAGATATAGTCAATGGTTATTAAAGTTTACCACAGGCACTGTCAATACGAGTCTGTAGTTAGAGGCTCACCACTAATCATGTAATATTTTTAGCAATTTATTAACCAAACTTAAACGAAAAATCGTTTAGTAGATCTTTCTTCAGAGGTGGTCCCATATAACTTCTATCGAAATCGGATAGGCCGGGTGGTTTTTTAAATAACAAAAAATTATATACATATATATGTCGATGATATGTTCGTTTCTTTTTCACAAAAAGTGAACAGTAAAACAGTTATTTTTAAATCGGTACCAAGACATTCAGGTCTACACCTCGCTACACCGATGGCACTGACTTCAGCAAATCAGTAGATGTGAAGCACATCTTATGTAAATACAAATTATTTAGCTTTTTAGTTCTTTCGTGTTTTTTGAAGGTTGCTTTTGTTTACTTTAGAAATAATTTACAATTTCTTCATATTTTAAATGCGGCCTCTCTCTATTTCTGGCCTATAAGTTACTCCCCTACTAGGACTGTTTGCAACGGGCCTAGTTAATTCGGCACTCACTTGTCCCTGCGAGCGCGCAGCGCGCGGATGGGCGCCTTGAACTGCACCTCGGCCCGGAAGGCGCGGCGCTGGTCGTCCAGCAGCAGCAGGCTGCAGGGGCGACGCGCGCGCACCACCAGCAGCCAGTTGCTGCGGAACACCATCTCGCACAGCGACACCTCGCCCAGCTCTTCTTTGCCTGTCAATTACCAGGCGCGCGGAACCCTCCTAAACTTAGCTCTAAAGGTAGCTGTTCGCGAGCAAGGCCGAGACAGGAGACAGCGTTCGAACATTGCCCTGTCAAGTGAGAGTTGCGGGAAATACAGACGCTGGTAATTGATTCCACAGAGGAATTGTGCAGGTACAATTGTCTTCATCCATTTTTGTTCACTGAATCAAGTTTTTTAACTAAATAAAACTAGGTGTCTTAAATTTAAATTATTATTTTTTGAGTTACTATTTGCATGTTTTCATTAAGAAAATAAACGAGCGAGAAACGTAAATATGTGATTTTCTTTTGTTTTTGTCGTGTCACGTGCCAGGTTCTCTTATAGCTTTCATGTGTTTCATAGTCTATGTCACCATAAATGTGTTATTATGGCGTCAAAACGATACTTTTGACATAGCTACTGTGAATCATAGAGTATAGACTTTTCCATTGATTTGCATATTATAAAAGTACAGGCGTAGAAAAAGGTTTTAAATGAATTTTTGTATATTTTTATTTAGAATTCTACATATTTATAATTAATTTAACAACGTTCTTTCTAAATAAATAAATAAGTAATAAATAAATATATACAGGACTATATGACACACGGACGTGTGTACCTAAGGTAGACAACTTAATGCCTGTGTTATAGCTAACAGCCGCCTGTTATACACAAATATTTTTTTTTAGAAATACATAATTACATACATATGGATAATACACCCAGAATCGTGGTGGGAATCGAACCAACGACTCCCGGAGCAGAAGGCAGGGTCACTGCCCACTGTGCCAACGGGCTAGCCAAAGTCTATGTAGTTTATAGTACATATATACCTTTCCTACAATACCGTTACGTTTCATTTCAAACACAACATGGATTGCAATTAAAAAGTCGTAAAAGTATTTGAATTTAAATTGGAAAATATGAGCCCTCAACTTTACGACTTCCGGTCATAATTTGGGTCGTATTTTCCTCAAAGATTTTGTTTCTAATGTCTTTAATTATAAATAAATCCGATTGCCCGTGCTAGTTGCTATTTGCCTGCTGTTTTTATTGTTGTTATATTTTGTATATTATACCCGTCAACTCTCTCTGTCGTTATATATCGTATCATTCCCTCATAACTGAGGGTCGCAATCTCTTTGCAAATAATCTGGCGCCACTGGTACCAACCTATAGTCTAGTACCTACTATAATTTGGTCTGCTCATCTAGTTCTGCCCTCGATATTACTTACTACGACTAGCTTCTCGAGGCTGTCACCTTCTCGACGCATATTGTGGCCAAAGTATTTGAGTACCTATTTTTAAATCGCAAAAAAACACGGTTGAAGAGGTAACGTTGCTAAGTCAGGGCAAAAAATTCGCCGTATCGAAACTGCAAGGCTGTTGTCCAGGCACGTGGGATCCCACGTGGACTGATTGCGGTGGTGTCCGGAGCGGAGAGACGGCTTAGTCCTTTGAGAGTCTCGGTCGAAATATAGGTGCAATAGCCTCCGAACGCGGGTGGTACACACTTGACAACTACCTGTCAAAGCGGCCATGTTTGCGGCAGTGCGTAGGGGCAGGGAAGTATTACGGGGAGGAAACCATCGACAAGTGCGTGCGTATAGATTAAAAAACTTAATTTGAAACCCAACAGGTATTATGTCTTACTTTTTATAATATTTGCTTTAAGTGTGCTACAAACAAACTAGATCACATAAATTTTGTCTTACCTCTGTTCTTCTCAGCAAATTTGCACCGATAAATAAGACGGTATTCGTTTCGCCCATAAACGTCTTGTTTTCTACGTTTATATTTGATGGCATTTCAACAGGTGCTTCAGAAAATATGGTCAGGTCGGCTTGCACTAGAGGCAAATCACCAAGTACAACGCCCACAATATCAATAATAGGATTAAAATTATTTATTTTATATTCTTCATCGACAAATTCAATGCTTTTAACTTTGTATGTTTGTATATTTTCAAGAATTAATTGTACATTCGATCGGAGTACATCTTCAATCTAAAAAGAAATTAAAGTAATGTAATGGAATAGTTGGAGATTCATCTTTAGAGGAAAGTAGATGCACATCTCTATATTCAAGTTGAAATAGTGATTTAGGAAAAGAATATATTGTATTAGTCTATACATCGGGTTGTTTGTGCTTATCACGAAATAGATAGTACTAATCATTTCAAATGTACTGACCTTCATTCTAGTTTCTCCAATATTAGGTAAAAAAATGTTTCTTTCAAGTACAGGCACACCCAATGGATTTCTTTTAGAAATTGGAGTAGCATGTAGACCACGGATTTCTACACCTCCAGCCCTAGTTTAAAATTAAAAAATATACAAACAAAGGAATTTTTTATTTTAAGGTTTATGTAAGATGAATCTCTTAGTATTCCATGGATGGCGATGGAGATATAAATTGTTTCCAGTGTTTTTACTAATCACTTTACCAATAACCTTTGTAGAGTCTATCTCCTGATGATGCTTCGGTGTCGAAGTGAAACGTGCATTGAGACACATCGGAAAGTCAGTGTAGAGCTGTGCTTTGGTGGCGGATTCGGTGGTGTAGCCTGCGGGTTGCAGCATTACACCGATTTTCCCTCGTATTCATTCGCGGATTAAAGCAAAGTAGTTTAGTTTCTCATGCTTTAGTTCGATCATTAGGCAAAACAAAAAGAAACCTTCAGTTTTTCTGCTGTAGCGATTTGTCAAAAAATATTAAAGGGCATGTATAGGCACACTCACATAGAACTTGTCGGTCACGAGCCTGTAGACGCGTCCGTCGCGCACGCGGCCCGCGCGTCCGGCGCGCTGCTCGCAGTTGGTCTTGGACGCCCACGCCAGCTGCAGCGACGTGAAGTTGGTGCTCGGGTCGGCCACCAGGACCTTCATCAGGCAGAAGTCGATGACTGTCCAAAAAATTAAAAAAAAAAAACACCGTTATTGCAAAGTCCACAAACTACTACAAAACTTTGAACAGTTACACAAAGTCCCAGGCCACACTACTTGATCATTGTAATGATCATTCAAATGAAGTTATATCTGGCTCCGGCATACGTCAAGACTTGGGATCGGTAACAATGAAATTGCTACCAAAAGAGCAAGAGCATTTTTATGTTTTTATAAAACAAGGGGCAAGCGGTTCACCTAAGTGACTACCGACGCCCATGGACAAAAACAACGAGGAACAAGCAGATGCGTTGCTTTGAGGCCTTTGAGAAAAGAGTATGCTCTTTTCTTGAAGGCCCCTAAGTCGTATCCGTTCGGCAATACCGATGCTGGCAACTGATTATTCTTATATTTATTCAAATGTGTCTAGCAGCTATTATAATTTGATTCGTAATTGATTTTTTTTAATTGAAGCCATATTACGTAGAAAATATCAGTATCTCAAATATTTCCACTGATTTATTTTTTGAAATATTTTTTTATTTAAGTGGAAAGTAATTTAATAGTTTAAGTTTTTTGTAATTATTTTAATATATTGCAGGTTTTCTTATGTTTATGCTTTTCTAAGACGTTAAGCGTAATTACATACAAAATTTCTACTTCGATCTTATATCCTCGGTAGTATAGTGGTAAGTATCCCCGCCTGTCACGCGGGAGACCGGGGTTCGATTCCCCGCCGGGGAGGATTTCTTTTAAGTTTTTATTTTTAATTTTTCATTTTATAAAACAACATTCTAAAATTAATACCAATAATATTTTTTAGTCCAACCGATTTTGAATGACATATACAGAAAAAACATTCCCTCGAAATAAGAACATTCTCCATTTTTTGAGGTCGGTTAAAAATGTTTACATGTATTACAGGCAGCGCCACTCTTGCAGTTTTTTGGTTTGCAGCCGAATTGGGCAGGCGCGTCCGGGTACCCGTACCGCTTTCTGCAATTTCTTCTTCGGCAATGCTGTCACGTAATGGAGACAATATTAGACAATTTACAAAGGATGTAAGATACGATATTATCTCTATATGTCTAACCTAACTATGTAATGGGGTTTTGCACAGTTCATAACGCGTTCGATCGATCTCTATACTAAAAATCACTCTATTCCTTTGGTATGGCTTTTATAATATAATCGTAAATACATAGATTAAGATGAAAGTCGTGTTTTAACACTTTCAATACTCCGGAAGCATTTTTATTGTATTTAATGTAAGAAAAAACATGTAAGAAAAAAGTATTCCCTTACACGTCCGGATGCCTGTGTGTGTGGATCCAGCACGATCACGCTCGAAACTGTCAACTTATCGCGTTAATGTTTTTTTATTACTTTTAGAGTTGTTTTTATTGAAAATAGGCGTGTAACTCAGTATTGTTTATTTATAATTAATGCAAAACTAACTAACGTGTTTCAACGCTTTTCAGGAAACGAATGTTTTAATCATCAAAGGACTGATTAACATTATATAATTTTGTATGCAATCTAATCAGGATTTAATTTCGGTGCATTAATTATTAATTACTCATTCATGTATCTAGTAATTATCTGTGTCTGATATATTAAATGTTTTTTTAAGGTAATGATGATAGGTACTAATCCTCATTTTCTTCCAAATATACTGTTGACTGATACCTTTTCTGCTTAATTAGGACGAAAACAGTGCAGTAATGTTGTATGAAATTTTATTACTGCACTGTTTTTCATTAATGCACTCTTTTTTACTATCGTATTAATTTACCAGAGGTTTAATGTAGGTATCCCAAGAAGTTTCATATATAAAATGGATGCATTGGATTAAAAAGACACTGGTTGAAAATAAAAATTAACTGTATAAATTCGAAAAAAATCCAATGGCGCCCAGTCAATACTATTATAAAAGTTTGATACCACATATTTGTCAAGAAAAGTATCAACAATGGAAATAGATAGCGATGTAGTTGGAAGGTGGATTACGTACCTTGCTGAAGTGAGTAATTATTGCAATAGTGTTAGTTTAGTGCCCTTGCGTCCGCTGGGGCACCAACAAACCTTTCGTGTATTAATGCCTTACTTTACAATCGTTACAATAACCTTTTATAAATTATCTTCAAAGTGGTACACAAATTTGGGGAGGGGGAAGGCACCTTGTGGGTGGACAGACGTACGGCGCGACAGAGCGGAACTATAGGTTTACTGTAAGGTCTACGGAACCCTAAAAAAGAAGACAGGCACCAAAACTTTTACCTACACAACTTCTTTGAAAGGTAGAAGATATAATTAATTTTTTTTATGAATTTTTATTTATTAATAATGAAAATCATATTAATTTATTTAAATTATATATCCATCGCTAAACCAAATCACTGAACGGGACTTGCGACCCAGGTGTAGGAGTACTCTTTAAAGTGGCCACTAACACTCACCTTCACTGCTAGTGTTCCCTCCACTGCCAAACCAAATGTGGTATGATCGTAATAATGCGGCTTTAGATGTTATTTCTAATAATGAACTTATGACAGTTTTAGACAAGCCAAGGTCTTTTAGGAGCCTGTACAGGGATTTGTTAAGAGTGTTGGTATACCTCTACCGCGTACAAATATAGAACTGAGAGGTCTAGAAGTAATACTTCGGTAGGACGAGCAAAGAAAGAAAACAATTGCTGAATTTACTACCCTTAAATTTGTGTGTGTGTACGTGTGTATGTGTGCGTGCGTGTGTGTTTGTTACAGTTGTCAGTGCTTGGCGGAGAGATGTATTGCATTCAAACTTAAATAAAACCACTCAGTATGACTTTAGTCCAGTTAGGTCGGAGTTTGAACCAAGCTCACAGGTTTCAGCTTCAAACATTCAAACAAAGGTTTTTTAAATAACTTAACGGGACCCTAATTTTGTTTACTAGTGGTACTCTAGTAATAGTTAGCAATTTCGATAACTATGATTTAAACGCATATATATTTACGAGCCCGTATTAAATAATGTCATCGATTAACTGGAATTCACTGTTTTTAATCTAATTCAAGAATTACTCTTAATTACTTATCTTTACCTAGTTATTCTACTCCTACAGGGGTGGGTCGACTTCTATGAAATTTTGTCTGTATATTCCAAGATGGTTTGTAGAGAAATTGGACCCGGCAGGTTACGCTGCTGTCAGTATTAACCTAAATTACGTATGTTTTTCGCTATAACCCAAAAACAGCTTGGCCTATTTGAGTCCTTGAGTTATGATTTATTCCCATTATTTCTGGGAAGATTTAAGTATAAAGAGAGATAGAAAATCTCAAAGGCATATTTAAATAAGGCTAAAAATATGCCCAGTAGGTCGTATGTTCGGAACACTTCCAATAGATGGCGTTGGTACAGGACCTTTCATCTCACCGCAAATCGGGCAAAACGACGTCTGCAGGTTCCAATATATTAATCAAATTTCAGTCAATATAATAAAAAAAAATCTTATATTTAAATGCGAGTACTTAAAAAATAAAAATACTTATAAAAATTTCGGTGATAATAAAGATAAGACCCGATTGAATCTAGAGTGTAGATGCGGTCTACGATGACACGCGCTTGCCTAGAATGAACCAATTCACTCTTGCTTTATAGCCACGTTATAGTGGGCTGGGAACACAGACGTCGGGAGAGCATTCAACGTCTTGGCCGTTCGGATAAGCAAAAAAGCATCGAAACGCTTCGTACGGGATGTCTGCATGTCAATGATGCTAAAACAATCAATAAAAAATATGCGTACAACTACGGAACCCTAAAATGGCATCTTCCCTTTCAGTAACTGACAAAGTTGTTAATAGAGGTAACATATATTAGCATCTTATCTCATAGTGACTCCGCTTAATATGTATAATTGGCAGTGACCAAACGTATTGTCTTTTGTCAGGACACGTCCTGAGTTTTAAGATGTGTATACCTGTTTCCTCTCTAAACGTAGAATTTTTTGCCGGCTGACAAAGAGAAGTCAAGTGTAAAGTTAAGTAATGTCAGAGTTTCCTCTTCACCCTACTTCCACTTTCTCCCTTCCTCTAAATTCTGGAATGTTAAACCATACATATTTTTCCGGTTGCGCAAAAGAAATTTTCCATGCAAAAGTCATAATTACAGAAATAATTTCCCTTCCGTGTTGTTACTACAATTAACATAAATTACCCGTCCGAGAATGAGGAAAAGTTGAGTTTTCCGTCTGTAAATCAAAGATTCAGCGAGCACTTTGTAAGGATGAGGTCTCCGACATGTCCTTAGCCCCGGTTTTCCTTGTGTCAAACAGTCACAGAATGCTAATGGATGCTACACACTTCCGGCACGGACAAATTATCATGGATCGCGAATATATTTGTGTTTTAAAAAGCTGTTATTTAATTTTAAAAAAATATACTAACGGTACATAAAATAGATGAAATGAAATGCAAGAATATTGAGAAATAGGTTTGTATCACCGGGGTTGAACAGTGCCAGAGAGAGAGATAGAGATAGAGGGAGGGGATATAGAAGGGGGAGAGAAAGAGGGAGAGAGAGAGAGAGAGAGTGTTTTGAAAATTCGCAGGTTTCAAACCTGTAGCACTGAACATTTTTATTTCGTATTCTTTTTTTATCATTTTTTATATCAGACTAGTGACCCGCGACTTTGCCCGCGTAAAATTTTTACTTATTTAGCGTGATGTTTTATAGCCTATGGCCTTCCTCGACAAATCGGCTATCAAACAATGAAAGATTTTTTTAAATCGGACCAGTAGTTTCTGAGACTAGCGCGTTCAAGCAAACAAACTCTTCAGCTTCGCATATTAGTATAGATCTGATGACCGAGGACAGGAAAACGGAGCATTGGTCGTCCAGCAACCAGATGGGTCGACGACATAATATCGGTCACGGGTCGAACCCGGTCCAGATAGGCTCAAGACCGTAAGGAGTGGTAAAAGCGGGGAGAGGCCTTTGCCCAGCGGTGGGAGAGAAAGGGCTGTGGATGATGATGATGTAAGAAAAGCGGAAGTGTTTCGATTTTTCTGATGAGAGGTATTTTTTTTTTCAAGAGGACGATCCAAGAAATGGACTTGAAGGAATCATAAAATTTTAAATAACTTCTTACTTATGTCTTCATATTCTTTCACTTTTATATTTTATGTTAGGATGGGTGGAGGGTAAAGGTCCAGACTTCTGGTTATTTCATTTTTTTTGCTCATTGGAGGAAGAATGGTAGTTTCTAGCATTCTAAAAAAGAAATTGCTGTTTATAATGTTTATTTATTTATACTCTTTATTGTATTGAAAAGAAAACATATAAACGAGGAAAGAGAGAGTACAAAAGGCGGTATTATCGCTAAAGAGCGATTTCTTCCACACATTGTACACATAATGTATAAAGTAAATTGAAAAATTGATCCGACTTTAAGTAATAAATTTTTACTATAATTATTGTGACGTTATATGTATTCAAAGTTATAATAATAATCATATTTTAATTAAATAAGTGGAACGTGAATTTATATCAAAAGAAACTTTTGTACTTTTTTAAAAGGCGAGCTTTTAAAAATTGTATCGCGTGTATTATGCATGAATATACATCGTACACTCGGCGCTTGAAAAAGCACTCGACACACAAAGGGCTTGAAGCGCGCCCCGCTGAGACAAAGGTCGAGTGTGTCCGTGCCCTATCGACGCTCCGTCCTCGTTAGAGCACTTTTGAGCTGCGCTGTAATAATTGTAACGGGCACAAATCTCAGCTAAATAACTAAACAATTATCAAATCTATATTTTTGGATATAAAATACGGAACGGCGAGACATAGGTCGTGTGTTCGAGTAGTTCCGGCCTCATTAATATACCTGTGACCTGAGCTATAATAACTGTCCCTCTTCTTCCTAGCGTCGAGAGTCCACTTAAACTGCAGATGCAGAAGAGAAGGTGGAGCCTTCTCTTCAACTTGACGACTAATATCACTCAGTGACTTTAATCGGGACCCACTGTTTTACGTGCCTTCCTAAAATACAAAGGAGGTCAGATATCAAATATAAGCCAGAGTTGGAATGGGTCACCCATCCATCACCCCTCTGCGACAAGAGCCACTTAATCTAGCGTTCGAACCCAAATGCCGACCACTGATTAGGCCACGACCTCCTCAGTTGTAATAATTGTAAAAAACTTAAATCTCATCCAAATAACTAAATATGGTTAACATTCGCTATTCTTAAATATAACATTTGGAACGTTGAGACAAAGTTCGATTGTGCCCCATTGACGCCCCGCCCTCGTTAGTGCACTTGCGAGCTGAGCTGTAATAATTGCAACGAAGTCAAGTATTATCCGAATAACTAGTATGTTGATGGTAAGCTTACTTGCCACAGCTCTTCTTCTTCTTAGCGTTTCGTTGACAAGCACTAAATTGTGTCGGCCCAGAACTTAGCCACATCTACTGCCTTATCAGTGGCAGCCATTAAGTCGTCTTGCGTGCAGGTGTTAGGGCATGCAGGGCACGATAAAAGATGGCACATTGTTTGAGCTGCACCGCACAAACAGCTCAGGTTAATGTCAGTTGTGAATCTCCACTTGCCAGTGCTCTGAAAAAGAAAGATTAATTTTAAATAGTGATAATAAAACAAGCTTTACTAATAATTGAAAACCTTTGAAAAATTTTCAAAGGTTTTAAAGGCGACAATCGCGCATATCAATTAGGCTTTGTTAGGATCGCGCTTTTAAAAGCGCTCAAAATATTAAGGGTTAAAAACCCCTCCCTAGCTACACAAAGGCTAAGTGTGTCCGTGCCCTATCTCCGGCAGAACTCGTTAGTAGACAGTGTGTACCAGACTGTAAAATTATTCTAATCTAGTGAGTGGTAAACATATGTACATTCTAATTTAGAATAACATTATCTCTAGAATTTCACTAATGACCTTCACCTTAGACCTCGATTTAACATGCTACACACAGCTTTACAGCTTTTTATTTTTTTTGGATTTTTACAAAATTTGGCGGTAGTTTCATGCAAAAATGCTCGATTAATTATTCACAGCAACCGAACGGAAGGAAGCCTTTTAAAAATTCAAAAGAGATTCGCTAACCAAATCTCCCCGGTTTCATATTTTCAAAAGTATACTCTTAAATTTATGGCCATAAAGTTTAAAATAGATTGCATTTTTAGGCGAAAAGGTGCTTTATTGCTATGCTTATAGCGATGCAGTGTTCAGTGGCGGATTTACACATTTACCGCTTATAGGCTATTCATTCAATAAACTTCAATTTTTATTTTTTGGAGTGGCTCAGAAATCCAAAATGAGTTTTGAACTCCGACAGGATTTCGCGCGAGTTGTCTCGCACACTTGAGTACACGGAGGAAAAATTATACTAATAATAGTGAATAAAAAACGGATCAAATTTACTTAATTTAAATGACAATAATTATTTATTTATAGATCTCACACGGATAATACACACCATACACTCTGACGTAAATATATCTATTTCACGTGAATGTATTTATTTGAGAGCATATTATATTGCCAGGAGACCCTTGGAATAGTTGCGAAATATCCTAGATTACTCTTACATATTGGAACGTAAAATAAATTATTAGTATCACTTCCAGGTGTCCAGGATGGTATATTACAGTTTATCATTTGTAGTAATTCACTGCTATAAATTTTTGAGTGAATTATTTTGTGGAGAATTAATGAGTCAATCACCTTTCTACGAATCTACAGTATTGAAAATCTATAAGAATATTTCTATAAATAATGATAAAAAATATTTATAGGAATGCAAAAGGCAAGTATTGCTTGAAACAGCAAGCATTGTGAGGAAATTCCTTAATCTGTAACCCTAACCTCCGATATTTTGAGGTTGAGCTTCAGTTTTGGGAGAAATCTATTTATTATATGTTTAAATTTTTATGCAAATATATTTAATAAGGTTAAAAAAATAAAAGAGAATAGTTATTGTTTAATTCTGTAAGACATAAAATTTTTGGGGACTTAATTTAAACTTGCGGCCCTAGATTCCAGGCTAATCAGCCTGGTGGTACATCCGCCACTGGCAGTGTTGCATTATAGATGAGTAGACAGGAAGGTCAGGTCCCCCTCCCGCGGGAGTGCACACCCTCTGATACCTCGCCCTCACTCACCTGCCCTTTGAAGACGCCGACTGTACTGCCGCAGGCGATTTTGGTGCTGCCAATCTGAAATATAATATAAAACACAAATAAGAAATAAATATGATATAATCCAGTTTTATCAGGTTTCATTATAATATCCGAAGATCTTGTTTTTGCTTGAACATTTTTTTTTATCCTAAAGAAATGTGGGGTTTTAGAAATTAAAATAAAAATGATCAAAAGCGTGCCAAGACACGCTTATATAGAGGTCCGTATCTGATACGCTATAAACGTATTTGTTAAATAACTTCACAAGTTGTTGTCCGATTTCGTTCAGAACAATTTTCCTAATGAGGTTTTAGCATGTTCTATCAACTTTGTAAATTTCAAGTCTCTACGTCAAATAGTTTGAAAATGCTAGGGGGGAGGGCGGGGGGCGACCACCTTACGGGCAGACAGACGGCCGGAGAGACAGAGCAAAATTATAATGGTTCCTTGTACTACTACAGAACTCCATAAAACGCAAGGCAATATTTATATAAAAATACTTGTTAAAATATCTGGAATAATTATTTTTTTTATTTTTTGAAGCCTAATTTTTCCACTGCATGGCAAAGGCCTCTCTACCCTCTCCAGACATGGATATGTCTGGCTGATTTGAGCTGAATGACTCAGTCGTACTTTAACTAAGCACAAAATAAAATATAAATATATTATGTAGGTGTTAAAAATTTTGTGGGGGCTGTCACCTGCGCCTGTACACAGCAGGGCGCGGTGCTCCCACAGAAATTGCAATTTCATTTCATTTTAATACGTGTGTTTACCTCCAATATAATCCCGTTAGGGGCTCGGCCCAAGGGGGAGTAATTATTTATATTTCCATCACGTTCCATACTTCCGGGGGTCTTAAAACGACTCCATTGTTTGTTTATAAAGGTTATTTTATTATTATTCGACAAGCAAACAAGCTTTAAGAATAATAGAGAATCGGCCCAAACCTTTAAATTTTATTTAATGACTGTTTGATTCTTGAAAGCTGTATAGGCAAAATTTTAATACACTGTACAACGAAATTGATATGTTCGATAAATAATATACATACGATTGTCACGACTATGCTTTGACACAATCTTATAGTAAAATGTATACATGTGTGTATAAATCGTTTGGCATTGGTGTGCGTGAGGTTATTTTAATAATTTAATGAATTACTAATGGACTAAGATCCCGCAATAGGATAAATTCCGTTATCTTTGATTTAAGTGAATTAGATATCAAATTAAAGCTAGTTTATTTTTATTTACGGTCATACATGTAAGCTTTGGAGTGTTAATGCACACGTGTCTGAGAGCAGCTTCATCCAGAGTAGTCAACAAATAATATTGTTTTATATGAATATAAATATGGTTATTCCTATTGTAATATTAATTAATGATATTATAATTTGTAATAACAATCTTAGTCCTTAAAGCATATTTTATAAAAATATTAGCATTCGCACACCGTCCTCTATTTAAACTACAATTGTGACAAATTTCGTACTCCTCCGTCCGCGCAGTTTTCGTGCACTGGTACCCGAAAATTTTCGCTTCACGTATTAATATATAGATTTTTAAATATTGTTTAGTAGATTGTCGTTGCGGGCCATTGAGGAATGACTATGCTCTTTTCTTGGAGGTCGCTAAACCGTATCGAGCTGGAAATTGATTCCGCATAGGAATTGTGTGAAGCAAGAATTGTCTTGCAAATCGTAAGATTCGAACGGTTGTGGATTTTTGGACATCGAGGACGCACTGCTATTTTTGAAACTCGGTCAGAAATCCATACAAAACCTACGAAAAACTTTCATTGCTCGGAATGGATTCAATAAAACAATCAATCTCATTCCAGGTCAGCTCAGATCTAATCTTCGTCGCAACACGCAAAGGTCAAACTAATTGAATGGGTCATTGTTACACTCCCTCCCCTTTTCCACCCCACATAATTACATTGGCATAGAAATGGCCGGTAGTAATAAAAGAAAACTCTAATTTGACTAACTATATGTTCTGTATTTTTATCTTCTACATTAACGAGTGACGAGAAATATTACGTTTAACAGTAATCTTACGGATTATAGAAGAAGCAGCATGAAAGTTTATTATACGTAAGGTTTTATTAGATGTTGAAAGTTTATTAGATGAAACAACATGGAAGGTTACTAGATCTCACTACGAAATGCAACCTCTGCTTCTTATAAGTAAATATCGAGCTAAGCGTTATTCGCGGCAATATAAGTGTTCAGACCCGATTAACATTTCTCTTGCCGTTTTTATATCAACTGCTAGTAGTTAAGTTTATTACAGCTGTACCTAGCGATTCCGTCCGCGTGGGCTACCCTTTTCAATTAGGACTATCAAAAATACATAGTAGCCGATTCTCAGACTTACTGAATATGCACATAAAATTGCATAAAAGTCGGTCAATCCACTTCGGAGGAGTATCGCAACTAACATTGTGACACGAGAATTTTATATATAACTACTGAAAAGAAGGAAGAAAAATTTCGAATCGGTCATCCTTTCCACTTAAATCCATCAAAACACCTATTGCAATGACGCGAAAGAAGTACAATACAGTTTTTCGGAAACGTAAGTAACATATACCGGTGTGAAATAATATAATCTAATTATGAATAAGCCGCATTGGTAACAGCGTGTGATTGGGTGTCACTGAGAAATGCGGTCACCGCGTTCTAATATAGATGTAATAAACTTTACTAGATTGCTTGCGTTGGAATCTCTTCATCTTTTACTGCATTCACAATGAGTTGTGAGAAGTAGTACCGTTAGACAAAATTATCCATCAGGCAACGTCTCAAAAATCGAAAATTCACTCATGTCACTTCGTTGTTTGACAAACCATTACCGTGTTCTTCCTAAGGAGTTTTAATGCCTCGCACAACATCTCTAAGGAACCACGTACCATCCGTGCTATTTCTCGCGAGCTATTTTTTGTATATAAAACAAGGAGCAAACGGACAGACGATTCACCTAAGTGATTACCGATACCCACGGAAAACTGCAACACCAGAGGGCTGACAGATGCGTTGCCGCCCTTTGGGATATGAGAATGCTCTTTTCTTGAAGGTGCCAAGTCGTATCCGTTCCGAAATATCGAAGCTGGCAACTGATTCCACAGAGAAATTGTGCGAGGCAAAAAGTTTCTAGAAAATCACACAGTTGTGGACTTAAGGATATCGAGGTGATGAGGGTGGAATTTCGAATTTTGACGGGATGTCCTATGGTGAAATTCAGCTGCCGATATATATATATATATATAGGATTTTTAAATAATCGTATGGAAAGTAAATGGCGTAACATCGTTGTCACACACCGCACGCTCCGAGTCTCCTGCCTTGATTGACGACGTATTTAAATGTTGTGAAGCGTTCAGCACAAAGACATTTGCATGGAACTATTCGAGCGAATATTGCTGTACGTAGAAAGAGCGTAGGTCTTTTAAGGTTTTTTATAAACACTGCGACACAAAAGCAGTGTGAAAAAAATTCATTCATTAAGATGGCTTGTAAACAGTTCCCTTTTTTTTTGTGATTATAGCTACACAGGTATCGATAAATTGTTGCGAGAAAACTGTGCACTTTAAACTGCACAGATTTATCGATACGTGTGTATGAATAATCGCTGTCCATTAAACTGCACAGTTTTATTGGTGCGATTGGATTACGATCGGTCATTCCTGCAGTTCTTCACGGTGCTCTAGGAACGTTCGATTTAACTGCACAGTGTTTTCGCAACGATTTATCGATACTGAGGCCCCAGCACGATCATTTCGAAACATTCGATGTCGAAGAGTCGACTGTATTTAGGATGAAGATGGCTTCTCGGTGCTGAAGTTCTTCCGAAACATCAAATTCATCTTGGATACGTGCCACAACCGTCTCTTTCGCACACATTAAACACTAATTAGTCGAGAGTTAGCTGATTATGTTTTGACAGCTACGTGATTGTTTTGTTTTGACCGTTGCTTCTATGTCTGGCGCGTTAAAAGTGTACGCACGATGATCAGTGTTATGATACCGCAAGATTGTTACAAGGTCAAATTCTTGTTCTATTACATATTTTATTTCATTGTAAACATTGTTTAGTATTTATTTACTAAAAACTACATATATATAATTATGTTTTGTAATTTATCAAGTTCTACATATGAAATACAAACGTAAATAAATAAGAGTACCAGCAAGGCGCTGGACGGGAAAGCCTATGCCTGACCCAAAATACAATAGCTTCTAAAGCTGTTGTATTTTGAGTCCTACCTACCTCACCGAGACGCCATGGCGACGTCTTCGGTTACTAGCTTCAACTCGCTCCTCAGTCAGCATTATTTTATTAAAATTTTATACAAATTTTCAACCTCTATTTTACCCTTTTCACATTTTATCGACGCGACAATATGTAGCCTAACTCCATCTCCAAGGATCAATCTATCTCTATACCGAAATTCAGCAAAAATAGTTTAGCAGTTTAGGCATTAAACATAACAGACAGTTAGTTTCACATTTATAATTTTAGTAAGCATTATAAGAGACCCAATTCACCGAAAGGCAGACCACTACAACATGGGTATCTTTAAGGCAAGAGTGAATAGGTTCATTCTAGGCAAGCGCGTTCCACCGTAGACCACATCTACACTTTATTAAGTGTGACTGCGGTCAAGCGCTTGCCTATCTGCAATAAAAAAAAAAGTTCCAATAAATAATAATTTAAATATAAAAATATGTGAAAATAGTCGGTCGCTATTAGAGGAACAAGGACAAAGTGAGCAAACCACCACACTATTTGTGGCTTATAGCAATACTGCCTTTTTTATCCGATCCTTGATCCAATGGTAACGAATGAAAGCCTCTTAAAGGCAGGCGTTCATATTATATGGATCGGACGCATCGCATCAAAGGGATTGTAGTATTCTTTGTATTGAAAGACGTGCAAGTGCGTCCACTTATTAGCATTGTACGGACCGTAAGAATCTACCGGCATTGCCGATTTTGCGATACGTGCCGATGACGTCATAGAATGCAAATTTCTATCGAGGGGCATCGACAATCCGAGCGCTGCTGATACTGTGGATGCGTTGTAAAAAACTTCATTGGTTACGATGCGGATATGTGGACGCTTTCCTTTAGATGTCTATCAAAGCATTTTTGTAAAAGGCCGTGGACGGAAACGATTATTGGTCCAATAATTGTTGATTCCATGACCCATATGGCGGTAATTTCGTGGGCAAGATTAAGATATTTGGTTTATATTTCCATTTCGGCTTTAATAAATTTATGGTGAATAAGGATAGTTATATCAACATTTACATCTCTATCCGGGGCGCTGGTCGGTCAACTATTACTTTGTCAGGTTTATTGGCTACAATAAAACTGTCTATGATAATGGATCGATCCTAGCGCGACCATTTTTAGGACTCGCGCCGGGTCATATCAATATTTCCGAAGTGGAAACTTCTTTAGGCGCGTTGGCCATTTTTTGAAATGGAAAAAAACGATTGAAATCGGCACATTTTTATCGTATCACACGTATCGTATCGTATCATCGGCACATAATTTGGGGCACATGCTGAGCTGTCTTAAAGACCCTTTCTCTGTCTAACACAGACAGTTCAAGTTGGAAGATATTATTAATTTTTAACCTTATATATTGTTTTAGTTTTAAGTAGCTGTCTGTGATATCTGCAGAGAATAAATGTTTTTCATTTCATTTCATTGTATCCGACACTGGCACTGGGCACATTTTGAGATGGGAGGAACCATTGAAATCGCGACCCTGTTACCGTCCCCGACACCTCTGACGATTAGCTATCACTTTTTTCAGAGTGCTGATTTATCACATTAGCGCGTTTATCTTCTGTTCTGTTATTGGGAGTGTAAAGAGTGCTTTGTTTAATTATCAGGGATGACGTCAGATGGGAGTCTGTCATCTTAACTCGCCCCACCACCACATCCTATGCAATTTAAGCGGACCCTGGTGTTAGACCAACAAGAAAGAGTTGCGAACATTCTTCGTATGGACGAAATTGGTACGTTTTATTAAAAAAGTTAATAATAGTAAAAAATGCTAATGTTCTCATTTCTATTAAATCAATTAATATTATTATATTTTAATAATAAATATGTAATTTACTAAAAATATTATATATTGATAAAGTTGTGCCTTAAACAATGAACTTGCCAGCGTTCA
The DNA here is from genome assembly GCA_024363005.1 of Charaxes varanes. Classification (NCBI taxonomy): domain Eukaryota; kingdom Metazoa; phylum Arthropoda; class Insecta; order Lepidoptera; family Nymphalidae; genus Charaxes; species Charaxes varanes. Next base: position 1,460,382 of record JANCMC010001028.1, read on the forward strand.
GAGTCCAGGAAAACTCTTATTAACAAACACGAAATAGGCACAAAAGGTGACGTCATGCGCCAGTTATGGCATGGCAATCTTAATTGAGAGTTGTTGATACAATGTAACCATAACATTCCGACAGACATTTACAAGCGATATTTATTAACGAATAAATGTGTGCACACATTTTAGATCGATGCAATTTTTTTTATGCCGGAGTCAGACATAGCTTCATTTGGATGATCATTTCGATGATCGTTTAGCGTGGCCCGGGACTTTGTGTAGATGCGCAAAGTTTTGTAGAACATTGTAGTCATCGAGGCCAAAACTGTACAAACACTTTGAGGTATGTTTGGCTCCAGCATTATGATAAGGAACTTATGGTCTTTGGATGAAGATCACTACTCTGTGAATCCCAGATCAAAAAAACAAGAGGAAAGACTGACTTAGATCAGATTGACAGAAACTGGAAATTTATAGCCACAGAGAGGGGCAAATGAAAAGAGAGTAGGGTGGAGGTAGCCCTGCAGTGGGACAATATATGGAAATAATTATAACAAGGGGCAAAAGCAGTGGATTCAGTTAAGTCACTGGAATACTGCATCAGAAGAACTCTTTACTTGAAGGTCGGTAGGTCGTATCGGTCAAGGTATACCGGAGCCAAAAATGATTCCACATTGATGTGTTGCACGTTTTCTTTATATGAGAATGACATGATGATATCCATGGACTGCACTAACAGGGGATTCGCACATGCATTGCCAACCCTTTCTTATTTTATTCATATTTAGGGACCCAAAGAGCTAATGTATGTTACTACAAACCATGTGACCGCGGAATTATTACAAAATAGATTTCTGGCAAAACATCTCGTGGCTGCCACGAGAAATGTTGGCACGATGTTTTGTGGATGGGTATGTAAACGGACGTCTGTTCCTAAGGTAGACAACTTAATGCCTGTGTTAAAGGTAACAGCCGCCTGTTATACACAAATATTTTTCTTTTGTAAATATATACATACATACATGCATATGGATAATACACCCAGACTCGAGGCGGGAATCGAACCCACGACCCCGGAGCAGAATGCAGGATCACTGCCACTGCGCCAATGGGCTAGTCAAAAAAACTCATTATTGTTATGTTGGAAGAGGTTAAATATGTATTAAATTTAAAAACAATATAAAACGCGTTCTATGCGCATTTCTTCCTAAAATAGACATATGATATAAGAAACCTTAAAAAGGTAATCTGACTAATTAAAATGAAAAAAGCATCCTATTTTATATAGGCTTTATCATTTTGGATGACAGTTCCTAGTTAAAGAAAATTTTGCCTAGGTTTATTTTTAGAAATTAACATAACCCGTAAGAACCAGAAGTAAACCTTCTAACTAATTGATGTGCAAACGACATTCGACCTTAGCGTGGCAAACCAATTTCTCGGTCGACTGTACATTTAGGCATACCTGTTATATAAGTTTCTTATATAGGAAACAATACGTATATTTGTATTATTTTGCACTATCCATATTTTTATTATAAAGAGTCCATTCGCCAAAGGTCGTGTGTTATGAGATCGCTTTCGCAATAAGACCTCCTTTGCACGTGTAGACGTTATTTAATTTAATTATTTTTTAAACTGTTTTGCTGTGTGCAATAAAGAATTTACTTGCTTATTCTTCGGGGAAACTAATTCGTTAAAACTCTGCAAAGCACTAAAGGCATTCATAATGCGTAACATTTGGGATAAAGCTCACTAGAAATTTGGGTCGTGGCCACGTTTAGTCTGGGCGCGGCAACATATCAAACGCTATCCGTACTCATATCACCACATACAATTGCCGCTATTAAACACGGGCGGTCACGACAACAAACTGATCGATAGCAATGTCACGTATCGTCACGCCAAATTAACAGAGACAACTCACAGGGAGTGCGATTTCATTATTTCGTTAACAAATAATTAATATCTTCTCCTTCTTCCTAGCGTTATCCTGGTCTACTACCAGGGTATGCTTAAATTGCAGAGTTTGTGGGGCGAGTTAAGATAAACGACTGCGATCATACGTCATCCATACAGTCAGTGACATTATCAGGACCCACAGTTCTACGTGCCTTACAGACATTGTTGCAAACCCCGCTGACGAATTGGAGTTATGCTTAATGTGATTACTACACAAAACCACAGACAGGAAAATGCTGTACCTTTGTGAGTAACAATAAGTTTCATTAGCTTGACGTTTTGACTATCACTTACTTTTCATCGTCACCAATACCAGCACGCAGGAGGCATTATTGTTGCCTTATTTTATTTTTTAAATTAGCCTATTTTATCCCACTGCTTGGCAATGACATTTTCCTCTTTTCTGGGCCAATCACATCCACGACTTCCCCGCAAAGTCATCCAAATCAGCACGCCGCCTCTTCCTCGGCTTGCCGGATCGTCGGCAGACATTGGTAGGCATCCAGAATGTCGCGATATTGGCCCATCTTTGCCGGTCCATTCGACCCACAAGCTCAGCCCATGCCCATTTTAGCTTTGCTGACTTCTTTCCTATATACATTACTTTATTTTAAGCTACGAAAATATAAGGCCTAACCACATGGCAAATAGACTTACAGTATGTCATTAAAACGCCAAGAAGGAGACTGAGTAATTCATTTACCGTGTAATTTACTAGTGAAATTATGTTCATTGGTTTCAGCTGAAAGTCGAGCCGTGTCACGAGCTGTTTCAAGAGCTGGCTCTCGAGCTGCCTCGCCAGCGCTGAGCGTACGATCTCGTGCTTCCCGACGATCGAAGCACAGAACGCCCTCCCCGCCCCCCTTACCGTCGAGCGACGCAGACTCCGAAAGTGAAATGGGAAAGTGTTAATACCGGGATCGTAAACAAATTTTGGACCCTTCACAAAGGAAACACGGTCAAACCACGCCGCGGGATTAATTAGGTCATGTAATAAAGGACGCAAAAAAAGGGCTGACCCTTTTTTGCGTTTACGGACTCGGTACGGGATAATTTGTAACTGAGCTTGAACGTTTCCTATAAATTGCAAAAAAAATGCTCTTTGTAACATCATGCTCAAGGTGTTTCACAATAATTGTTTGTAATTCGTATTGAACTAAACTGAATTTGTATTTAAAATTTGTATTTGTAAAATAAACTTTTGAATTTGAATTTTGACCTGCCGGCAATTTCTAGTGTATATTAATTGTCAAATATAGAGTACCTAACAACGTTGTTATACAGATAATGAAAATTTTATCTTTAGTTTTAAAAAAGCATGCGGGACGCAAATTTAAAGGTGTGTGGCCGAATTTTGGACCATCCGGCGGTGTCTAGTACAATTAAACTGCCCTAAAATCAAACGCGCAGGACCTTCCTGAAAAACTAAATTACTTTGCTTTAATCCACGAATTAATACGAGGGAAAATCGGTGTAATGCTGCAACCCGGTAGCTACTCCGGTTGAGCAGTTCTTACCAGGTCTTCGGCCGGGTGATCGATGGTTGACCCAATCTGACACTGGTTTTCAAATATCCGACCTCTACTGTGTTTCGGAAGGCACATAAAACACTGGGCCACGTTAATGTCACTGAGTGATATTAGCCGTGACATTGTAGAAATTGTAGGAGCTCCGAGGATGACAGCAGTCGGTCATGTAAACTTAAAAAAGTGGGCGCCGATCATTCATCGGTCATGTCATTCACACTGAGGGATATTAGTCGTGAGATTGTAGAGATCATGGGGGGTTCGAGAATGATATAAAGCGGCAGTCGGCCGTCGTATCTCGCCACGTTTTCATTATTTATTATATAAATTAGTTAAGCGGACCCTGGTACCAGACCAGGATAACCATAGGTAGTTGAAGAGGAGCAACATTACGAAATAAGAGTTATATTTTTTTTTATTATGTTACATACTAGCAGATACGTGCGACTTCATCCGCGTACAATTAGGTGTAAAATTCTAACGTGATGATATAGCACATAGCCTTCTTTGATAAATGGGCTATCTGGCATTGAAATAAATTTTCAAATTGGACTAGTAGTTCTTGAGATTAGCGCGTTCAAACAAACAAACTCTTCAGCTTTATATATCAGTATAGATAAAAATAGTTTGTGCTGTCAGTGAATTAATTTTTATGGTATACTTATATTTCATATTTATAGACGACTTCATCCGTGCAAATTCCGTGATTTTGTGGCGATTTTTTTTATGCGGAACCCTAAATTAAAAAAAGTAGTCTACATTATTTCTAAAAACATCGGCTAGTAAAAGTCCTGCCGAAATCGATCCAGCCGTTTCGGAGATTACTCTGAAGACAGACAGACTTAATTTGTGACTACTTTACAGGTGTCCAACACATAGTCATATGGAACCACTACATGAATTTAATGTCGGTGTTACAAACAAACAATTCCATATTATTTATTATGTTATAGTACATAAACCGCTATTGTGGGTCCTCCCCAAAAAACGACGGAATTCGGAAGTGAGATTATTATAAAATCTAGTTGACTTACGTAACAAACTTACAACAAGCAATATATTTTAATAAGTATACGAAACGTCAACGCGAGCTAACATTAAAGTAACGCCATCTGTTATCGTTCGCACAGTATAGATACATATAAAAAAAGTCTGATAAGAATGATGAATTGTGCTTCCATAAAACGGATCATCCGAAACACATCCGCCAGGATTTGTTGGAGACAGATAATGTAAACTGTGATTCGTGTCTGCGCGACTGACATCCAGCGGTTTCCTGCTACCCTAACTATGTCGTCGGTCCATCGTGTAGGAGGCCTTCCTAAAAGCTAACTGTAACGACTAAATGTAAACGGTGTTTTGTGTGGTATATGAATAAAGTAACAAAATGTATTATGATTATACGAGTAAAACGCCGCTTTGAGCGATTAGCCGATTACCGTTCACGATTCAGACTTAATAAGATTTTAATTATTATGGAGTTCCGTGAGTTAATTTGTATGTACTTTGGACGATACATTCTTGTGATTTCCGTATTTACCTTAAACACTGGGTTCACACTGCACACAGAATTCTTCAAAACCAATAGGCTAGTTGACTATTTGTCAGAAACTAGTTAATATTATGTCTTGCAGTCGACTAAACTTTAAATATAACAACGAAAAAAAAAACTGACGTGGTCAATTTTACGTTTTTATAAATCCACATAACGTCATACATTTTAACACCAAAACGCTTTGACTATCACGGCGTCTTGAATGACGTAACGACATGCCCAACAAACAGCTGTACTTAGTGTGATTGGAGCGTACGTTAGCAATTTGTTTCGCAAGATGTGACGTCATGCTGTTCGGAGTCACGTGATTTATGTATTTAAATTAATTGATTTATATCTTCAAAAAATTAATAGTAATATGTAATATTTTAGTAATTCCACTTGATTTTTGTAATTCTAAAAAATCTTAAAACTCTGTCTAACTAACTAACTATCCAAAACAAAAATTTATTAGGATTTCTGTAAATGGTAACTCCCATATTGTCTATGGTCTTCAATAATCACTCGAGTCATCTGACAGTTAGTTTGCTATATAAAAAAATATTATAGTTACTAAAAGTAGAATATAATCAATGACGTAGCCGTAAAGAAAAATAACTCAACAAAATCTATGTATATAGAAGCAAAAGATTTCGTCACCTATCAATCACGAATCTCAAAAACCGCGGGACGTACAATGATAAAATGTGGCAAGGATGTAGTGCATAGTTAGTAGATATTCTCTATAAACGGATTTTTCGATAAGGCCGGATTAAGGAATACAAGAAGAAATTAAAGGATTATTTTTTGTTACCTAATACTTCGCTTAAATAATTTTACACTAAAATTTATGTTATTTCTCGCTTTATTGTTTTTTTTTGTGACGTATTCTATATATTCTACATTATTATGACTATTATCCTTTTTGTTATTTTTTTTAATTTTAAGTTTGTGTTTTTATCGTTGTAGCATCTTTTGTCTCTTTATTCCGTAATTAAAGCAGAATTTAAACTTTAAGGATCACAATCAAAGAGAGGTTTGACTAAATTAAATATTTTTTTGAGTGTGAAATTTCGTAAATAATATATTATCTCATGAAAGATTTGAGTTAGCATATTGTAAAGAATCCTTTATCACTTTTTTCGCGATAAGGCCTATGGTTATGTTATTTTACATTGATATTGAGATTGATAGCTTTTTAGGGTTCCGCACTCCTACAAGAACCCTTATAGTTTCGCTTTCATTCAATAGGTCTTTTAAAATTTATTTTGAAATGTGTATGGATATAATAAGGTGTGTTTTACAAGTTATTCCACCCTTAGGTTTTTCATTATTTTGAGAGAAATCGGGCTACAACTTTTGAAGTTATTTAACGAATACGTACATACATTTATCGCGTATCGGATACGGCACCATTTTATATGAGTGTGTCTTGACAATTATTACTTAATAAATTAAAATAATATAAATAATTTCTTAAAATTATTAATCAAATAATATCTTCAGTTCTGTCTAGATATAATATTTAGTTTAGTTATTTAGTCTTACTTATTCTTACTCGAGTAAGAGTACAATTTTGATTTTGAGTTTATACAATTTAATTAATCTTCATCTTCTTTAAATTAATTTAAAAATTCTTTGCTCGTTACAAAAACACACGTCCGCAGAATTAGCGGAACAAAAAAAAAACATACGTGTCGAATTGATAACCTCCTCCTTTTTTGGAGTCGGTTAAAAAGGGGAGATTATAAAATACTTAGTTGTATTTTTAAAGAAATAATAATTAAACATGAAACAGCAATTAAATTTACATGTTTTAACGTTAATTTGCTTCACCATACTTAAAGTTTGATGAAAAATAAACTAAACAAAATACATTTTTCTTAGATTTCGTAATGACAGATATATAGTTGAAAATTTTAGATTTCGTGATGGTTTACAATTAAATAAACGAATGTTTAAGAGCGATTGTCCCCCCTCCGTGCTCTGATTAAAGTTTCCATTGCTCTGATCATGCTGCGAATGGACCAAGAAAAATGCATTTTGTTTAGTTTAGTTTTTTTGTCATTTAACTCTATGTATGGTGTTGCTAATTAATGTATAAACATATATAAATTTAATTGTTGTTTCATGTTTAATTATATTGGTATAAAAATACAACTAACTATTTTAAATGTGAATGTCCGAAGTGCCGAGACAAACCTTATGTAGTTTAACGGCTCTTTTTTAGTGTAAAAATATATTGTTAATTAACATACATTCTAATCATAACAGCATGACACCATAATTGAGGACCTAATTAAAAATTTAAACTCGGTCTATTATCTACCACAACTATAAGTTTTCTACTCATATCAATATATTTCTACTTCATATAAACAACTGCCAATGCGTCTATAAAAACATTTTGTAATGCAACACCTTCAGATGCTTTAAGAGTACAGAAATAACTTTTCTCAAATAAAGACTACCAGGCTCTAAATTTCATTTCCTCTTACCATAGACATCGATCATCAAAAACGATGTTTTTGCTTTGCGCGCTGTTGGAAAATTATAAGATAAATCGTAAATAATATTGATCGTTAATAGGAATAGAATAACATTTGGAATTCAAATTCTAAAAACATTAAAAAAGATGGTTACACATTGGCACCAACGGTCCAACCAAGTATGTAACCAATTATCATATTTTTTTTACGAACTATATAGTCGTAGTCTAGTTAATGCTTCTGTCTACTTAAGAGGGACTATTTTCAATACAAACGGGCTGACTTCTTTTCGTCTTAACGTCAATATTTAGTTAGAAAAAATTGCATGAAATATTTTGGGGTTTTAAAGTTCTATCTGTGCTGTTCTAATAACGTGACATACATATGTATATACATTATTGTATTAAAAGTAAATTTTCTCTAAGATGTGTAAAGCAGTCGTAGTTATACCGATATTTATAGAATGGCTCTCTCTCTCTCTCTTAGAAATATAGATATATACATTACGTATGTGCAAGCAAGTGCTTTGTGAAATAACTACATTAAAAAACTACATAGGAACATTAACGTTTACCGTAAGACCGTCTTTGTAAAACGTAATACAAGCTTAATGACATACCAAATGCTGTAATGGTTAAGGCCATTAACTTGGCAGGATATTTCCTCATATGATACAGTCTTAGTAACAGTACAATAAAACAAGTATGGGAAAAAATAGTTAAAAGTGAGTTTACCTTTATGAACTTTTTTCAAATTTTATAATAAGTGAATTACTCGTTTTCTACTATATAGCTTTTATATTTATGTACTTAGATATAGCTATATGTTGATAGAGTAAATTGCAATGCTTTGATTCTCGTATTTTAGTTTATATAAATTAATGTCACCGATTCGCCGTCTACCCTCTATTATAGAACTTTATAACAATTTAGACTCACCCGCTGGTTCGTCCATCGTAGACAGACGAAGAGCAAATTCCTCTCTGCCCAAATCGTTGGTAACACGAAGGTAGTACGTACGTTCCACGTCCTCTTTGGCCACTCGAGCAAGGACCAGAGTTACGTTGTAGAAACCACTACCCTGAGATCATTAATATTGGTTTATTAATTTTAGTGATTTTTGATACTTGTATGATGTTGTACTTAGAATTTAAAATTGATTCTTACCAAATGTAAAGGTTCTAAGGCAGCAATGGATCCATCTTCATTGCTTCTTGGAGGGACGAGCACCAGATCTCCAATAGTCCATTCGCTGGAAGGTGCTGGGTTGGCTCGTACGGTGACATTGAGTCGCCCTTCTGCACCCAATTTGAGTCCGAAGATAGTAATCGGTCCGGATTCTTGACGTTTCGGTGGGTCTGTAAAGATGAACCAGAAGAAAATTAGAAAAATGTAACTATGTGGGACATACCTATAAATAGGATACTTATTATTGCCAGCTTCTTCAAATAAAGTGTATGTTAAAAGAGACACTTAAAATAAAGTTCAGTTTAATTGAGCGTTATTACGTGTACGTAGCATTGCAACATATAATAAGGTACATAAATCTTCGCGTATATTTACTTATTAAATTCTTAGCGAGAAATAAATCAGCTCGCTGGATTGGTCCTCAATTTAGGTAACCATTAGCGAAGTAAAATGTAAAATATTTGTGCAACCAACTTTAAAAACTTATATGCCCTTGTATAAGTGAAACATGCGTTTACAAGAAATTTGCAAGAGATTGGATAGTTTCATAGGTCAACTAATAGCTTATTTTTGGTGCTGATCATAGTATGAACTAATTGTTGAGCTAGAGATTCACTCCACCACGGAGCTCTTCAAAATTGATTTTAAGCTCAAAAGTTGGTACTTACAATGAACAACAAGCTGTCGAGCTGCCTCGCTTGGCTTGTCCAAAGCTTCATGTTCAGCTCTACAGGTCAGTTTCCTGCCGTTGTCTTCTGGCGTCAGCGTTCTGGAAACATTCTGGCTGATGGTCTGGAGATCGCTTCCAGGTTCGGAAGTAATGATGTGCTGATGTATGCCAACGAGAAGCTGTTCCTCATCTGTAAGCAATAAGATTTAGTGTCATTCGGGTACCGCGATAGCTAGAAATAGAACATGCGTCTAATCACAACTTGATGAATATACAGAATGGAGATGTACTTTAAGATTTTCGAACATAAAAGTTAAAGAGATATCAAAAGTAATACATCTTTTTATGTGGAGTGATCTCAATGTTGAACCCATTATCAAACATCCATCCATCCATTCTTCTTCCTAGCTTTATCCCGGTCTAGTACTCGGATCCGCTTAGATTGCAGAGTATGTGGCTGTGGGGCAATTTAAGACGACCGATTGCCATGTCACGTCATCCTCGGAACCACCACGATCTCTACAACCTTACGACTAATATCACTAAGTGACATTAACTGTTTTATGGGCCTTCCGAAACACGGAGGAGGTAGGATATCAAATATAAACTAGTGCTAGAAGGGGTCACCCATCCACCCGGTCGCAGCAAGAGCTACAGAACCTAGTGATCGACTGAAATGCCGATCACTGTTTAAGCCACGACCTCCTCAAATATCTATTCATTCATTGTCAACTCTAAATCGTTTATTACCCAGATTTACAAAAAAATGTAGGAAAAAAATTATTTCAACTCACCTAAGAACCAAGTGATTTTAGCCGCTGGTCTTCCATTAGGCACGACGCATTTCGCTATGAAAATGTCACCTTCCCTGAAAGTGCCTTGTGGTGGGGAAAATAGTTTCGCGTTGCCTGGCGCTCCTGTTAAAGTTAATTAACAAGAATTAAAACGTTTTTAAGCTTGATTAAAATATCGTTAAATTAGTTAAGTTATTGACTTAATAAAAGTATATTAAGCTGTATCAAAACTCGGCTGAAGTTTACTTCTTCCATCGTTATAATGGAAACTAAGAAAATGGTAAAGATTCCAGCGTATTAAGACATAATAGTTACTGTTACTTAACGAGCACCCATGTTACTTTTAAGTATTCTAAAAGGCACTTGGTCTACATAAAATGAGTCCATTGCTTATTTGCCTAGTACTGACTTGCCGTGATTAAACTATGCTAAATAAGTATGTATAGTCGACGAAGAAATTGGTTTGCCCCGCTATTGTGGAATGTCGTTTGCACATCAATAATTAAAAGGTTTATTTTTGCTTGTTATGCATTACGTTAATTTCTAACAATAACCCGTAGCAAATTTTCTTTAACTAGGAGCTGTCACTCAAAATAGTAAAGCACTTTCTCGGCCGACTAAAAGAGAAGTCGTTAAAAGAGAATACTTACTTGCAACTTGCAACCTCATAGTTCCGGTCACCTCAATAGGTCCCGACTGAGGCGGCAGCATGCACGATATGTTGCCGTTCCATTCTTCTCTCACATGCTTTATATGGGCACCACACTCTCCGTGCTACAAGAAAAATGTCCAAATGTACAATAATTTATTAACCAGACAATTAACACAACAAGGAACCTAAATTTAACCTAAATGTTGTTTAATTATACATTACATGGTCAGGACATGACAAAAGCAGCAGTTCAAAATTCTCTAGTGCCAATATTAACTTAGAATTGACAGAAGTTTAGTCGCTCCGGTTGTATCTTATTATGGAAAGTTCATCTCAAGTTTGCCTGGCAAACCGACTTAGTGGTTTACCTAAACTTCCTGTCCGGAGTCCGTCAAGAAAAACTAAGAAAACTTTATTATAACAGAAATTAAATTATAATATTATACGTTTTAGAGATGAGGAAATAGTTAACAGCAAACAATGTACATAAAATTTTCCCTCATTTAGAGGAAAAACGGGAAATAAAATTTTTCGCACTTCGTGGATTCACGGTGCGAGTGCCGCATCCATCACGTTGTACAGGAAGGAACCTTATCAGGACCTGGGATTTGCGAAACCGGTGTCGGTTTAAGAGTACTCTTTAAAATGGCCACTAATAATAGTATAATAAATATATATCATATATTCTTTAACAAAATCAAAGTAACTACCTGTAAGCCCTGGCCTGCGTAGACGATTTCTTCATCTTGGCTAGTCGGAATAAGTCTATATGAAGTAGTCCCGACTGTCATACTGTATGAAAGATTAAGGGTTAAATATTATAAAACCTCGTAATAAAGCATAAAATAATTTTTAATACCTTCGATTGCAGATAAAGAAGTTCATATACTAGTTAGGATACTTTTATCCCAGATAACATATAGTTAATCATAAAAGTTAGGTAGTTAAGTTAAAAATCCTTAAGATAATACTAAAAACCACACAAAAGTAGTGTCGGGCTGTATTATTCGGTATAGCTGAAGCTAGTTTCTAATTTTAAAAATATAGCACATAAAAAAATAAATGGTCTAGGTTATTTCTCACGATAAAAACACTTCTGGCAAAAAAAAAACAATAAATATATGATTGCCTGTGTATTTAAACAGGTGTTTAAATTGTATATTGCACAATTTAATACTCACCGACACGAGTCGATAGGGTAGGGCACTTTGCAGAGAACGGTGAGGTCATCTCCTACACGTCGCACAGCTTCTTTCGGGGTTATCTCCAAGTTTTGACCTGAAACCAAAAACGATATATGTAATTTTGAATTGATCCTATATAAACTACTTATTGCTATTTAAATTAAAGCCTCAACAGCTCAACAGTAGAAAGAGTGGACTAAAGTCTGTTAGAACTTGGTTCAACTCCGATACCGCTGTCGTACCCACTCTTCACAAGCATTAAGTTGGAAGGGGTATCGGGAATAAATAATCGGGTTTACCTAAAGAATTCCATGTACCAAAAAATGTAACATATCTTCAAATAATTGTACCCTATAACCATAACGAACGACATAACCGGTAATGAATGAAAGAATAAACCCCTAGTTCGCTTTTTAATAAAGAAGAAGAAAGAAACAACGTTTATTCAAACATTATGAACAGTAAACAATATGACACATACATAATATAATAATAATAACAGAGTAAACACCAAAAAAAATTAACAATTTTAAAACTAGACATACAGAACGGTAACTAGGTATACAGGAGAGTGTCCCAATGTTTACTCCACAATGTGAAAGGGATTGGCAACTCGGTGTCACGTTTATTAAGTGTATTACTTTATACCTCATAAAGCTTGACCATGAATTATTTATTTTGCATGTCTTGATTATCTTTTGTACTGATACCTATTTTCAAGTTTTCTTATTATATCTGTAACTTTCTTTTTGTACTCGCACCACGGGATAAGGAAATTGACTTTTTAGAAACAAGAAAATCTATAATTAGACTATTAAGATATATGGTATAACGCCAGAAAATATAATATGAAGGCACAAAAAAGAAAAAAAAATAATGGTGTAAAGGAAATAACGTGGTCATAAAGCACTCTAATACTTCGCATTATGAATCAAGAAAAACTAATCGTCAGCCAGTTAAAGCCTAGCCGAAGTCGCGGGTAGAACCTAGTATATAAATGTTAACATATTATATTTACTCAGCATAGAGTAGGTGCGTTATTAGCTTCATAATGTCGGTTATTAGGAGGCGTATAATTTCCCTGGTAAATACTTTGTCCTACAAACTAGAGGGGGGAGGCCGTCACGCAACTTAATTACTTCCTTTTTGGTATATTGGTTTATTTAACCGACTTTTATAAGAGGATATTTCTATTACGACACCTTTGGTATTGTACACTGCTGTAGTTCAATTCCTTTATTTGCATATTGTGTTATAATGTTCTTCAAGCTAAAAACCAATTCAATCCAGCCATATAAATAGCGTGTAAATATATGTAAAGGAAATATAAGTCAGGAGTGCACGACTGAGAAGAAGAAGAAGAAATATATGTAAAGGAAGTCTAACTTTCCAATCTTTTTTTATTGTATTTATTATTGTCAGGAATGTTATGAAAGAAATAAAAATAAGAAAATTGCGCACAATATGAGAAATCTAAGAATACTTAACCAACTTATAAAGTTATTTCTAATGGAACAGGCACGAGAACGGAGACGGGGATAATATTATAGGATAATTTATGTAGAAAAAATAACCCTACATTTTGACAGGACAGCGTCTGCAGGGTCCGCTAGTTACAAATATAAATTAAATATAACTATGATTAAACTTAAATATAAATAAGACATTGTTCTCAATCACATTTCGTAATTATGGTAATTTTATAAATTTTATTTATTTTTAATTATAATATTTCGTGCTGTTGTATTTATGAAAGATTTATTATAATGATGATTGATTAATTATAATATAAAAGGACGGCATTTATTTTATGATTATAATTTGCACGCCATTTCGATGGCTGGCATGTACTGGATTTTAGATTTAAGAACGATGTGACACAATTTTGTATGTCCATGGGCGCCGGTAGGCACTTCGGTGCCTGCTGCCTGCTCGTCTGCCCCCTTGTAACATAAAAAAAAAAACTCAAAACCATTAGTACGAAGGGCTTAGTTTGTTCCTTTTAATCTCCGAAAACATATCATTTATAAGAAAAGGGTTGTAATGATTTAATAAAATTATATAGAACTAGTTGTTCCCCGCGACTTTGTTCGCGTAAAATTAGATGAAAAAGTTTAGCGTGATGGTATACAGCCAATACCTTTTCTCGATAATGGGATATCTTTTTTTAGGATTTTATCTGTGGAAACTTTACTTTTATCTGTGGAAACTTTACTGGTCTATGTATTCGTTTTATTAGCATTAAGTTTATGTAAAACATGTACTGTATGTTTCCCTTAAAAATAAAAAAATAAAATAAAAATAAAAATAAAATATCTGATACTAAAAGAATTTTCCGAACCGGACCCGTAGTTCCTGAAATTAGCGAGTTCAAGCGAACAAACAAACTATTCAGTTTTACATATTAGTATAACATGTGAACCAAGTCGCCGGAAAAGTTAGTATATCAAAAAGTTAAAATGAATGGCGTGTATACACGCATTCTGCCTATAAATATACTTGTATAGTCAGTTCAGTAGCGAGAGCGTGGCGCGAGGTGACGTCACGCCATTGTCCGGCGGCTCACAAATCAGGGACATTTCCCTTTCGACCGGCATATCAATCTTGCTACTATGATTTATCGGATCCCGTTAAAATACCACGCTCTCATTAAATTCACCGACCGCTGTAATATACCTGCCGTTAATGTTTATAAAAATAATGTTTTTGATATAATGTAGTTTTTAAAACGCTTTACTTTGTAAGGGGTATTTAAAAATGGCCAAGAACGTGTCAAGACACGCTTATATAGAAGGGTTCCGTTTCTGATACGCTATAAACGTATTTGTTTAATAACTTCTAAAGTTATCCGATTTTGTTTAAAATAATTTTCCTAATGAGTTTTTAGCATGTTTTATCAACATGGAAAATTTTGTTTTTGTTTGTGTTTGTGTTTTTGAAAAAAATGTACATGAAATTTTAAAAATAATATACGTCTTGACGTAATGCTTTATTACAAAAAAAAAAATACAATGCACTCCTATTTTACACAGTTATTGCATGAAATGGCAGGAGCCATTCATACTTTATCACAATTTTTTGCATTATTATTACACGATTCCTCCGCTTTCTTGAAATGAATAATATTACAAAATATAAAATAATACATTTCCAATTGAAAACTTATTTTACGTTTTATGTTAAAGTTAAATTAATACTGTGTAAACATTTTTTTGAAAAATAAAGATTTTATTATTTTACTTTTTATGCTGGGCAATTGTTCAACTTTCCTTCCATATGATAATTATCCTTTAAAAAAGCAGTGAAATCGAACGAGATCCAAAATTAAGGTATATGAAACGTTCTAGAAAATGTTTCCCGCCAAACCGGTTCCTCGGAGGATACAGATAAAAGATAAAACAAAAATCAAGCACGTATCGAAAATTCTCACGCCATGTTTTTGTGAAGTTTATTTAAGAATTGACTAACTCATATTGAAACCTAGTGTATGATTAGACAGAGTAAAATGAATCATAACGCGTTACGTAACGTGTGTAGGTATGAGGGTAGGTACGTCGTAACAAAAGGACAGCACAGAAAGACAGTTTAATTTGAAAAAACTGTTTAAATGTTTTTTGTAGCAAAAGAATAGGAAATAAGTACCTATCGAAAATAATTTATGGTCACATTTAGGGGAAAAAAAATCGACATTACGGACGGTCCCTTCAATTTTATTTATTTGTATACTATCGGAGTCAGCAGACGTCGTCTGCCCAAATTTTGGCTCGTCTGCTATTAGCCAATAAATCAATCTCGTTTATTTCTCTTCCATCAAACCTGACACTGGCCGAATGTCTGTTTAATTATTCTATATACGTCAATCAGATTAAAGAACTAAAGAAAAAAAACTTTTGTTCTACAATCTGAGTGATTGAGTCAGTCAAAAGGACGAACGGCGTTTAAAACGGTCCAGCGCTTTTCGAGTTTTAGGGATATTGACGTATAACGATGATTTTTTGTATATAAGAGAAAAAAGGTGAGAAGAGAAGATAGAAGATAATATAAGATCTAATAAAGGTAATTTTAATATAACTGAACACATATTGCCAACATTGATACAGTAGCAAGTACTTGTCTGTGGGTACTCAGATGTTCGGATACATTTTTTTTGTACGGTTTCTTTCAAAAACTTTTCTCAATTTTTTGAGCTAATCTATGTCTTTATTATGCCAGAATAATAATTCAAAATACCATTTATTTTTTGATTTCTATTTTCATTTTTAATCCCTGTCGTTGCCCCGTTGTCAATTCAATAAGGAAAGATTAAACTCAATAAAAAAAGCAATTAAGTCATCATTTTATGGAACCCTAAAATTTTGAATCTATTAAAGTTACAGAAATAGATTATCTAAAAATGTGCATAATAAATAATTTGTGTTATTTTTAACACCTTATCTTCTAGACGCCATACAAAATAATGTAGGCACTCATTTTATTAATCAAATACTTGGCCGAGCTCTTGTTTATAAGTAGTTATGGCCCTCACATTTCTTAATATTTCGGACTTGCTAAAAAACAGTCGTTTTGTTTCATTAAAGTCTGGAGTTGCGGAAATTTTAATTACTTTGAGGGAACTTAATGTTCCGTTTACTTCTCTTTTTGATGTTCTTTTGAAGAACTCCGCCGGTATTAAAAAACATTTTTTATCGTATTTTAATAAGTACTCACAAGATATACGATTATCAATATACTAGCTGTGTCCGTAAATTTGTCCGCGTGAAATTACAATAGCAGCTAGGGTGCTCCGGAGTCGCGTACCCGTAGTGTATCTGACCAGTTATAGGACGGATAAAGGAAGATCCAACCCCTGGAAGTAAAAGCCAGAATTATTTAAAAAGTGTTTCCTTAGAATAAAGAAGTAATATAAAAATATACTTTTAATAAAAACCCCCTTCCGTAGTAATAAAAATCGTCAGGTTTGTATGGTTTTCTTTAAAGGATGAAACGGTAAATAATTTGTGCGGTGTTTGTTGTAAAAATGCGATATTGACGTCACCAGTTACCCTTAAGCCGAGTCGGAGAATATTTGCTCGCATTCCTTGTTTTATTACTGGGTATTGCAACTCATAAGCGACAAGCGATTCAGTGAAACTGTTAGAAGAAGTTGTAGATATTTTTTACGTTTCTACGCTCTGCCCTTCCGACCGTTCGTTCTTCCGTCCGTCCTTCTGTCCACTCGCAAGGTGGACTATGATTTCCAAACTATCAGATGTAGAGACATGAAATTATCCATAATTATAGGACATGCTAAAAATTCACTAGGAAAATTGTTTTGAGCGAAATTGGACAAAAATTTTGAAGTTATATAAGAAATTCCTGTATTGCGTTTATGATACGGAACCCTTCATTATAAGTTTGTATTTATTTGGGCACTTTTCTTTTCTTTTTAAATAATATTAGGAATCCTCTTTAAGTTTGACTAATATTCTCGTTTCCCCTTCTACTAAACTGAAATTCAAAGTTTTGTGTCAAAGCAACGTCGGGGCTTGAACAGGGTATCTATCTTCATTCCTATTTTTGATTTCAAATAAATGTTGGAATATAATTTGATCGATATTCATGATAATAACTTTTTTTTTTTTAACGAATATTAGGAATACTTTTTAGGTATGTCTAATATTCCCTTTTCCCCTCCTACTAAGCTTAAATTAAAAGCTTGTAATTTGAAAAATTCTTTCAGTGTTAGACAGCCCATTTATCGAGGAAGGCTATAGGCTATATATCATCACGCTAATATTTAATCTATTTATTTTTGCCTAATTTTACGCGAAAACATTCGCGGCCATAGCTAGTAGTATATATACAGGCAGATGTGCGAATGCTAATATTTTTTTATAATAGGCAATTTATTTTTATTACATTAATATATATTTATAATATTAAATTATCAAAATACAAAAAACACGCACACAACAGCATGTTATATTAATTGTCGAATTTTATTTTTCTGTGAATAGGATAACATTTTTTTCAAAAATCTCTTGAAGTCCAAAGAAGGTCCAATTTGGTGCATCGCTCGCCGTTTATCCCTTGTAACATAAAAAAAAATATATAAACAAATCAGCAAAAAGTCATCATTGAATTCCGTGCATCATTGGGCGTGCAAAAAACTTTTGACCTGCAATTATTACTCATCAAATCAACGTCCATAACGGTATGCGGCAGTAGGTCAGTCAAGTACTCGGAATGACGGCGTGCTTAGGTCTACTCTGTCTTAATCATATTCTGCGGTCAAAATGATTATATGGCGGTATAAGTATCGGAAGCCAAGCGTTTTGGACTTTAGTAAGGCGAGCTTTTTAAATTTCGCCCTTGGAGGGTTCTGTAATCCTATAGTATGATAGTTATGATGTAATATAGTAGCGAACAAACTGATATGTATATATATATAATACTAGTTATTTTCCGTGACTTGCGAGAGCTCTTAGATTTCATTAATTTGGACCTATCGATAAAATCCTTTCTTAGCGGATGCCTACTAACTACAAACCTACTTTCTTGCTACAATTCATCATTATACGTCACGCGATTTTTGAGATTACGTGATTTTAGGTGACCTTTTGCTTTTGTATACAGAGTGACTGGTGAGACACACTAGAATACTTAAGGTGGGTACTAGGCACTGGATTCTCTTTATAATTGTGTAATAAAAATAGGTACTTAATTTTTGACCAAATTTCCTTAAAATTAGTTGAAGTGTGGCCTTACGTTCTATGGTTAGTTTGCTGTTCGTAAAAGTTAGCTACTAAATGCATTTCGCAGCGTAAAAGAACTGGTCAGTTATAATAAACGATATAATGACGGCCCAGGGTCGGAATTGAACGCGATTATTAATATCCCGTAAATAAATAAAATAATTCAGTTATTTTTTTGGCTATATAATATTTAATTAATAAACAAATAAGTAAATAAGTGATGAATGAATACATATGGACTAGAGGGGGTCGAATATTCGTTCGTTGGGACTCTAACAATACAGTAAATCGAAATCGTAGTGAAAAAGATATAAAAAAAATCTTCGACATGAGTGATGTTTAAGTAAATCATGTAATATTTTTAACACAATATGTTTTGTGAGCAAATAATTTATATAAGCGATTACACGGTCGCTAATTTTATACACAGACTTATTATTAATTCCCTGCATTTTCAAGTTGAAAAAAATTATTTTTTTCATATATTTTTAATGCCGCTATAATAATACAAATCTATTATTTAATATGAATTACGTTTTTTACCTATTTTGGTCTGCTAATCCTACATAATATAATTTTAAAATATATGTACTCAAAAAAATTATAGTGCCTTATTCAAATATTATTATATATTTACAAAACTGATGGGTTTGTAAATTGTTCCTATGAAATTTGTATTAAATATATACACTTTATTGGTTTTGATTTTATTTACATTAGACTGATATTTTTAGTAAATATGACATATATACATTAAATGATAAGTACAAATATAATCAAAATTGGTTTTTAAAACAAAATATAATAAATTACATTTATCTATATTTGCAAGTACCTAAAGACTTTTTGATATTAATTAATGAGCATTTTAACTTTTTTTTTCTTTTTCCTTCGTTAATATTGTAGGGTTTAAGTATTTAATGTATACTATTTTTATATACATAAAATATATTTTTTATTTTTATTTATATGTATCTAAATTTTATTTTTTTTTCTTTCCTGCTTTTATTTAAAATTAGCCGACGGATTATTATTTTCCTTCGTGCGGCCGTGAAATCACTTAGGCGCTGCAGCTGAACATCAGTGCCGCGTGTCAAAATTGCTTTTGACACGCGATATTCGCTGAGCTGTCCTTCCTTTTCGTAGGCTGTCGTAAATATTTAAATGTACTTTACAATAAAATTAAATGCCTGTTTTGTATTAACGCAGCTTCGAATAAAGTTCTTCTATTCTATTCTAACATCGCACGGTTATAGATTTTAGGACAAGGTGGTGAGGGTGAAATTCTGACGAGATGTCCTGTGGTGCAATACAGCTGCCAGTATTAGTCCGAACACTCCCCATGATACATGCGGTAAAAGATGCAGAGTGAAGCCACATCTCTCCGCATAGCTAAAAGATCGAGCCGAACGGAAAGAGCTGAGTCGCCGACGATTCGCGCCGCTTTACGTTGTATGCGGTCAAATGGAAGCAGCTGATATTGACGGCCCCCCACCCAAAGGTAACACCAAATTGTGACCAGTTGATGGATTTCTTATACGTAATACCTAGAGCAGTGATTCTCAACCACTGTGCCGCGGGACTTTTGTGTGCCGCCAAATTTCAAAAGTGTGCCGCCAAATTTTGCAAATATATAATAATATTATTAAATTATATCATGTTGGCAACATTTTATACAGATCGAGATTACGAAGAGCAATCTTTGATGTCGGCGACATTGGAGTGACATTGCTACTTTGTGGATGTGAAAGACTAAGAGTAATAGAGAATAGTAGACCGTAGTTTTTAACTATGGTCAGCCAGTAAAGAAAAGTTACTTTGAAATTACCAGTTTTATTGTGCCTACAAATTATTTTATCTCACAATCATTTAAAAAGAGAAATATTTTTAACATGAATGAATATTTAAATCCACAAAAAAAATTATTATTTTATTCTAAAATTTATGTCATAAACTATTTATGCAGTGTGTTGTAGTAAATAAATAATTTTTATCTTTTTCTTTGTGTGCCGCCAAATTTTGAAATCGTTAAATATGTGCCGCAACAAAAAAAAGGTTGAGAATCACTGACCTAGAGTAAAGGATTGCCTTGCCTGAAATTCAGCACCTTTTATCAGTTCTTTTTATATAAAATTTGCTACTTAAAGCATTCTAAACATAGTGTTTTCTTGGCTTCAAGTATTAAATGTCGTGCTTTCACGAATTGGTAACGGTTTAGCCGTATGTTTATGTTTTTCATATAATGATTATAATATTGGCTAGTAAGAATTAATGCTTGCAAATTCTTTCAACATGCCAATGAAAATAGCATTAAGAATGTTATTTTCACTAACACAAATGTATTTACACCGTCTTCTAGGAGTGCTAATAATTTCGACTCGCTTAAGCAAAGTATTAAGAAATAATAAAAGTACAACCGTACCGTAACAGATGTCAAAATAAAAATCACCAATAGATGAAATATGATATTTCGAATTTCATATTACTTTGACATACCTTTTAAAAGATATCTAACAATTGGTGCAATATGCTTGTACTGTAATTCCCTCTATAACACGGTGCTCTTATAACACATTAATATTATTCTATAATATTATAATATATATCATATTACATTATGCGCAATCGGGACTATACAAGCGCGTTGTACGAGAATAAACCTACCGTGTTATAAGGGGATTACAGTATACAAAAGGAATGCATTTCTAAAACAGATCCACAATTGATCACGATTTGATCAAACTTAGTTAAGGATTGGTATCTCTGAATATTGAATCTTTCATAAGATCCTTTGATTTGGAAAGTAAAAAGTTCTATTATCAGAAAGAATATGAAAATAATTACATATTTCCGAAACGATACAATAAGAAGAAGTAACTGTACAATAGTCTATTATTGCACCGAGCGCAAAGTGAGTCGTTAATCCACGCGTGTTATGTTACACTGAATTAATACGAGTGCACTAATTAAAAGATAGATGTGTAATCTACTTTTCTTTTATTACATCGCTGTCTACATATTGCCATTTTTTATTATTTTTTTATTAACATTGCTAAATGTTATATCAAAGTTTTGCAAGGATGTAGAATTAGCACCATTGGTTTTATTTTTCGAATTTATTCAGTATATTCTTATTTTCAGTCAGTATCTCTTTGATTCAATGCATACATTTTATATGGAACTTAATGAAGCACATTAAGCCACTGTGATAAATTTATATGAAAATAAAAAACAGTGCATTAATGAAAAACAGTGCAGTAATGAATTTTCATACAATATTACCGCACCGTTTTGGTTCTAAGCAGAAGAGCCGTCCTTTGTGATCGGTTATGTAGTGATTAATGATAACATTACTGCGTAGTTGGTTAATAGAAAAGGTTATTTTCGTATAGTTAATCGTCTTAATAAATTTTGCAGAGCCTATAGGTGTATTCCCTCTTGTTAAGTTAAGTTTAAAATTGTATAATAATTATGTTAATTAATAGAGTAAGAGTTTAAATTCGGCGCGATGAATCACATACCCACGAGGACGACCTATTTCAAGAGCTGGCATTGAACGCAATGTAGAGGAACACTGACTCTTGTATTTATGGAAATATACAACTTACAATGTACGACTATACACTAAATAATAAACGAGTACGTAAAAAAATGTCAATTAAAAAAATGACAGTTTCTAGATTTTTTTTTTAAATTTCTTTACACTTAAATCTATATTTGATTGATGCAGTTGTATTCAATTTTCCTCTAACTTTTGTAAAATTTATTATGATGTTAACATTTTTTTTTTCACCTAATCTTTGTACACCTGAAAAAAAGCTGCCAATTAATATGTTTTCTTGATGTGTGTTTATTATTGAGCTGCTTGTTGATGTTCTAATAAATAAATAATAATAAATAGCTTTTTGGTACCTATATTTATGTAACTATTTTTTTTTCTTTTTTTAGATTTTTTGGTGATTTTTATGGTTATAATTTTTTACTTCTGTGTTAAAGTTGGCTTATTTATTTAGGTTTTACTTTTATTAGTAGCAACTTATAAAAATGTGTCAACATGGACATTTCTGGTATGAAGAGAAAGTTCCCGGCGTAACAAGCAACCTTCAAAAGGATATGCATAACAGGTGACCTAACTTTCACTTCAACTGAATGAATGATACAGACGTTCCTGTCTCAAAGAGGACTCGTATATAAATCATTTATTTACTTTTACTTTAAAGTCATTTAAAAATATACTTTGACCAGACTAATATTTTATCTAAATCGGCTTTATAAGGATTCTGCGACATATTTAATATATACAATTCTCGTGTCAAAGTGTTTTTTGCCAATCTCCTCTGAAACCGCTTGACCGATTTTAATGAAATTTTTATGCATATTTTGACAGTGCTTAGAATCGGTCGTATATTATTTTTTTAAACAGCTTAGTGATAAGGGTGGACCACGCGGAAGTCGCTGGGTAAAGTTATTTTCTATATACGTATAGAAAATCTGCATATATATATATATATATATATAAATACGTCCTTACAGAAAATAAGGATCAAACTAGATAAATATGAATATAGAAACCATAAAAAAATTATGCTTCGCAGACGTTTGGTACCGAAAATAAGAATCTCGGAAAATGAGAAAAAACTCTTGAAATTATAAACGCCTGTTATTTCTGAATAGCTGCTCGCGAATGAAAAGACAACATCTTGGAAAAATAGCGACATTTTTCTCTTACATTTGTGATCTTTGGAGTTCCGCCTGACAATATTGTAAAGTGACCTTTGTTAATAAATATAAATCGTACGCAATGTCAGTCCTGCATTGTAACATAACAGTGGAATACATCATATTCAAGCAAAGTTAAGAAAAGGGTTTTAAGCTCGACTAGCATAAGTGTATTATATACTTTCCGTCGTGAGAATGATCTTCTCTTTTCAGAATCTACTTATCTTCAATTAGGTCGCACGTGTACCTAAATAAAATAAATATTGACAATTGAACATTACAAATAGTAGCAAATGGAAGTTGCACGTGTAAAGTAACAAAATTTATTTGCACATACAATCAAGGGTCATATAATGCTCCTTCACGATAACCGAACTATGAACAAATATTAGAGGTTTGTAAATTACCACGGGAGAGAACGAAATCGTGGGAATCGATCAGCGCTTAAGCAAAAAAACTTTTTATTTCTTCTTTATTTTATACATCTGACATATGAAATTAGTACAAAGAACATTTCAACATTTAATTAGAGGTAGCGCCATGCTTGTAGCCGAATTGGGCCGGCGCGTCCGGGTACCAGTACCTCTTTCTCACATGTACTATTATTATAAGAAATTTAATAAATTATAAAATTGAATCTGCAAAAAATAAAAAATAAATCTATTTTTTAAATTATAATCTCTAAAACCTAAACATGGGTTGTAAGCGTGAGGCACTTACAACTCATGTTTAGGTTTAGCTTTGCTTCCTTCATCTGTAACACACTGGACTCGGCACCCTCGATGTGAATCAATAGATTGCTAGGAAATACATGTCTATTAGAGGGTTTATTCGTTTTCAGAGGAAGGAACCATAGCAGTCCTGGGACTTATGACCCTGAAGTAGGCTTAAGAATGCTCTTTAAAGTAGCGACTAACGCTCACCTTCACTGCAGGTGTTCCCTACCCTGCCTAGCCAAATCTGGTATGATCCTACTAATGCAGCTTTAGATGTCCTTTCTAATAATGAACTTATGATAGTTCTTGACGAACCGAGGTCTTTAAGTAGGTTGTACAGGGATTTTGATAGTATATTCCTCCCTGCTACCTCTACTGCATATAGACAGATACATAGAATATACTTATTAAATTTAAAGACCAAAACAAATAAAGCATTAATTTCTTTTTCAGATGGCCTCGCAACTATATGTCAACTTAACAAATCTCGTAGAGGCCCATGTTAAATCAAATATAGAGCAGTTTCTATCTGAGAGTATGGACAGACAGGTGTTTCTTAAGAGGATTGATGATTGTTGGAGGGCGCACTGTCGTCAAATGATTATGATTCGTAGCATATTCTTATATCTAGACCGTACATATGTATTACAAAATCCCAGCATACATTCTATATGGTAAGAGAAAGCTATTATTAAACACTAATTTCATAATTTATATGAATAGTAGTATAACAAACGTTTCAAATAATATTAAAGTTTTTTCTTTTTGACTTAATAACTCTTAGTGCACCCACGAAAAAGCATAACTCATCGTCACGTTCCTTCTGAGCCAAGCAGCGGAACAAGCGATAGAGAGACTCGAAAGCCTAAGCATTTTGCATTATTATGTAAAATTATCATCCATAATCCAACTTTACAGACAACCTGAAACTATCTAACCGATCCTTCTCTGACATTCCCACACTTGCAAATCGATGTACAGAGAGATATCAGTTATTTCTATACAAAATATTGAACAACATTAATGACTCTCCTTACCTTTTAAATAAAATTCTATTTAGATGTCCTCGATCAGGTTCACGTAAGAAAGATCTGTTTCATGTGCCTTTACTTAAAACAAAGTATGCTGATAACATGTTTGTATATCGGCCAGTTCACAAAGTCACAAGTTGATGGCTTCTCAGCTGTGACGAGAAAGAGATGTGCATTCCTGCTGTACCACTTGCGCGCCAGCGACAGCAGCACCCTGAGGGTTTTCGATGAGAGGTGGGACTCACCAATGTATAAAAAGTGGATTTTGCTCCACAAAAACTTTTGTGAAGTTTCTCTTAGTAACACTAGCTCGTAAATTTTTACTAACACCTATGGAACCTGTTCCGAAATAAATTAATTTTGAATTTGAATCAATGCATCATGTGGCATGTGCCCTTACGCTGAACATTACTCTGAATAAAACAACTTTTTGAATATAAAGCGATCGTAGCTTAATCGCTGGTCGGCATTTGAGTCGATCGCGTGGTTAAGCAGTTCTTACCGCGGCCGGATGATCTCTACCCCTGACAACATGTATGCAAATTTTCACTACGATATGCGTTGTGTGGTTAAGCATATTAAAATATGAGTGAACTTAGCTGTTTATTAACGTATATGTTTTTGATTCGCAGCGGTATAGGCGTGACATTTGCGGTGGGAGGCGGCATTGCGCTGATGCTGTTGTTGTACTTTGTGGCGGGTGTGGCTTTGCAGCGTGTTGTGTGCGATCCGCTCACGTAAGTATTTGGGTACTGGGTAGTCTTGTTGCTATAATTATTTTATTTATTTGAATTGTGAAAATATTATTATGTTTTAACGTAGGGAGCCGCGCGATAACCGCGTATTTTCACTCGTCGATCGCTACGCCGACATCGAGCGTAATCTCTACAATGAACATTTGGATCCGAATTTCAACCTCACTTCTGCTCTGTTGAACTGCCATCGAAATCGCACGATCTATGAGGTAAATGATTTATTTTATGTTCTGTATCTGCCAATCTAAGAATTATTTCGATATCTTCCTCCAACACTGAGATAAGACTGTTTTTGTCTCCTTAATTGAAATAAGTTTTCAGTTTAAAAGACATACAAATAATAAAATATCATTTTATTATCTTTAATTGCTTCGTTAACTATTATTAATACAGATAATTTGTTGCAATAATGCCGTTTTTATCGAATTATAAGCGGAATTAGAAGCGGGCACGTTTTGGTACCTTATGAGACGGATTTCATAAAATTCGTCTCCTAAGGTACCGAAACGTACTATTCATCTAAATTATTTACTCTTTCGTATTAACACTGGCTTTTCGCATCTGGCAGACGCTGCAGCTGCACCGCATGTACGACCTGGGCGCGGTGCGCTCGCAGGTGGCCGACGAGGTGCGCGCGCGGCTGGCCGACCTGCGCACCGACTACCCGCCGCGCGGCCGCCCGCTGCACATCCTGTCGGCCAGCGCACGCGCACGCCTCGACCGCCTCGCCCGGACCGGCCTGTCCAGCTTCAACTTCGACCGGATCCTCGACGCGGTGAGTGAACGAGGGCGATAGAGAGAGGAGAGGGAGCAGATGGAAAGTAGAGAAGCTCTTTTAAAGCTCCAGAAAGCAGTAGGTAAGTAAAGAAACTTAATTAATGCTCCAGAGAGCGGAAATAAAGTAGAGAAGCTTCAATAAAGCTCCAGAAAAGAGGAGGAAAGTAGAGAAGTTTTAATAATGTTCCACAAAGGAGAAAGTACAAAAGCTGCTTCTATAAAGATCCAGAAAGCAGAAAGGAACTAGAGAAGGTCCTATAACGCTCCAGAGAGCATAAAGAAAGTGAGCAGCTTCAACAAAGTTCCAGAATGCAGATAGAATGTAGAGGTGCTTCTATAAAGCTCCTCCGTATAAGCTGAAACCTGCCACTTCGTTTGCATGATTTCAGTGATTTTGTTAAATTTTGGAGATTTTTTTTGTGCGGAAACCTAATTGTTCTGTGTATCTAATGGTAAAATAGCCTATGGTACTTCTTGTAGCATTATCTATGTGCTGATGAAACCATCAAAATCGGTCGAGCCGTTTTGGACATTTACCAGTACAAACAGACAGACAAAAATATTTGTGATCTTGTTATAAGTATCGTGTATATGCAATTATTAAAATAATTTAATCTTACCTTACAAATATTCCCATCAATTTTAATTGTATGTATAAGTTTAGAGCAGAGAAGATGCCAGCTTTCGACAACGGAATATAATCCATTCTTGATCTTTAGGTCGTACGGTAACTGGATACACAGAGATATTGAGCAAATTAAGAATTTCTTGCAAATTAACTTCGATCGACGTCTCAATGAAAGTGCTTCTCGTAAACCGTAAGCTTTTGAGCTTAATAGATATTTGTCAAATTTGTTCATAGTAATAAAATGTTTTTCGTAAGCTCCTGACCTACATGTTATTAACAAATATTATTACAGCTTGAAACAAATCTGACGTCGCTGTCGCTGAATGGGCTGGTCAATCAGCTGCGCAGCACGGCACGGGCGCTGGCCCCACGCGTGGGCTTTGGGCAGGTAGCGGTGGACCTGCAGCGCGCCGGGGACAAGCTGGCGCAGCTGCAGACCTCCGTGGTCCAACCGATGATGATGCGCGTGGCCGAACTCAACGTGAGTACGCTATAATTATCTACAGTAACATAAATTCAATAGTGCCATATTTTCTGCCACTTTAAAACAGGCAACCCTATATCATTGTAAAGAGGGAAAAAGTAGCTTTAAATGGACACCTAATTTGTAAAAAAAAACTATGAATCGAAGTTATGTTACAATGGGATCTTAGACAATCATGCAAGTAAGATATCGTTTTAAAGCTTCAAGAGATTTTCAAGAGAGATTTCAAAAGTTTCCATACCTCTTGTTGTTCTATCTTGTGGTCCACAAACGCACTGTTATGGATCAACTGGCCTGGTCTGTTACCCTTGTAAAACATGCCCTGCCCACATCCATTTAATTTTCTTTGCATTGCATATATTTATGAAGTCATAACTCTCGTGTTACAGGCTACAGCAACGGAACTACGCGACGTGCTTCGATTCAACCAGTCTACGCTCAACGAGGCCATTCAGAATCGTCTTCGTGATGCATCCGAGGTGGAACTATTCCTTAACATGCAGGGACCAGACCTCGTCCAAAATGTGCGTACACAATAGTTTTCTACTCGATGCTTATTAATTTTCAAAATTTCACGGACCAAATCGAAGAATCGGCTATGGGAAATTCAATTGTAGTAGATTACCGAATTTCAATATTTCAGTTTCTTGTGAGATCCGACAATTAAGATAGGCAGGGAATAACTAAACATGTTTTGTTTTAATCAACTTTACTACATTTAAACCAAGTAAAGACCGAAATCTCGAAATATGGATAGGAAAGAAAAATGAGATTTAATTTTTTTTTTGCTCAATTTTACATTTTAATTTTACGTTTACTTATTTTAAATTTACGTTTCGGTAAAACCCCGAACAATATTGAAAAATGCCGCTGAATACTTACTGAATACTACTAGAAAACTGACAGTATTTAAGAATAAGTAAATAAATAAGTAAAATAAGAAAGTATAGCCAATGAAAAGTTAATATTGAGGATAAAATAGCTCACACAGGAATAAGTCAAAAAGTAGGGAAGCTCAACATAATCATAACAATTGTTTAGTTTGTCTTTAAATGCGGGCCGTTAGAGGTTAAAAAATTTATAACCGACTACCAGTGTCGGAATACCCACTAATAACCAGGGTCCACCCTCCTCGGCACAGCGGGGCGCCAAAGGAACACTTTTCACACTCAACTATGACGCCACGACGATAGGCTCATTTTAACTGAAAGGTCTATTTAAATAGTGCAAGAAATAAAAGGGCTTTTTATTTTATTTATTTATTAATTTTTACCAGCTCACGCGGAAGTTCGCGGAGAACATGGCTAGTAGCCTGCAGGAGTATCTGACGATGGTGGTGCAAGCGGCGGAGCGCGACGTGGGCCGCTGCGGTCCGCTATCGCACGCTTACAACGCCACGCGCGACGCCGCCTGCCGCGCTGTACTCGTGCCTGCTGTGAGTATATCCTTTCCGTCAAGCCTATTCAAATTAGGGGTCGGAGCTCTGATCTTCTCCAGATACTAAGTCATAGTATTCTAGGTCATAGTTTCTCTGGAAATATAGTTAAATCTGGGTTACAAAACGCATACGAGCCCACAAAATACAAGCTTAAAACTAAATAGCACGGGGTTGGCCGTTGTCGGATACGATATGGAGGACATCATCATCAGTTTCTCTAGTAAGGTCATCTATAGACAAAAGCGAAAGATTTCCTTAATACGAAATCTTTAAAACCGCGGGACGTACAAAGTTCAAACTTGGCAAGGAGATAGTTTATACTTAGTAGACATTCACTAAGAATGTGTTTTTAGATAGTGCCAGTTTAAGGAGGTTTAAGCTTTTGCAAGTTTAATTTAAGGCGGACGAAGTCTCGGGAAGCAGCTAGTTACTTATAAGCGATGCACATGTTAGTCTGTAGTGAGAATACATTGTTAATGCATTAGACTTAAAATGCTTTGATTTGATGCGGTGGGTCCTTGTCTGATGCACGATATGCGTTAAGTCCCTGTCGCTCGCCCATAAAATAAAATGGCGCCAACCCTTATTTGTGGTCATTTTAAAACAGGCAACCCTATATAATCATAAAAAGGACAGTAATAACTTTTAGTTGATACCTAATATACTAAAATTAACAGATTTTTATCGTGGGACGTATATACCAAGACGAAAGTCTCTAATAAGGCTTTTTCATATAAGACTTAATGCTAATAATGCACTTCGGGTCAGAAACCTCTTGATGCTATTTGGGCTCTGTTGTAGAACGGTTTCTGGATCGCGCTGTCGTGGTGCGTGCTACTGTTTCTGCCACTGTTGATTGTGGCGCAGAAGCTGGCGCGCCTCTACCGCCACCCTGACCCCTACCCTGGACCCCTCGTCGAGGCGTACGTATCTTACCAGCTCTATACGTACACTCCACACTATACACATGATCATACCACATACCCTACCACGATATACCTACGCATCTGAACAGAACACACCATAAATAGCACCACAACAAAACAAACACCACACTACAAGAATTTGTGTACAAGCATCCGAAGCGTCATATTTGTGTTTTCTTATTTGTATTAACGTATATACGAATAAAACTGTCCATTATTATTAGCCATCTATATTAAAAATTACTTTTCCGATTTTCAACATATTGTAACTTACGTTTAAAATTAAATGAAATTTCATTTTACTTTCCCGTGCTGATAAAGTTTTTTTTTAAAGGATTGTGTACACCTAATTCTACGCACACAAACATGATCGAACTTTCAAAAAAAAAAATTCAAGGTGTGAAGACTTTTTGTATTAAATACTTAATTTACAAAGTATGGAACTAGTATTTACAATACGGGCATTAAGTTGTCTACCTTAGGAACAGACGTCCGTGTGTCATATAGTCCTGTATATATTTATTTATTATTTATATTTATTTAATTAAATAATACATTACATAATTTATTTATATTACCTTAGACATTAAGAAGGAAAAGAAGTGTGTATGTGATTGTACGTGTATGGGTGTTTGTCTATGAGAGAAAGAGAGAGAATAAACTTTTATTGATGAGCTTTCTCTCACAAAACAATTGTGGTCTAATTCTATCACTAAAATAGGTGTTGTATTAGCTTGAACAGAAAAATGTGTATTTACTATTTAAGACAAATGTTTCGTGTAAAAGACACTTGTGTCGTGTAAAAGACACTTGTGTCGCTTCAACAGAATATTGTATCGCACAACTTCTAGCTGAAACAGAGAATAAATAGTTACAATAGAAAATTGTGTCGTTATAAGAGACTATTATGGAGCGACATAGTGCTATCTAGAAATTTTAGTGTCAATTTCTAAATAGAACAAGGAATCATACCGCTGCAACAAACGTGTCGCTTCGACAGACTATTACATTACACCACGTCTACTATTGTATCTCGCAGAAATTATATTTTTAAAATGGACAATTGTGTCGTTATAACAGACTATTATGATTACAACACCTATTTAGTAACATAGTGACTCATAGAAATTACTGCAACAAACGTGTCGCTACTATAGACAGTCGTGTCGTATCAGCAGACTTATGTATAGCACAACCTCTAACTGCAACAGAACATTTAGTCCCGGCAATAGACAATTTTCGCTGCAACAGATAGTTATATCGCTATAATTTCTAGCTTTAACAGAAGATTTTTAGTTACATCAGACAATTTTGTCGCCACTTCTGACGTTTGTTTGGTTACAACGTCTTGAAGCACCATTCAATTGTGACGTAACAATAGACGATTGTGTCGCTAAAACGGATAATTTATGTTACTACTACACAAATTATGTCGCCACGCTTATCCTGGATACGTAAAATATCATCCTAAACCTCTGTATGATCTTATTAAAGATGAGATGAGATATCAGATGAGCCATTCTAAAGATCATTTAATAGACAAAAAAATATTGACTGATATAAATTTTAAAAAGAATTCTTCAAGAAATATTTTCTTCCTTGCGTTATCCCGGTCTACTACCATCTGACGTCATATCTTCGAAACCCCCACGATCTCTATAACCTCACGACTAATCACTCAGTGACATTAATCGGGTCCCAATGTTTTACGTGCCTTCCGAAACACGAAATAGAAACATATTTCGCGTGATAGAAAATCATTGGATTATTATCATTCCAAAATCTCTACTAATATGTAAAGATGAAGAGTTTGTTTGTTTGTTTGCTAGAACGCGCTAATCTCAGGAACTACTGGTACGATTTGAAAAATTCTTTCAGTGTTAGATAGCCCACTTATCGAGAAAGATTTATATATCATCACGCTAAAATTGACTCTACTTTTTCAAATATTTTTATGCGGAAGAAGTTGCGTACACAGCTAGTATTAATATATAAAGCTGAAGAGTTTGTTTGTTTATATGCTTGTACGCACTAATCGCTTTAACTACTGGTCCGATTTGAACAGTCCTTTCAGTGTTAGATAGCTCATTTATTGAGAAAGGCTATAGGCTAAATATCATCACGGTAAAATTAAATATATTTTACGAAGACGCGGACGAAATTTGCAAGGTGTTTCGATTTTTCTGATGAGAAGTGTATTTTAAGCAACCAATAAAATAGCCAAGAGCTTGTCAAGACACGCTTATGTAGAAGGGTTCCGTATCTGATACGCTGTAAACGTATTTGTTAAAAAGCTTCAAAAGTTGTTGTCTGATTACGATTACAATAATTTTCCTAATGACTTTAGCAGGTTCTATCAACATGGAAAATTTCAAGTCTCTACGTCTAATAGTTTGGAACTGCTAGGGGGAGGACCACCTTACGGGCAGACAGACGGACGGACGGACAGAGCAAAATTATAAGTGTTCCTTGTAGTACTACGGAGCCCTAAAAAGGTCTCTACAGAACCGACTCTACATTTTGTAGACAACTTATCCAGACGCTGTGCCAATTAAGTTTAGAGACACAAAAATAAAGAAAGAGATTCGGCGACAGAGGATGTCGAGACTGGCTTTGATAAAACGTCGGGGCGTAACATTAAAACGATTTATTTTAATGTGCGGCGATTCAGAAACCCATAATTTTGTTCTATTTTTAAGCTGACTTCAAAAAAAGCGGACTTGTCAATTCGACTGTTTTTTGAACTTTCTACTGGTCGAATCCATTTTGATGATACTTTTTCTATTTTAAAGCTGGTACTTCCTGTGTAGACACATTTGAATTTGTTCCAGTTCTCACAATTTAAAGTTGTTTTTTTGAAAGGAAGAGTATTGTTTTTCTTTACTAATGTCAAAATTCGTTATTTTTAAATTTAACAGCCCTTTTAAAACGCACTAACCAAAATTGAACTTAATACATATTTAAATAAAATGTGCATAATGAATGCGTCTGGCAAATTTTAAAGAACCCTTCAATTTCTCCATAACTACAGCTACACATAAATTTTGTATGAACTGGATATAAAAACAACGTATATGCTCATTGCGTTTGGTTCATTCACTTAAGGAGTAATTATGATGAGGGAATCGTGGCAAGGTTTTCTTTATACTAATCTAATTTAGGCTCTATTCTTTTATATATAAGGTTGTTTTTAGTATGTAGTTGAAGACGTGTCGAATGGTTATGAGGCATCAGGTGCGATATGGTAGGTTGGCTTCCACTGGACCATGCCACTTAAGTGCCCAGCCATGTCTTGGAAAGTTGTTCCTGCCTTTTTTTATACTTTTATTAATATTAAAATAGGTTTTATCAATATTAATACGTCTTCAAGTAGAGCTAGTTTTTAATTATTGGGAAATTGTAAATAGATCTATATTTACAAGTTTTTGAAGTGGAATCTTCTAGACACTTTCGTGAGTTGGCGATAAAACCATTGAAATTCGGACACTGTTACCGTCACCGACACCGACACCTCTGTATGTTCGAGTATTCACTTGCGCGGGCACCCCCGGAGTGGCCACAATGTTTTTTTAAGATTACTGGATTTGCTTTAAGTTACCTTTATGTATATTTAAAATCGAAGTTAAAATATATTGCTTAATAATAATTTTATCAATATTTATATGTATATACGTTTATATATTATGTCTAGTCATGTACCTTACTTGAAGGCTTTTTTTGGCCATTATATATTTATTTGTGAGTGGGTCGAATATTTTTAAGAATACTAGATTTGGTTTAAGTTTTTTTTATTCCCGTTTCCCCTCCTATTAAGCTTAAAAGATTGTGCTAGGAATAAATGGGTATTGTCACATATACTCCTATCTCAAGTTTTTAAACTTAGGTCAGTTTTAACGTCAGGTCTTGAATATTGTATCTTGCGGATTCCAGTCCATCCTTTGTACCGTGGAGCTATCGAGGCTTACCTTTATTTTCGGTACAAATATCTAGATATTATGTTACATATTTATCAGACGGTGAAAAACTAGTTTCGATATACGAATTAGCATTTTAAAGTTAATTTTAAATATCTGCATTTTATTTCTTTTTATGAACGTATTTAAATAGCTTTTTATCTTGCATTTTTATCTAAACACTAACTGCCCGGGCAGACTTGGTTCTTTCAAAAGATAATTTTTACATTTTTTCTTTTATTAAAACTTTCCGTATGCTTTAGGAACATACGAAGTGGCCGTTCTAGATTTTTGAGCTTTGCCTGCTTTGCTTTATTAGTATATTAGAATAAAAGCGTACGCACACCAATGCTCAACGATCTACACCTTATACACACAGATGTATTGGATGGTGTCAAAGCGAAATCGTGACAACCGTATATTATATTAACTGTCAATTTTTTTTTCTTTGAATAGAATAATATATGTCGTATGCTAAAAGGTCTGTGGGCGAATTTCAACCAGCCAGCGTTTCAACCATCTCTAGTACCTATTAAGAGGTCACTTAAACCTTAACTATACATATATATGTACTTTATAAATATATAATTTCATGTTTTGAAAATTTTTTACATTATCTGCTTTCAAAGTTAGCTTACCGAAATCCGTCTCAAATTGTTATGTAAAGAGACAATGACAAGTTCACACAGTCCAGCTGGCCCTAAATGTACAGTCCACGTGCAAACGACATTCGACCTTAGCGCGGCAAACCAATTTCTTGTTCGACTATACCAGAAACTATAAAGAGAAGACGCCGCCTGTCTTTGAAGTAGTGGTCGACTAGAAACAAAGACCCAGAGATAACCTGCAGCATATTCCGAACAATCTGGCACAGAAAAGTGGGGAGGCTCGATCCTTAATAATGGGAAAAAAGAAGGACAAAGCGAGACATTATCTATTTACCGAAATACTAAAGAAAAAGATGTCAATATTAAAAGTAAATTCTAAAATAAAAGAAAATTCCCCGTTTTTTTAAAATCGATTAAAAATAATCTAAACTTCATTCACCTTCCACTATTTCAAATTCATTTACAAAAAATAATTTTGCTTATAATCTTCGTTCTTTCATAATATACTCGGTGAGAAAAGCTTTATCTTTGTTTATAACTGAAAAAAAAAAAACCAGAAATATTACAAATATGTACATATTTTCTTTAATCCATGTTTGGTTTTTTAATTGCTATATGGTTATTAGTACCGTAGTACTACAAGGAATCCTTTTAATTTCGCTCTGCCCGTCCGTCCGCCTGTCTGCCCGTAAGGTGCTCCCCCCCTAGCATTTCAAAACTATTAGACGTAGAGGCTTGAAATTTTGCATGCTAATAGAACACGCTAAAAACTCATTAGGAAAATTATTTTGAACGAAATCGGACAATAACTTTGGAACTTATTTAACAATACGTTTATAACGTATCAGATACGGAACCCTTCTACATAAGCGTGTCTTGACAAATAAAAATGGCCAAAAGCCATTTTTATTTGTAGTGTTGTATGGTCTTTTCAGGTTACACAGTAAGCTGATTAAGTGAAGATTTTTATGAACCAGTTTGAACTTAGCCTCAACATGTTACTCGCTTACTAAGACAAAGGTAAATAGGTATTTCCTAAACAAGCAAGTTACATCTTATCCTACACAGAATTAGTACATATCGACCTATTCTTAAAAAATTACATACAATATTATGAATTACAATATTACCTTAATTAAACTGTACTAAGTCGGAATAAACTCAGAAAATTAAAAAAAAATAAATACAAATATCAGCTAAGTAGTTTCCGAGACCATCGTGCATAAACGAAGAATAAACTTGTGTAAATAAAAGTATATATTTTACAAATTTTGAACTAAATAAAAGTCTTTCAAATAACATTCTTCGTATGCAAATATTCTCGTATTTTAAAGCAAAATAATATAAAAATGTATGCATTCGGAACGATGCAAAGTTGAAGTGAAAATTTCATTATTGTATTTTGTAAAATGCAACGTGAATTTTCATACATATTCATTTACATTAATACTCGCTTACTCGCTACGAACGTAGACTTTTGTTGGTAATAAAACATTTATTTTTGGTTCTTGTCGAAATTTTTATTTTACTTTATTTTTGTCTTGAACTCAACTAAGTATAGTGATATTATAAACAGCCATCTGTATCACAGTTGAGCCATCTCTTCAATCCAACATGGTCTTGGGTCTCTTTCGAACAGTTAGCTAGCCACCTATCAAGGCCCAAGCACGTTCCGCCATCTTCGCCGTGGTCGGCAGCGTGGCCTTTTGTATTATAACAAAATAATTAATACTTATCAATATCTTGTAAAATAGAAGCCAAATTTCTATTTATTTCTCTAATGCCGGAGGCAGCCATAGCTCAAAGTGTTTGTACATTTTTGTCCTTGAAGACTAGAAAGTGCTACAAAACTTTGCACAGCTACACAAAGTCCCCTGTCACACTACATGGTCATTCAAATGAAGCTATATCTGGCTCCGACATAAAGCACACCTTAATAGCTAAGTCTAATCTAAAATAAATATTATTATGTATAATAGTACAAACAGAGGTTTCTTATTTTTACATCGTGGCCTAATCAATCAAATCATCATCAAATTAAAAGAGTGGCTATCGAGTTTCTTGCTGATTCTTCTCGTGGCTTGACTCTTACAAATCAGTGGTAGCTTTTAAAATAAATTGACGATTTAAAAGTACTTGTAAAAGTCTACTTGAATAAAATATCATTAAAAAAAATCGATCGCTAGGTTAAGTAGCTTTTGCTGCGACCGGATGATAGATGTAGAGTGACCCGTTCTAACACTGGACAGGATCAGTCCGTCCGACGGCGTCCACGATCGAAGACGCCGCCATACCGTTCTTGTATCATCTGTCCGTAACAGTTTCGATACAAAAAAGGTCGTGTTCAAAACTACAAAATAAATTAATATACCTGTTGCTTGCTCATTTCACGCAACTTCATATTGAAATACGTTTGTTTCAGTAAATAATTATATTTGATGAGATCTCCATACCATCAAAAACAGTTAATTATAATTTTACTAACTGTACATTTACTAATTGACTCTCTAAATAAACTTTTTATTTACTATACAAAATTATTTTTAGTATTATTTTTTTCACAAGTTTGTTGAAAAACCTCGTATGATACACGTGTGTTTTGATGATTACTGTCTTCGGCACTTATGCACTGAAAACCACATTTAAATGTATGGGCGTTTATAAATCTCGAACGCCTACATGCATATCTTAAACGCCGGCGTGTGTATCTCAAACACCGGCATGCATATCTTAAACGCCGGCATGTGTATCTCAAACACCGGCATGCATTACTCAAACGCTATATCTGCTACCCTTCTGTTTCGTCTTCTTTTATTATCCGGAATCATTTTTCACCTCACGCAAGACGCCTTAACGAATTTGATCCCTAAACTTGGGTGTTGGGAAATTCTGAACATAGCAATACATGTCAGAGGTGACGTGGAAGCTACATTCCGTGAAATGAGACTCCTGCTTGCGTGTAAATAATTGTCATGAAAAAATTCCTTACATATTGTATGACCTTATCGCTATTTCCTTCTATAAATATTAAATGTGCCTGAGCGAACGCGAGTACTATCACAGTATGTAAATTTTTCGAAGCTTACTTACCTCCTTGTGTGTTATTTTTTTCTTATTGGCTTGTATTTTCATGTGTTTATAATATCATTGTTTATTTAGAGCCTATTTTTTTGACACTGCAGGGCAAAGATCTCCTTCCTCTTTCCATAAGGTTTTGTCTAAGGATATGCGTTGCCAATCTCTATTATAACTATCCAAGTCATTCCTCCATCTCATTCTTGGCCTGCCGCGATGTTGTTTCCGATCTGGGGTCCATAAAGTGGAGATTTTGGCCCTGGATTTAATGTTGTGTTCTTTATTCTGTTGGCTAGCTTATATTATTATGTTTGTGGGGAAGCAAATAAAGCACCACGTTTCTTCCTGCCACATATTTATATACAATATATACACTATATACACAGTTAAGTATAAGAGATCACATTGTTAATTTTTATATTATTCTTGTTGCTAAGGTAAGTAAAAATTTATTTATATCACATCGCATATTCGAATTTATACACCTAGTACATATTTCCAGCTTAAATTGAATTCGCGTGATAGAAAATTCCTATGAAAGTATTTTAATACGTATAACATTTACAGTTGAGTCCATTAAGATAAAGCTAGACTAGTGCTCCCGTAACTACGCCGTGTGTATAATATGTTATTTGCGCAGGCATTCCAAGTATGCGAGAATGCAATAATGTACCTAGAGTGAGACATTTACACAGAAATGTAGACTATCACACTAGATGACGCTTATGTAATATTTCAACTTTCTTCTAACTTACATATACATGATAAATGAAGTTGTAAATTGTAAATAAAATTCTTTTTAATATATATTGAATAATCAAACAACACATTTTAAAATACTTGCGTATCTATCTTTTTGTTTATTTATCGAATAACGTGTGTTTAATTTTTGATTGGATTATCTATCAGAAGACTTAAAAGTAAGCCCAATGTTTTTTTTTTTTCAAATTCTAAGGTCGACAATCAGTTCAGTAATCCATTAAGCTTAACTATTTTATTTAAGAAGCCGTAAACATACATGTAACCATAAGTGTTAAATTGTTTATGACGCATTATTTAGCGGAATTTAATGCAATATTTATATGGGGCGAATCACAAAAGGAATTTTAACCTCGCCGCCTCTATTTCCCCGCGTACCACGCAGCCCGTCTAGCCGTCGATTGCTCCTAGTCAATATCTCTAGAAGTCCTTTATACATTCCTTGAATTACAACCGTCGACTCCCAAGGTTTAAATTCTGTTCATATTGAAATACGTAACCTTTTTTCTTTCTGACGTCCTATATCGAGAGACAGTTTAGGAAAGTAAGACTCCTAACTCACCAAGACGCCATTGCGTCGTCGCCGGCTACGTATCCAAACAATTCATATTAAAATTAGGACAGGTAAATCACTGGGTGACGGTTTGGCGACGTCTTCGGTGATATCGCCATGGCGTCTCGGTGAGGTAGGCCTCTTAGTGTTCTATTGTTATAAATATTAATAAATTTTGAATGTACATGATATAATATGTAGCTGTAATAATAAACCATATTAGCCGATTTTCCATCATTGAAGCCCTACCTCACCGAGACGCCATGGCGACGTCACTGGCTACGTAGCCATGGATACCTGCGATTGCCAAATGGAGTAATCAGAGTGGTTAGTGCGAGTTTTCTAACTCTTACGCGTTGGTAAAGTTTACTTCAATTTGTATGGAGATTGATAAGCGCCATAGCTCTGTAGGGATAAACCCGCCTTTATGTATCTTCTAGCTTTGGCCCACTTATCAATGTATAGTTTATTTTTTTAATTAAAATATTCCTGTCTTAAATCTTTCTTAAAATATGATCTGATTCTTATAAAACCAAAAAGCTAATGGTCTGACAAACTATTGAAAAAAATCAAAATCTAGTGCCTTCACTAATTTTAATTTGAGAAGTTTCTTAAAGTATCACCTTTTTTAAGGTCTCAAAAAAGAAGAAGGTTCTCAATTCGACTGTATGTTTAATTTGTTTGTATGTATGTTACTCCGTCATGTATGAATCTATTTTGATTATTATTTTTTTGTTTGGTAGACCATACTTAAGAGGTGGTCCCGTGTAAATTTTGTCAAAATCGGTCAAGCCATTATTGACAAATCAACATCAAGTCTAAAAATTTATAAACACATACATTGATGACGTTTTCTTTTACTCCCAAACCTCATCTGTCATTAGACCATTGCGTTTAGTTCGCCCACTGACATCATAAATAGACAACATACGTCTACTTTTCGCTAAAATGTTTTAAAAAAAAATTGTTTTAAGTAAAAACAAAACCACTTTCAAAAAACGCCAAAGAACTAAAAAAAATAAGCTTCAGCTTTATATACTTAGGTATACTAATATATAAGGTTGAAGAATTTGTTTGTGTTTCTTTGCTTATACGCGTTAATCCTAGGAACTACTAGTGTGATTTACAAAATTCTTTCAGTTTTAGATAGCCCATTCATCGAGGTAACCTATAGGATACAAATAGTGAATACTTTCCTCCTAATTTTACGCGGACTAAGTCGCGGATAACAACTAGTAATTTATTAAAACCACAATCCAGTGTCTCAACGAGTTAAATTTCATTCTCAAATTTCTTAAAATCCGACCTTTACAAAGTCTGTATTACAAAGAAAAATACTCTCAAGAAAATTGTTCGCGAGAGAGAGAGAGGTTTTTACAAATGACATTCACCAAACTTTATAAATTAGCTTATTTGCTCCAACTGAGACTTTAATGTGGTTACTATAAGGCGACGAACAAGGGGGGAAAGGAGAGGGTTGAACGTGTTAAAAATACGAAGTATTGGAGCTGCGGAGGCGTTGTTTGTATTAATTCCCGTTGGCGGTTGTGTGGATCTCTTCCCCTAGATACGTAAGCAATAACATACTCCGCAATGTTTTTTTTTTATATACGCAATATTTAAATAAAACCACACGCACACCAATGCCGAACAATTTACACCATTTACGTGGCAAATCGTCCACCTACTGTTCTCCTACGGGGAAAATACGTCGCCGCGTTTCTCATCTCACGCAGCCTTTCAGCCCCCACGATTTATACAACCTTACGACTAATATCACTATGTGACATTAATTGGGTCACACCGTTTTACGTGCCGTCCGCAACACGGAAAACATCGGATATCAAATATAAACCAGTGTTAGAATGGGTCACCCATCTATCACCCGGTCGCAGCAGGATCTACTTAACAAACATAAAAACAGTCGAATTGAATACCTCTTCCTTTTTTTTGGAGTCTATTAAAGGAGTGTCAGAGGTCTCGCAAATTTAAGCTGAAGTAGTCGCCGGAAACAGTAAGTTACAGCCATACTTTCTATAAATTTAACTGAATCAATAAAAATTTCATACAATTTGATCGAACAACTAATTTTCCGGTAGTAGATTGTGGAATCGCCCACGGTGACTTAATATTAAATTGTGTGGAAATGAAATAGTTAAAACCGCAGCCACTGTCGTAACGTTAGAGGGCTTACACACCGGCAATTTAATATATTATATAAATTAAAGATATTTAAGAAATATTGATATAAAATTGTATAATTAAATAATAATATATGGCACAAAGTAACATCAGTCTAATCGATGGCTCCTACGTAAACTGTCGTAAGCCACATTTTTGCTATTCTTACATTTTTACGTTTACTAAATGAACTTGAAGAGTTCTATTATGTATGTTTTATATGTATCTGTATTAGTTTCAAATTAATGTATTTTACTATGAAATGAACACAGTTCATAGAACTCATCAAGTTCATTTAGAAAACGTAATGCATTAAAAATAGCAAATTATGACTTGCAATACTTTACGTAGGATTGATCGTTATGATTTTTACTTATTATGTTTTTTTTTATAAGGGGCAAACGGGCAGGTGGTTCACCTAAGTGACTACCGACGCCCATGGACAACTGCAACACCAGAGGGCTCGCAGTAGCGTTGCCGGCCTTTGAGAAATGAGTATGCTCTTTTCTTGAAGATCCCTAAGTCGTACCCGTTCGGAAATACAAGCTGGCAACTAATTCCACAGGTGCGAGGCAAACAGTTTCTAGTAAAGCGTACAGTTGTGGACTTTAGGAAGTCGAGGTGATGAATGAAATTTCAAATTTTGGCGGAATGTCCTGTGTTGAAATTCAGCTGTCGGTATAAGTCCGAACACTCCCCATGATACATGCGATAAAAGATACAGAGTGAACCCACATCTCTCCGCAATGCCAGAGGGTGGAGGAAGGCCTTTGTCTTGCACTGGGACACTTTAGGCTGATAAAAGAAGGTTTTGAGAAATCTTGTCTAATATATATACTTCTCAAGAGAAAAATCGAAACTGTTCCGTTTTTTTGTCATATATTCCTAAATATACACATTTTTCTGATAATCCTTACACAGCATAATCTTGCAAGCTGTTCCGATTTTTCTTATGAGAAGCATATATTCGTAAAATGAAACAAAAGCTGGTTAATGTGACCAGCTCTATCGATCTAAAAAGTTGACTTGTAGAGAATAATTTTTGCAACTCTTGCGAAGTGAGACGTATCCCAAAGGAGTCAGAGTTTAAACTAATTTCCGGTATTGGGCATGGCTTAGAAGATAATAGAAGTATAATAAATACTAGAAGTATGTGAAAGAAGTCACAGCTCCAGATCAATCCGTGACCATAAACACCACATTTAATACAAAGAAACCCTAAACATTCATTCACGAAGTCAATTTTCATAAACTGTGCAGTTTTTAACTTAATCACCACAGTAATTACAATGTGCACGACAAAAAGTCGTTGACACAGAACATGTCTGTATAAAGTAACAATAGACAATAACCACGATCTTAGTATTTGCAAGAAAACTCTAAAAGTTTAAGCATTCAATAACAAATGCATCGAACTCGGTTCATAAACATCAAAAAATAAAATTGAATTAGAAAGGACTAGAACATTCGACATGAATAATTTCAGAATCTATTAGAACATTCCTCTATATATACAAAGGCGAAAGGTTTCCTAAACCAAAATTACGAAAACCGCGTGACGTACAAAGAGAAAATTTGGCAAGGAGATGAATTTAGATAGCAGGCATTCGCTAAGAACGGATTGTGCGAAAGGGCTGGAATCGAAGGATCTAAAGGCTCTCGCAAGTTTTATTTTACGCGGGCGAAGTCGTGTGAAACAGCTAGTAATAGGTACTATAACTTTTAATTATTCCCAATTTTTTTGTGTAAACAATTTTGTTTATTTAAATAATTCCAAATAAAAATGCCTAATTAAATTAATGACACGTGTAGTCTATTAATGCATGTTCATATATTCCAACGAAATTTCGTCGCACTCTGATAGTCAACTCTAGGACAGTTATTCCAAACTTCAAAATTGTGTCAAATTCTTGACAACTCGTATTTGAAATGTTAAGGAATTAACAACTTCAACCACATTAGTCAAACAC
Source organism: Charaxes varanes (assembly GCA_024363005.1). Classification (NCBI taxonomy): domain Eukaryota; kingdom Metazoa; phylum Arthropoda; class Insecta; order Lepidoptera; family Nymphalidae; genus Charaxes; species Charaxes varanes. The sequence continues at coordinate 1,503,672 of JANCMC010001028.1, forward strand.
ACAAATGTGCAACTTAGAAAAAAAAAACAAATACGAAGAAGGCACTATTATCGTGATACGTCTTAAACAACGTAAATTAGGTTCCGAGAAGCATTTTGATTTGTACGTTTCCATCGATGTTATTATTATATACAAAAACAAAAGAAAGTGGCCAATTTTCGTCAAACATGCCGGTTTAGGGTTGTCAAGTCGTTAACTAGGTCATAGTTGACGACGGGTTTTTATTTTGTTATTATTATTTGGAATTCCAACAGAAGTACATTACAAAAATTACAAAAAAAATTTGTTAAAAAACATAGCTTAAAAGCAATATCCAATTACTGAAGAATACAATATGCATGAATAATAAACGGTTAATTAATATTAAAAGAAATAAGTTTTTTTTTTGAATAAAAACACTTACTGAACCTATTAAATTTAAAGTTTTCCAAGTATGGCACAGTCTTCGTCGCTTCTAATTTTAGTCAATAATATATTATATATTGTTTTAAAATATATAATTTATATTTATTTAACAATATTTTGATACAGTATGAGTCGATTTAACTTATATTTAACTTATATATCCCACAGTGCCGCCGTAGAAATTGTTGAAACTTATTAATTAAAATATTAATGAGAGTTTTACTTTGAAGGGGAATTGTAGGTACTGTTAATAAATAATTAATAATCAAATCTCCATTTCGGATAATACTTTGGGTAAGCGAAAGCGATACTTAAAATTAAGAAGTTTCTCGAAATTTATGTTTATATATTTGTAGGAGGATATAATTCAGTGGAGCGCCATCTATTGGCAACCTTAGCGAAGAAATAAGATTGATCACCATCACCATAATGAAGACTAAAGGAAGGATATCATTAAAGGATAAGATCAGATTGGAACAGGTTGTATTCGTGAGTATTTGTATACACGTTAAAGGAATCCATGAAATCTACACTTGGATCACAAGTTCCAGACACTGTTCTGGTTTCTTCCTCTGCAATACAATAGACTCGATACCCGCACGATCAATCCATGCAGCATTGCTAAGAAATTCGTCTCTTTACATATAAACTTCAAGTACTGTGTCAGTTAACCCAGTTATGGAAGACGACAAACGAACCAAACCGCTATTATTGAAGTACGCCCACTGATGAGTCTTCGCCCAACCTGATGTGCCTTTACATATGGATGTGCTATTTTAAGTTATAATGTATCATCAGTATTAATAATAAAAAATATCCATTATTGACTTATAAAAAATGGCGTGAAACATATTGATCCTGGCTCCCGGACTAGAATTAAATGTATTTCAAGAGCCAGTGCAAACCCTTCAATAATGTATAGTAATCAATATACTTAAAGTAAGTTGACATTTATATATATTAACTTACACTATAATATCTAAACATAAAAACAATAGCAGGCAACGATTCAGTATGTGTAGATGCATAGAGTGAGAGTGTGTGTATTTTTCTCTGTATGTGTGCGTGTGTGTGCGTGCGTGCGAGTGTGTGTACGTGTGTAAATATTTATAAGAGAGAACATCTGTCTTCTTTAAGTTTTCAGTGCTGTATATAAAGCAACAATATCAATACTGAAGCAAAAATGAAAACCGTCTTTCGTATGAGATTCAGAAAACAATTGCAGAATCAAACAAAAAACATAAATAAAATCCGAATATAAAACAAAAATGTGTATTTATTGAGCGTTTATCGTCGGGCCCAGTGTAAAATGCGCTTGGGAACAATTCAATTAAGAGGCAAAATTGAAACTTTTACAGCTGTTGATATTCACATTGAATTCGCTCGGCCCTTGTTTTTCTTATGAGTGAAAATATTTTTGCATTCCTTTTGCACGGCTACAGTTACAATAATTGACATTTTAATTTAAAAATGTGAAAAAAATGGAAATGGAATTCCTAGACCGAAATTTTAGATTCATAAATTATGTATTACATATACAGCAAAAAGTAGTATGTCCTCTCCACGATCGAATCTATTTTTATACCAAAACTTATCAAAATTCATATCAAAATTCATTCAGTAACAGGCAAAGTTACTTTTAGATTATATTATTAATTTAGTTTAGCAACAATCTAACTGGTCAACTCTTTTAACTAATCTAGCCCTATGTTAGCATTTAAGGTTTTATAGCCTCCGCGATACAGGTTACCTAGTGTGGAGACCGCCAGTAAAGTGTTTGGTCAACAATCGATATGCAGACCCACTTAAAAAAAAAGCATCAAAATGTGGTCTGTAGTCAGTGTTCAGGTCAGAATGTAAAACTGTCAGGAGTGCCTTCTGTAACAACTATTTACGTCAAAATTCATTTCATTATTTCCAAGAACAACATAAATCATCGTTCAGCTTTTCCCTGAGGGTTGTTGCTCACTCTGGTCTCTCTCAGAGAATGCATCCCATACCGTTATGCAACTCTGCGCCTCGGTTGAGCCCCGTCCGTACCAGGTGAGCTGTCATTGGCCGACACCTCTGATTGGCTGACAATTTAAGTAGTTAGCAAATTATTTTTTTTAATTTGTCTATTGTGTCCCACTGCTAGGCAAAGGCCTCCCTCTTCTTGATCCGTCTTCTTTTTTCCTGGGCCAATGTCATCCACAATTTCCACGCAATTTTATGCAAAACACAGATCGGTCGGATATTTAAAGTTTTAGAATTGGTCACCTATCTATTAGCCGGCCCCGGTAAGAACTGCTTAAACTGGCAATCGACTCAAATGCCGACCGATTAGACCACGTAATCCTCATGATAAATATATCCTTAATCTATACTTAGTATATAAAGCTATAGAGTTTGTTGGTTTGTTTGCTTAAATACGCTAATCTCAGGAACTACTGTTCCGATTTGAAAAATTCTTTCAGTGTTACATAGCCCATTCATAGAGGAAGGCTATAGGCTATATATAATAACGCTAAAAATTTTCACCTAATTTTACGCGGATGAAGTAGCGGGTAAGAACTAGTTATTTGATAAAATGATTTAGTATTTTAATTTTGTGATGAAGAATAAAACAAGGTTACTGTATTCCATCGAAAGGTTAAACATATATAGCACAGAGAGAAACAATAATGATGGAACCGAACTTTGTTCTGCTTTGACTCGATGCGGTAAGTAAAAGATAACAGATGAAAATTTCGAAGAATCTAATTATATATTGGGTTATTACAGTGAAACGATAAAGATGGTGGCACACCGAGATACTTTTTAAGTAATAAATAAATAGAAGAAGATAAACGAGACGAAATTCTATTTAAGTTCTTATTAGTGGATCCTAGATCGGAAACGACCTCGCGCCAGACCAAAAACAATATGGAAGAATACGTAAAAACATAGGACTATAGGAGACATAGATCTGTTCCTCAGGTAGACAACGTAATGCCTGTGTTATAGGTAACAGGCGTCTGTTATACACAAATATTTTTTTTAAGTAATAAACCCACACTCGAGGCGGGAATCGAACCCACAACCCACGGAGCGGAAGACAGCGTCACTGCCAACTGCGCCAATGGGCCAAAACTAAGTCATTAGTGCATTTGACAAAACCTGGAAATCTATAGCCACAGCCAGAGATACATGGAAAGAAGCTAGAAGAGCCTTTGCTCTGCAGTGAGACAGAATAGACAAATAATAATAATAATAATTAAATAAGGCTTTACAAATTCTTATATAACCTTAGTTTTACCAATAAGTCTTGGTAAAGTCTATATCCTGATGGCCCGATTTCTTAGCAAAAATTGCGTTTAAACGGTACAGAACGTCAGTGAAATTCCGTGCTTTGTAAGCGGTGTCGATCGTGTAGCATTCAGATTAGACAGATTGCAAAAATTTTCTTTCTTTTTATTGGCGAATTAATCCAAAATAATCCTAGATTTTCTCTTTAAGGGACTTGCCTACTGACTAAAACATTAATAAATTTGGTACAGTTACATCGTAATATGACCCTAAATCTAAATTGTGATACTCGTAGGCCGATAATGATAGACAAGTTGAAAATATTAGTCTAAACTTACATAAACATACTACTTACTAGCTGTTGCCTACGACTTCATCCACGTAAAATTAAACTTGCAACAGCCCTTCGTCCGCCTTATTGTGGCCCTATTGCAAAATCAGTTCATAGCGGATGTCTGCTAACAATGAACTACACGCGTTCCAAATATCTACTTTGTACGTCAAGCGGTTTTCGAGATTTCGTGATAAATGACCTACCGCTTTCATGTATAAAAAAAACTTGCTGTGCCCGCGACTTTGTCCGCTTAAAATGAAGTAAAAAAAAAATCGATTCAATTTTAACGTGATGGCATATAGCCTATAGCCTTCCTCGATAAATGGGCTATCTAACACTGAAATAATTTTTCAAATAGCAGCAGTTTCTGATATTATCGCGTTCAGATAAACAAACGAAAAACTCTTCAGCTTTATATTTCTGTCGGTAGATTTTCTTTCCGTATAGAATAAAAAAATAATGCAGAGATAAGTGTGCGTGATCTTTAGCGGAGTCTGATTGAACACACGCGTATGAATCAACCCTAACCAAGATGTCTGATCGAACGTTCAAACTTCGCTCCCTCTACATTTTCACAAAGTAACATCCTTTGTCTGAGATCATTTTAATAATATTCAAAGTTTAATGGCCACCAAACGCTTTTCAGGCTCGCGGCTGTAATAAAATTTAACGTGTCGTGCGAAGTATTGCGAATTGGGGGGTATTTATGGCTGGAACTTTTTTCGCACGATCCATTTGTTAATCTTACTCGCGGAGTATACGAGATCGATACGTTACGTGCTCTTAGGGTCTACAGGGTCAGTCACGCGTGAGGGTATACCATTGGTTATTTTTCAAGTGCCTCCAGGTTATTGTACCTCTCAGGCGATAACGTAGGCGGTTAGAGCGGCCCGAATCGTTGGTGAACCAGCACTTTCCGATCGGCTCGATCCTCTGGCATTGATTGAAATGTGGGTTCACTGTGCATCTTTTATCGCATATATCATGGGTAGTGTTCAGAGGAATTGTTCGGACTTATACCGACAGCTGAATTTCACAACAGGACATTATGACAAAATTTAAAATTCCACCTTCAGCACCTTGATGTCCTAAAGTCCACAACTGTGCGCTTTACTAGAAACTTTTTGCCTCGCAAAATTTATCTGTGGAATCAGTTGTCAGCTTCGGTATTTCCGAACGGATACGACTTAGGGACCTTCAAGAACAGCTCATACTCATTTCTTAAAGGCCGGCAACGCATCTGTGAGCACTCCGGTGTTGCAGTTGTCCATGGGCGTCGGTAGTAACTTAGGTGAGTGCCGGCTGCTCGTATGCTCCTTGTTATAAAAAAATCGTCATGTGAAGTTATTATTGGTCAAAACGTTATCTTCCGCAAAGCTATATATTTCTAACTCCTGGGTTCCAGTACGTCTTTCTCACATGAGATCGGCCATTAATCGGATCCCACTGTTTTACGTGCCTTCCGAAACACGGAGGAGGTCGGATATCAAATATAAAACAGTTCTAGATTGGGTCACCCATCTATCACCCGGTCGCAGCAAGAGCTACTTAACCTAGCGATCGACTTAAATGCCTACTCCCTCATAGAAATATATAATACTATATACTACATACTAGAATATCTTAGACTATAAATACAAGGTCGCCTGTTCCTAAAATGGATCACTTACTACACTCACAGCCGACTGATACACATACATATATATGTCTGTGTGTGTGTGTGTGTATACTTGTGTACATGCACACAGACTCGAGGCGGGCATCTAAAGCCCCCGGTAAACGTCTACAATACAACACTAATACTCCTTAGTATATGATAAAAACACTAAAAGACAAGTACTATAATAGGAGAGAAGACAAAAGAAACAAAGCCAAAAAAAAATTAGTAACGTATTGTATTAAAATAGACTTACATATTCATAATATCTTTAAAATCATCCGCAAACCTGTCTATCCCACAGCTGTGTTTATACCGGCCTTTGCAGAGGCATAACATAATAATCCCCGTTTGATTTCACGGGCTTTTTACCACCTCTTTATACGCTCTTAAAAGTCATTAGTCTTCGTTAAATAGTCATCCAAAATTTCAGAACAATTTGAATATAAATTCAAGAGGAACTCTTTTTTATCTGACTGATATTTACTCCATATCATAGCCGCAGAAACTAATTAGAGTTGGTAGCACATCCTCCCACTTCCTCCTTACGGTCGTATTGATCGCCGAACTTTATTACCAGATTATAAGTTATAACTCAATTAATGAGACATGAATATTTCGTTATTATACCTACATGAAAAGGCGTACGTAAGTTTCTTAAGTAATGCTTCTTCTTTGATTAATTCAATGAAGAAGCAAGCAAAGTTGGTTTTTGCAAGCAGTTTTTTTATACTATTTTATTAAAAGATTTATAAGAGAGGTGAAGGTTCTGAGTTATGCCCTAGAAATCTTTTTTCTTACTCAAGAATTCTCATTCTAAACGTAGACCTGCACGATTGGAGAAGTACTAACAAAGACTTTTAAAGAAGAAAGGTATTTATAGAACTGGCAGAGCGTGAGTTTGAAACCGGTGCTGTTTTCCATGGGTCCTTAGAATCGTATAAGCCGACGGTCTACCTGCCTACCTAACCAAACCGATATCTGCAGGCACACCGTCACATCAAATTATCACTGTTCTTGCTGTTTACATCTTGTTCTGTATATGTGTTTTTAGACACTAAACTTTCTTCAGGGCTGTAAAAGTAGACAAAGGAATTCATAAACAAAGTCATCAACGACTATATAGACCAAAGTTGCTATTATTTTGTCCAACAGTTCAACAATTTAAGTTAGAACGTCATGACCGCAATACAATCTGGTAAAGTAAATTACAGAGTTATGCTTTCGAGAATCGCTTCAAAAAGTTATATTAGTTGAAATGTAATCAAAACTACTCTCGTAGTTCAATATTTTGTTTATTTATTTACATATTTTAATCCTATTACAGCATCGCCACTTACACTAGGATAGTTGAAAAATAACAATGAAAATTGAATTAAACAATTATCAATCAATACGATTAAAAGAAGAACAATTAAAAAGTAAATAAAACATTATTTTAAAATTAGAATCTAATACAATATTATAATTATTAACTAATATTAACGTGTAAAATATTGTAGGTATGGTCATATAGTATTAGCGGACCGGGCATACGTTGACATGCCCGATTTACGGTCAGACGAAAGATTCAGTACTAACGCCATCTATTGGAAGTATTCCAAAGACGCGTCCAACTGCATCCTTTAGTATTTTTGAAATATTGTATTGAATTTTCCTATCTATCTTCGATGTCCAAGCTTACTACACGTAATACTGATACGAGTCTAATAAAGTATTTATTTAATATTCCCTACTTAAGAACGAATTAGGCCCAAAACTCTTCTGTTTTTAGAATTTGTAAACAATATAATAATATGTTATAGACCTATTTATGTGTTCCAACATTGTATTTAAAAAAACGCTAGATCTATAATATCTAGATTTCTTATAATCTAGTTAATATTTTTAAATATTGTACTTGTTTCAAATTGTCAATATTACAGCACTTTCTTGTATAACATAGATTTAAGTGGAAACTTTGTTGGTTAAGGGGTTAGTAATATTAATAATTATCATTAAGTTTTCAAATAGTTTGTACTGTTTGTTTCCCAATTAATATAAATAAAATTAAATCTTTCCACGAATAATGCAAATAAAACAAAGAGGACAGGAGACAAATAAGTCCAACCGTTTTTGAGTTATAGCATCTGGCGAGAAAGACACCTATATTTTATTATAATTTTGGTAACATTTACTTTTTGAACGCGTCTCTAGTAGCGGTAAAAATACGTTTTTTTCAAATGACATCCATTGGGCTATTTTGATGGATACGTATGACAAACATTACAAAATCCCAGATATTAAATTTGTTGTTCCGTGTAATAGCTCTCCCAGTGAAAATTAGGTTCAGCCGTTTCGGAGATTACTCGTAACGAAAATGCAGACAGACAGACAAAAATGTTTCAATTTGTGTTTTTGTAATGGGTAATAACATATTCATACTAGCTACGTCCCGCAACTTTGTCCGCGTTGTTTTTTTCGACTTTTATTTCAAATTTCATTTTCGCGGTATAAAGTAGCCTATGTCCATCTCCAAGGTCTAGTCTATATTTATACCGAAATTCGTCAAAATTGGTTCAGCGGTTTACGCGTGAAACATACAGACTTACTTTCACATTTATAATATTAATAAGGATGCGTTTTTTTTTTGATAAACCTATAATGTCCCACAGCTGGGCAAATGTCTCCCCTCTCTAACCGCACCTTCCTATCTTGGGCTACTTGCATCCATTTCTTTACCGCAAAGGCATCCAAGTTATCTCGCCACCTCACCCTCCTCTAACCTGGTCGTCGACGGCAATGAGTGGAATTTCATGCTGGATAAAAGTGGTAGATAATTTATGGACACGTTTAGTGAAAGAATTTAATTTTATTATTGTGTATGAATAGATAGACAGAGTCTCAATAGCTCAAGGGCATAAGGTGTGGACTGAAATCCGCATGGTACCCGGTTCAAACCCCACCGCCGTTGGGCTATTGTCGCACCCCCTCCTAATACAAGCTCTTAATTTAAGCTTAGTAGGAGGGGGAAAAGGGATTATTAGACAGACCTAAAGAGTATTCCTAATATTAAAAAAAAAAAGATGTAGTCCACAATTACATATCTATCTTTTTAATATGTCCTTGGAATTATTGTATTGATAAATTCAATTCCAAGAACTTTTTTAAAGAGTCGTACAACATGGCGGGTTTTATATTTAGTCTGGTAAAAAATTGTCGATACATATTCTTCAACGGCTTTGTCAACCGTTTCGGCGGTTTTTTGTGGTCTGGATAAATATTATTAGTCATCCTATATCTATCTCAGCTACCAAAATAACCTGTAGATCATTTCGCGCCAACCGTGACCAAAGAGCATTGCAATTAAAATAATGTGTAACCTCAAATAAAAGTTTTTTAATCTGTGTTTTTTGCTTATTGAATGGCTGTGAAACCTTTCTTGTGCGTGTCATGCACTAGGCCAATTATTACACTTCCAAAAATTGTATCCAATTATATTTTAACTGTGTGTCTGTTTTTAATTAAATATCACTTATATTCTCATTACACATTGATAGATTTCTTTTTTAGTAGCACCATTCAAATCAATAAGTCGCAACATACATCAAGGTCTGCAGACCTTGACCTTAGCAGGGATCAAGACCTTTAACATCATCAAAATTACAGTCCACTCAGCAGCAAATCCAGCCAGGTACAAAAGCTTAACATATGTATTTATTTTTATATTGCGAGCGAGATTAATAGGGATTAATAAAAAAGGAAACTAAAAATACAACAATCCGCCATGATAACTAAAACACCCAGCAGAGCGTATGACGTTACCGTATATTATAGGTGCGTTCCAATAAGCGATCGCAACGTTTTAAAGTGCTCATTCAGATATTCGACATTTGACGACGACTGCGATAGTTACGGTCGTAGGATTACGTCGAGGTGGCTCTTAATGGAACGGAATGTTACCATAAAGTCACGTCATGACAACTAGGAGTGTTTTGAAGTAAATTTTTATCCTTAAATTTATAATGTTTTTTTATGGTATAAAAAGGTTAACTCCTGCAGAAATATTAAATTTTTTGTCAATAATAGATACTTAAGAACATTATAAACCGATTTTCAAAATGTGTACACATGCATGTTTTGAAACAGATCTTTTTAAAAAAATATTTATTCCTGTCCCTACAAAATAAATTATTACATAATTTGTATTTTTCCTATTTGAACAAAAAAAGTAGGTTAAGTCAAGATAAAATTATCCCTATGTGAAGTTTTCTTGTGTAGTTATATACATATAGAAGAGAGATACGTATGTGGATGGGTATACCAACAATCGCATTATAATTGGAATCGGAATTACACTTTCTTCCATATATAATTCTGTAATTTATGGCTGAGCATCGATAAGAGATTGTAAAGATCGCAAACATGATTCCAGAGAGTGGAACTGTGGAATTATCTACGACCGGTCACGATCTGCTATTGTTTGCAAAACATTACTTTAAATTGTGCTTGTCGATCAGATAAATGGAACTCCTTTATTCCTCAGAAGCTTTTGTATTTCACATACAACAATACCGAACATCGTGATGAAATGGGATAGCATCTTTTAACAGATTGGTTTAAGCAGTGGCTCCCGTAAATAAATATTTAAAGATCTTCTATGACAAGAGATCGTCGGCTGGACATCAGAAATGTATATTTGCCATTTGAAAGTAGTTTTAAAATCAAATTAAATTTTATAATTATTAATACAAAATTCATTGAATGTGGGAAGGCACACCAAGGTGGAAAGTTTAGGGAAAAATAACTTAAATATCCGCAGGCAAATGAGAATCAGCTCATTGTAAAGACAATAGGACTTGGTAGCTGAAACTGCTGTCGGTATATACCCCAAATTTGATACGTTCGTCTCCAAAACACATAAACGGTTGGGCTGAATTCAAGTGTGTCTGTTTTGTTTTTTCGCATTAATTTAGGGAAGACTTAAAAGAAAACAACAAAAAAAAATACTCAAAGGAATATTTTAAAACTACTAAAAATGTAAAATTGGTTCGAATTTGTTTGATCATAAATCGAGCAAGACAACGTCTACCGGGTCTATACACGTAAAATAAAATAAATTACTATGCTAAATGTAAGAGGTCGAGCTGGAAATGTAGCGTTTTAACGTATTAGACTTCATTATCATTGGACGTTCAACGAGTTTCTTGCTGATTCTTTTCATGGCTCAACACTTCCGAATCAGTGGTAGCTTTTAAAATATGTGACGTTTTAAAAGAGCTTGTCAAAGTCTACTTGAATAAAATATCATTTGAATTTGAATTCATCTAATGAGTTAGTCTTCAAGCGATAAGGTCAAAATAAAAGTAACGTGAGATTAAAGAATATTACATTATGATATCACACACAGATACTTCAATAATTTACATTCGTGTGATTATATAATTATCATGCGGCTTATAGTCAAGGCCGGTAAAGGAAAGGGAGAGGGCTTACTAGACAGATTGGTGACTGTGGCGAATTTTTGCCTCCAATCCATTGCCTCATATGTTTACATCGTTAAAAGACGTAAGTATACTCACTGAAGTAGATTCAGTACCGGATTTACACATTTGCCGACAGTAGGCTATTCAATTATTCAGAGCAATCGAAGGACCATTGGTAGATGGCAATATTGTTATACTATTGAAATTGTTTTTAAAGTCATGATCACAAAAGTATATTTTACCAAGCGTTTAATAATGAATCATGTGTGTTGGTATATCTTATACCTTAAATATTGCTGATATCTTTTCTACGTGTATAAATTTGAATAGATTTTTTTTAAGATCCAAATTTGCAGTCCCCCTAAAATCTGCCGCTATAGATTCCGGCCTTCTTAGTCTAAATCCGCCACTGAGTAGTTCAGCAACCCAAAATCAGTTTTGGCCTCCGGCATATAGTATTTCCAAATTCTCCGCGTAAACTATCCTAACTGTAGGCCTAGCACGAACATTTTCAAAATTTTGTAAAATCGCCTCGTCGACTTCGGATGAAAATGATCGTGCTAGGCTCAAAGGAGACGAGTCTTAATCCTGTCACACTTTTATTCAATTCTAATACAACCCATGTTTCGCGGATTAAAGCAAAGTAGTTTAGTTTTCATGCATGTCATGGATTTCCGCAAAGTAACGCCTGATTCTATCAGTTAGAATGATTTTTGTAAACATGCTCAAGTGGCATTCGGGTGGACAGTCCACCTGAGTGACTACCGACGCCCATGAACTACCACACTACTAAGAGAGTCGCAGCTGCTGCTTAATGATCTTTCAGGAATGAGTATGCCCTTTTAGGGAAGGTCCCTAAGTCCAATCAATTCCGATACACTAGTGCTGGGTCCTGGTAATAAATTTAATAAGAAAGAGCTGGTATCAAAAAAGCTGTGGCACACAGGGAGTGCCGACAGAAGGGAATATTCGAACTTACAAAGGTTGCGATCGCAACAGTGCGCTCAAGGACAGTCATGTTGACGGTGCCACGAGTCCAATGGTGATTTCTTATCTTAAAAATGCGCCTAAAGAAGTTTATACCACGCAAAACCATCAGAACTTGGCCTGACCACTGCCGTGCACTCAAATGCACCCCTAGAAGGCGTATGGAAAGTGAAATCTAAGGTGCATTCACACAAAACGTCTCTGCAATGCACCCGCATTACTACGTGATAATGGATACGCCGAGGCGCGAAACGTGACACATTTTAATTAAGGCTCCAATGACAGACTTTGGCTAATGAATTCAATATATCGTTACCTCCCACGTAAATTGTTGTAACCCCAAATTCCCAACTACACACTAGAGCGTTACAAGTACGTATATTGAAATAATTTTTAGTATAGTATACATGTTGTGTTAGCTTGTAAGTGGGGCGTACAATGTAATATGTTACCATTGTACGTAACGAAAGTTATATTTTTTAATAAAATTTAAAAAAAAATCTTCATTATATCACACATTTGTGTATACAGTTACATATTCCATAGTGATTATTGCATTACTGTATACAATAACATATTAAAAAGTGTTTATAATTCTACACTTTAGTTGATTGTAGCGCTGTACTGTAAAGCTGGGAATTTGGGGTAACAACCACTTACGTGGGAAGTATCGATATTATAACTACCTCCACCATAGACCGTATCTACACTTTATCAAGTGTGACTGCGGTCAAGCGCTTGCCTATCTCCAATTAAAAAAAAAAAAAAAAAAAACAAACTACCTGTAGCCCGCGACTTCGTCCGCATCTCTATGCTATTTATGTATGCACCAAAGAGACGAGACGAATTTCTTAGCATTCCATGGATTCACCGTGCGGGTGCCGGGTCCATCGCGTTGCAGAGGAAGGAGTTTTTTATAATATTCTATATTAATATGTTAAATTATGAAAAGAACACCACACGCACACTAATGCCAAATGATTTATGTGATTTACACACACAAATATACCTTCAACTAAATGATTGTGTGTAGCCGTGGGCATGACGACAGTAAAGATATTAATTGTCAAATATCACAATGTCATGTACAAAGAAATAAATGTTTGTATATGGCTTTAAATAAGCACATAGTATGCAAAACCAGGCGATCAGTATATGTAATTACCGTCGATTTATGCAAAGCATTTTTATCCTGCTTATTTTGGACTCACGGAAAGTGATACCTTAATCAGACATTGATTAAAATTATCACGTATCCAAAACCTCTCGATCATTCCACGATTATATGCTTGATATATATTTTCTCTATTTAGATCCGGCTTTTAGAAGATCTTGGCACAATTTCTTAACAAATCATACCTTTAACACTATCGCCCACCTTTTAATTTATTTTGGATACAAAAGCAAACAATTATAATATCTCATTTTCTCGCATGCTAATTTATGAATACGTATATCTCTTTTTGGTATCGCTTCCTCATTTCATTGATTTTTAAATCAGAACGGTTTTATATAGAGCTTTTACTTCAATAGATATAAAGGCATATCAGGATGAGTGAACGCTCATCAGTGGGCGTACATCAATAATCGATACGTCCCACGTATGTTGCTGTAACTCCAAATTCCCAGCTTTACAGTAGAGCTTTATAAACAGGTAGATCGTAATATAATAGTCACTTTTTAATACATTTTTGTATACAATAATGTAATCGTCAATACTGAATATATAATTGTATACAAAAATATGTTAAAAAATGACGATTTTATTTCAATTTACATGTTTGTAACGCTTTACTGTGAAGTTGGGAATTTGGGGTTACAACAATTTACATAGAAGGTATCGTAATAGTGCTTTGATTCGTTTGTTATCTTCCAGAACTTGGTTAATTCACACATCACTTGAAGTTGAACTTTAAAGAGATGGATTTCCATGTATTAACCATGCGGGTATCGAGTCCATCGTATTACAGAGAAAGGAATCAAGGCAGCTCTGGGATTTGCTATCCAGGTGTAGATTTAAAGAATCCTTTAAGGGTGGCAACCAACACTCACCTTCACTGCCCAACCAGTTCTGATCTGATCTCGTCCTATAATGATACCTTACATCAGTCTTCATCATAGTGATGGTGATCAATCTTATTTCTTCGAACGTCTCTAAGGTTGCTAATAGATGGTGCTACCAATTTTATGCGGACAAAGTCGCGGGCACAGCTAGTAAGTAATATATGAAACATAAAGACTCCAAATATTACAAGCCTCTTGAATATGAACGATGAACTGTAATAATATGATTAATATGAATGAATAATGATTTTTTATATAGACATTAGGAGCACAGAAGATAAGTAGTAAAATCTATTGTAACTCCCTCGGCTTATAACTCATCCTCAAGACCTATAGAACAACGAATTATTGTACAAAATCAATAGCTCGATAGATCCCCAATAGCTCAGTGGTAAAAGGTTTAGATTGATTGCCACTAGTGACTGCGTTCAAACCCCGACGCAGCTGGGGTGTTATACCACCCACTCCTAACACAAACTTTCAATTTAAGCGTAGTAGAAGGAAAAACGAGAATATTAGACACTAGTTGTCATCCGCGACTTCGTGCACGTAAAATTAGGTGAAACATTTTAGCGTGATGATACGTATATAGCCTTCCTCGATAAATGGGCTATCTAACAATGAAAGAATGTTTTAAATTGGACCAGTAATTCCTGAGAATAGCGCGTTCAAGTAAACAAACTGGTCAGGGTTATATATTTTAGTATACTTCCTCCGCCATAAATTTGGTGGAAACTTAAACTTAAAATAACTTAAAAGTGTCACATAATTATTACATTACTAGTGATAACAATTTTAGTCTTCAATTTTAAGTTTCTGAATAAATACATTTTCGTTTTCAAACAAAAAAACTCTCCAGCTTTATATATTAGTATAGATACCTAAAAAGTATGTTCATGTTCTTTAAAAAATTGTGAGAGATAAACAAATGACTTCAGCAAAATCCTATAGTCGAATATTCTATTGAAAGAAAAGGTCAGTATTTGCGCAAAATGTCGGCAGCAATATGGACACTGTCACGATACGTGTTCAGGCAACACGCAGCAGTAGTGCAGTGTGCAAATAAAACATGGAGCGATTTTCATAACGATTAGATTAGGAATATCAAAGGATGGGAATTCGAAGCGAACTTTGCATACCTTTGAAACTAACAAACAACATTTTGCACCTCAGCAACTGCTTTTGAGACAAAGAAACTAAAGTTACTCGGCAATAACGAAAAAAATAAAGGATCTTTTTGTCCAATTTATGATTTATGGACGTAAAAGTATCATGGCGGGAATTAAAAACCTAAAGTGCTAAAATTAATTGCGTGTATATTTTTACACGAATAATTAAATAAGGCCAGGAGGTGGATGTTTCTTTTTATCTGTTCAATAACTGATTAAATAAATAAAATAAATAAATATATACAGGACTATATGACACACGGACGTCTGTTCCTAAGGTAGACAACTTAATTTCTGTGGTATAGGTAACAGCCGCCTGTTATACACAAATATTTTTTTTTAGAAATATATATTTATATATATTAATATATGTATTTACATACATATGGATAATACACCCAGACTCGAGGCGGGAATCGACACCACGACCCCTGGAGCATTGCGCCAACGAGCCAGCCAAATTATTTATTACCAACCTAGCTACCTATTACAAAAATGTAGTACCTGATTATACCAAAATAAAAATACACAATTTGAATATTGTAAAGCAAACTCTTATATGAAAACTAAGTGATATCAATTTATTTAATAAGCAAAATGAGTGTTCGTAATTTTCGTATGCACGCCCGTAACGGCGTATCCGTAACTACAAGACACGATATATGGAATTTAATAATGCGGATAATATTGCGTACTACGATGACAAAGAGGTTCATAAAAACATGTCTGATATAAGCGCGATACGTTTCTCAAAGAACTGTGGTCGTATTAGAAAGATGTTAAAGAATCTATATGTTAATAAGTGAAACGAAAACTTCGTTAACATCTTACGAAAATCGCACGGACGGAGGGGTATAAAATTTGGCACAATTATTATAGTTTACATATAGATATGGAATGAATACGTATATGCGAATATAAATATATGAAATTATAAAAATAAAACCACCAAACGAATTACAGACATACATTTTACTATAGGACTAGCTGTGCCCGCGGCTTAGTCCACGTAAAATTAGGTAAAAAAAAATTAGATTCAATATATAAAGCTAAAGAGTTTGTTTGTTTGCTTTAATGCGCTAAACTCAGGTACTACTGGTCCGATTTTAAAAATTCTACCAGTGTTAGATAGCCCATTTATCGGAGAAGGCTATTAAAAGACGATCATCACGCTAAAATTGAATCTAATTTTACGCGACCGAAGTCGCGGGCGCAGCTTGTAAATGATAATGGAACTTTTAGCGAAATACATATTAACAAGTGGCGAGAAAATTAAAAACATTGCAAAATAAGAAAACCTTAAATTGGTACAGGCAAGCAGTTACTACAGAATTACCGATATATAAATGTGCTTAGTTTTTTCAAAATAAGCAAATTGAAGTGGCAATGGGCAGGACATATAGCCCGAAGATCCGAAGACTGTTGGGGTCTGAAGATCATTCAGTGGAGACCACGTTTGGGGAAAAGAAAGGCAGGACGGCCTCCGATTTAAAAAAGCAGATTTAAAATCTAAATTCTCTTAATGTTCATACATGATTATTATTAATTTAGTTTTAGTAGGTGGGGCGGGCGCGGGGGGTGCTCCGCCAGGTGGGTGCTGTTAGGTGCTGTTCTGCACACGCTGAGGACCGCGACCGACACCGTCTCCGCGCTGGTGAGTATTTTTTACAAGGGGCACTGCACTATCAAAAAGCTCGCCGATGCGTTGCCGTCTCCATAGAAGGGTTTAGGCCACCGGAGACTGTCTCAAACCGAATGATTCACAACAACAATACCTTCACTTGACGTGACAGCATTGCCGCTATTAGGGACGGACGGACGGACGGGACACGCTTTGACACTATCTTATATTAATACTTATATAATTAATTCTTATATAGTCACGTCAATCTATTGCCATCGGTGTGCGTGTGGTTTTATTTTATTAATTGAATATATTAATACTGTTTATTATAAAAAATATTAACATTCGCAAAGCCATGTTCTATATAAACTTATTGTGCCAAATTTCATAATCCGCAGTCGGCGCAATTTTGTTAAAAGTACAATATCTATTTCAGAAAGGTGCAGCTGTGTGCAAAAATATATGGTACGGAATTACTGCATGCCGGATTACTACAATTTTATTTTACGCTGCAAAAACTTGCGTCTCTTTGAGATAATAGTGCGAAAGATTCGAATAACGATCTATACCGTTGTACTTTAGTGCGAGTAAATTAATGTAATTACAGTTAAAGACATTCTGTAAATTAACCACTGGCAAACTATAAGTAGGGGTCAATCAGAAACAGCGTCACACTTTAAAGGGGTTAGGGTATCACAAAAATTTGACATTTCGAGATAACTTTGAAAGCTTTGTGACGTCAAATGCGATAATGAAAAACATTAAAAAAATATTAAACTGCTGTTTAAAAATATTTGATGTCACATCAAAGGCGAGGGGGTTTACAAAATGTGACAACCTATGACAAAGCGGGGGATTCGTGTGACGTTTGATGGATGGATGACACCTTCATTTGGTTTGGTTTTTTATTTTATTTAAATTTCTGTAATCTGTTTAATTATATTCAAATATAGCAACACCATTAGTTTATCGATTTATGGCGCATGAAAGTATGTATTGGGAAATCTTTTTTATTCTCTAAAATATTGGACATAGTCGCAGTAACTTTCTCATCTAGTTATAAACATAATTATTAAACATAAGATAGTTCATCATGCATAACCTAAAAGTAAGAACGGACCAGGCAAGAAATCATTAATGTTAATGTATTTTATTCATCTTTTATTAAATGTTTGTGTAATGTTTTTAATGTTCAAGAATTCTTGCACGTTTTGTGAAGTCCGCAATATTTTACTGAGGCATTTATTCGCTGATTGCTAAATAGTGAAGTCATGTTCTTCCAAAGACACGGAATAAAGCTTGAAAATTCTTTTATAAATAACTAAAAAATGCACATAATATTTACAAAGATTTTTTACCGAAAGAATAATGTGTAAATAACTTAAAAGCTCTAATTTTATTAATATCAAAACTGATATACAAACCGAGTATTAACGAGCTGTGAATTTAAAAAACTGACTTTTAAATATGCATAAGTCACAATAATAATGTATTTTTAGTAAATATACGCTGACAAATGTTAAATACACACTAACGAAACTAAATTATTAATATTTTTTTTGTTGATAGAAATGTTTATTTTATTTTTATATTTTATTATCATCTATGTTATACATTTTTGGATCTTGTAACAGTTTGTCCGCTATAAAATTTCATAGATAAACATATTTATTGACTATATTAATATATACATGCGCAGGTGGAGGCCTATAGTTATACATGCACAAGAAAAAAAAAATTCGGGTATATACACCTCATTATGTAACCTAAGGTTTTATTGTCCCGAAGTATAAAATTGTGATCATTAAGGACTGCTTGCAAGATAAACGAAGACATGATATGAAACTAGGTTACCTTAAGTTTAGCACATTGTAATGATGTAGTAGTATTTTATAAGGTTACAATATGCAGACATTTGTAAGGCATAATTCATGAAGTAAATGTTGAAAAATTCTTTGATGTTTAATTTATATCCTTCGCTTCAATAATCTTTCATAAAAAAAAATAACCAACTTCAAATTGCCAGAACTGGACCAAAATGAAATGGGAAAGCACTAGCTTTCAAATAGAATCATCAAAATCGATTCACCAAGTTTAAAGTTCTGAGATAACAAACAGAAAAAAATACTGTCAAATTGAAAAACTTGAAACCGTCGAAAAAAGACATTTCCAATATTTTTAACTACCATGAGGGTCACAGTTCTATCTTTAACAACACACAGGGCCTCGTGGTCAGAGGCCCTGTAAAGAGTTGATTTCTTTCATGTTACAAGGGGCAAACGAGCAGGCAGCCAAGTGCCTACCTGCACGACCAG
The DNA here is from genome assembly GCA_024363005.1 of Charaxes varanes. Taxonomy (NCBI): domain Eukaryota; kingdom Metazoa; phylum Arthropoda; class Insecta; order Lepidoptera; family Nymphalidae; genus Charaxes; species Charaxes varanes. The sequence continues at coordinate 1,522,959 of JANCMC010001028.1, forward strand.
AAGGCTAGCAGATGCCCTGCAGGCCTTAATGACGAGTTTAGGCCACCGGGAAATCTCACAACCCGAGGCCACCTCTTATTTATGGTACTATACATCATCTGCTTTACGATCTTAAGCCAAACATAAATAGATCTTCTAAAATTATCTATTTATGAATTACGGAAATGAAAATGAATTGTTTTTAAAGAAATAAAATATCTTTCAATTCATAATTTTATTTGGTAAAAAAAAATCTTTCCAACAATTAAAATTTTACATCTTATCAAGTCTAAGTGCTCTCACAAGTTTACTCGAACAAAGTCGCGGGAAACTGCTCCTTTATAAACTGAAGTTCTGAACTGTGAACCTTCCTTAATTTCCGAAATTTGCAACGAAGCGCTATGATTTAGGCCAGCGTTTCAGGAAAGTAGGTAAATAAGGTTTGTTAGTAAAATCTTACTGTAAAACTGCTATATTTTTTACTGACTTTTTACCATCAGGTTGGGTTAATTACTATAACCCAGTTTAGATGCATTACCGACTGAAATTAGATGTATTTACAGATTTATAGACATAAGTCAGTTTTGCGTTCTATTGTTATCTGATTGTTGAAAACTGGTGGTCCTTAAGAGTTCGGTAGCATCACTGGGAGTTATGGATTCAAATGTCACATGACCAAGGATCTTATGTTTTTCTACTCGAAGCCTGCTAAACGAGACGTAAGAGGCGACATCCTGGAATTGGACATGTCTTTTGATTTGTATGATAAAGAGAGGCTGTACATCAGATTGTAGACGGAATGCCACCGCCCTACCAGAAGTCTGAAGAATGCGTTGTCGGCTTAAGAAATGAGTATAGATTTTTCTTGAAAGCTGTTTTCTTTGAGGCTCTCCTGATAATATGAAGAAAACGGAGCTGGTAGTTATAAAAACTTCTTTTGTTAGACTTTAAATCGTTGTGCAAAATTATATACGCTTGCAGATATTCAGAATATTTGTGAAATTCTTAAACAGGGCAAAGCTCGCCTCTAGTTCCCTTTTGCCCATAAAAATTTGCGAGTTCCGCCCATATGGATATTACTTTGGCAATTCATAAACTTTTATTATAATAAACGGTAGTTCAAAAGTGCTTCTGGAATCGTTTCCCTGTTCTGAAGTATAAACTTTTACCATTCGAAAAGCGTTGCTACAAAGTACACATATACATTATATGTATGTTACAAATTGTACTCTCAATGTCACAATAATATAAATTAAGTACTTTTAGAGAAAGATAGATATAAATTCCAAATACGCAATGGAAGTAAATTGGAAGCTATACCAAAAAAGAATACTGCGCTGTATGACAGAAACAGCCATTCCATGCCTGTAGGACATTGTAAGAATTTACCTGCAGACATAATAAATGAAAGAAATACTATTTTACGGTATACTCAAAAAAATTTCAATGGGTGGCTGCTTCTGTTCTGTCGACGAATACCTCAAAAATTAAATACTTAAATTTTAATTTTATTTTTGATTATAAAATTTTGCACACCATGTTATGGCAGATTGCAATTTACTTTAGTTTATTAAGATCCTTTGTAAACTCAATCTGGCAAATAAATGATTAATTGATTTGATTTTTACCTTAACGACTATATTGTCAAATTGTGGAATAAATGTTCATCATCATCATGCTGCGTATAGGTAGGTCTCTCACCGTTTGTACCACTCTGTACGGTCTTGAGCTAATCTGGAACATGTTCGATCCGGGACAGATATTATGTCGTACACCCATCTCTTTATTGAACGACTAATAGCAATCTTGAATAAAAGATATTATCGTTTAAAGATTCAACATTCAGGCTTAATCGTGGACAATTTTCCTAAGTTTTTCTGAGTTAATCCAAACCTTATTTTGAATATTGTCTTTTTATTTAATGAACGATATAGTACTGTACAATTGGTATCTAAATATTTCAAGAGACTTTATTTATTTTTAAATTTCATTAATTTAGTTTGAAAAACCTCTTATATTATATACAGCTAGTAATTAGTGTCTTAGACGCGCAAGTTCCATCCATTTCTAGTTAAAATCTGTTGCTTAATTAAATCATGCAAGACACACTGCGCCAGGAAATGTAGTGACGTGCTAAAAGCGAATGGTAATTAATTTATACTTTATATATAACCTACATACTTAATAAGAAGGTTCTTCGTTCGATAGTGTAGTTATATGTTTTTGACCTTAATTGACATTCTATGTTATTTTATATTATGATCTTATGTTATATTATGATCATAATTGTTACAGAAAAAAAAATTATAAATTTGTTTGTCATTTTTTCAAAGTTTTTTTAAATGTTGTCAGTTTATAATAGAAAAATAACGGAAGAAAATAATTAATAGGTACCTATTATTAAAAATTACGTTTTCAGCAAAATTTAACTATAGACAGATTTAATATGGCACCTGGAATTTCGTTAAGGGTAAGCGTATACTGGCGCCCACAAACAATTTCTGTATTCTACCCAGGCGTTATATATACACATATAGTTTAAAGCATGTCATCTTTTTAGGATTTCGTAGTCCTACAAGGAACCTGTATAGTTTCGCTTTGACCGTCCGTCTGTGTGTTTGTCCGCCCGCAAGGTTGTAATTTCCAAACTATTAGACGTTGAGACTCCAAATTTTCCATGTTGATAAAGCATGATACAAACTCATTAGGAAAATTATTTTGAACGAAATCGGACAACAACTTTTAAACTTATTTAACAGATACGGAACCCTTCCATTAGGCGTCTTTTTTTTTTATGTTACAAGTGGGCAGACGAGCAGGCAGCAGGCACCGGCAGTGCCTACCGGCGCCCATGGACATCTGCACGACCAGAAGACCAACAGATGCGCTGCCGGCCCTTAATGACGAGTTTTTAATATACTTTAAAATGCTCTCGTTTTTATTGATATTTAAAAGGATTAAGGTATTTTTTAAGGAATGAAATAATTATTTACGTATTGTTTTTAAATTAATAGATATAAACAAAGTTTAAACATTACGTATAAAGTTCATTGACTCCGGCGCTCAGATGAGGAAAAGTCTACAAATAGGCCACACAGTGAATTACATCTCGACTTTGATTTTAAATCCCGATACCGATCCGTCCCTGCCTGTCTGAAAATGAATTTAAGGGATGGATTAGATGGATGGAGCAGGAATTTAATTGGCGTTAAGAAATTTAAGGGAGATTTAGACTTCTTAATTTCAATATAAACTTTTTAGATGAAGACTTAAAAATAGTGATCGTCATCTCAACAATAAAAAAAAATCTACACTAAATATTCTTTCTTGACAAATACATAAGTTACATGCGTTATTCGTTTTACTCTTGTATCGATAATGTGTTATCGGGAGTTGGTCGTGATCACTTGATATAGGAAAGCATATATTTAAGCAGTTAAGGTGATTTTCATGCATGAATATGACCTCTGTTTATAATAACATTGCCCAACGGTCGCCATTCGGATCGCAAGGTTGTATTTCATCACATAAACTAATGTGCAGACAGAATTCGACATTTAGTCGAGTTTTTCATGCTAAAAAGCGATCACTCATCATGTTTTATGACTAATTTAATCCAAAATTAATTATTTTTAGGCTACCTGTGCAACTTCTAGACGTTGATGCTTCGTTGTTTTATTCTGAGCTAAGTTTATTCAAATTCGTTTAAATATATTTACCTCCATGTCACATTATGACATGCAAATTATTAAAATTAGATTAATACAAAATTAAAATTATACAACGTTAATAAATAAATAAATATCCTTTATTGAATTAAATATATGACGTGAAACAAATTGATCATGAGTCCCTGGCTCCTGAACTTAGATAAGGTACAGTAGCCATTATACTTAAAGTTAGTAGACATTTATATATACTAACTTACACTATCTCTATAATATCTAAAAATGAAAACAATAGCAGGCAACGATGTGGTAAGTGAAGATGTATGCGTGCGTGCGTATGTGTGCGTGTGTGAACGTACACGTGTGTGTATATTTATGATGTCGATGTTCAATTTCTTTTTAGAATCTATGGCCTGATGATGCTTCAATGTCGAAGCGAAACCTACGTTGAGACACGTGTATTTTGTCCAATAAAAAAGAATTTGATTTGATCTTAAATATTACAGATGTCTTAGGTTGTAGAGATCGTGGGGGTTCCGAGGATGACGTCAGATGGCAATCGGTCATCTTAACTCACCCCACAGCCAAAATCCTCTGTAATTTAAGCGGACCCTGGTACTTAACCGGGACAACGCTAGGAAGTAGATTATAATTTTTTTTATCATTTTTGTCAATTCAATTATGTCTAATTGTATTATATGGGTGTTCGACCAGCCGGCGGATCTATGGTTAGTCTAAATGTCATTTGTCTATGGTCATTTGAGCATTAAAAAAGAAACTCACATCTCTGCACAGTGAGATTCGCGTAAGAAGATGCAAAGAATGCACACAAAATCAAAACAAACTTAAACATTTTATTTATTGTGCAAATTTCAATCAACGCCAAAACTCAAGTCACTGCTTTCGAAAATAATTACGCATTTATATTTTGTTACTATCTCGACTCCGTGAAAATTTTTAACAAATTTAATCTACCGCGTTTGTGATTAAAAAAAGTCCCCAATGAAGTAAACAAAATTGTGTATCACGAAGCGATTAAGGCTAGATTAAAGATACATAAATAGATAGATAATTTAATTATTAATATATATTTTTTTATTATTCGCCTGTTGTGCCCCACCGCTGGGCAAAGGCCTCCCCCTTAATAAATTGCTAAGAATATTTTGGCACTTATAAAAGTCACTATTTCCATGTAGGACTGTCGAAATTTCAGATGACACTCTTTCTTTATTTAAAAAAAACGGATTTCAAACTGTCCGGACTGAACCAAATTGCAATAGAACAACACGGAAAGCACCAATTTCATATAAAAAAAAGATTCGTCGAAATCGGTTCAGCCAGAAAGTTCTGTAGTAACAAATAAGAATACAGTCGAATTGAGAGCCTCCTTTTATGACGTCGGTTGAGGGCATATCATCCAACCCAACTCTTGAACCTTTCAAAACCTCAATAGCTCAATGGTAAAAGGGCTGCAGTGAAAGCTGCAAGGTTCCTGATTCAAAGCCAGATGCCGCTGGGGTACTGTCGCACCCACTCCTCATAACAAGCTTTTAATTTAAACTTAGTTAGAGGGGAAACGGGAATACTGTAAACCCCCTTATAACACGGTGTTCTAATAACGCATTAATATTATACTATAATATTATAATATATTTAATAATATATTATGCCATTCGAAACCGTACATACGCGTTGTACGAGAATAATCCTACAATCATCAGCTAAATTTATATAATCTACACATTATTACGTCATTATCCATCTACATAATTCTTGTAATATAATTACACGGAGCGGAATTACAAGACGTTGGGAAATTGTTTCGAGACGACCACAATTACGGGATTGATTCACTTTTATAGTCGTAATTTTCACTGTCACGTGTCTGCATGTCCTGGACGTTGTTAGGATATACGGATAAGACAACGTCAGATTTGGAACTGGTTAAAACTGCTTTTGACTGACGAAGCAATCGGTCGCTTTTATGTTAGAAATATGGACCGTTAAAATTATTCGTATAGGTATTATTTAAAGACTAATAAGTATGCTTTTAGAGGAGGTCGTAGTTTAATCAGTCAGTCAGACCGGCATTTGACTCAATCGCTTGTTTAAGCAGCTGTTACCGCAGCCGGGTGATAGATGGGTGACCAATTCTAACAATGGTAACCAAGCGGTTTTAAGCTGAACTGCTTCCAGTTTCCAATCCTTCTTGTACCGTTGAGCCATCGAGGTTTCACTATTTTAATATGTTTTAATAGAAGAATATTTCTTACATATTTATGTATTGCCAATGCAAGTTTCCCAAAGACATACGTTTTTAGTCCCATAACCAAAAACATTTGTTTTTTGCCGTTGTCTGTCTATTCTCCTGACTTTCAAGATTAATCCTTTTAGAATCTTTTTCTTATTTTTATTGGTAAATAATGGGTATATAATATAAATCTACAAATGTATTGCTTTTCTCCTAGAAGCATTTTCCTTCACCCTATAGTTTGCTGTATGCATATTTCTTCCATGGGTTCACAAGAAATAAATGGGTTTATAATCAACCATATTGCGCCGACGACGGATGACGCTATAACGTTATCTGGTACCCAATTAAGAAATAGACGTCGTACTCAACTTCCTCAACATTATTAATATACTTGTAAATATAGAGTATTTATTTGTATAATAATAAAATAAATATATAACTGATGCTGGTTGCGGAGTAATGGCAAGATTCGAGACGAATTTCTAAGCAATCCATGGATTCATGAGCCAGTGTAGAGATCTCTAACGTGCACATGAGCGCTTGCCTCCCCTGTCTATATCCTATCGTCTCTAGGACGGCTATAGATATCCTTTTTGAGGTGGTAATTGCGCCTGAAATTAGATCCACTAAAAGAATGTTCAATAAAAAAATATAAATTTTAAGATTAGATTAGACACCGAAAGGCAGACAAAAATTACTTTTTTAATGTATGTACTGTCTATATTGCTCAGGTGCAATCAGTAAAAAAAAAAATATTTGGACGCTAGAGACACTTCAAAATTTCTTTATCAGTAGGTACGGTTCTGTTCATGCATTGGAATCTGTAGGATAGACGACGAGTCAAGGAAGGCATTGCTTAACTGGAATGTAGTAAAGTATAGTTTTACAGAACTCCGCACAGATTCACTCATTCCTCTCTAAGGCTCCTACCTCACCGAGACGCCATGATCATGACAACCCGCACTGATTTCAAAGGTGTTAGTGATTTCAATGAAAATTGGTGAAAAATATGAAATAGCTACCACTCTACCACTAATAATGTAGTCTAAAACACGTGCGGTATCGAAAAGCAACTCTCCCGACATCTACGGCCTCACACGTTTCGTTTTGCAAATCGTAATGCCTGGATTCGTAAAACGGATCGTACATCTTCGTTAACTGATGAATCTAATCTTTCTCAGTTCATGCCATACTTGTCTGAATATAAATAAATAACACTATTTCAAAGGTGTTAATAATCACAAAGAAAATTGGTGAATAAGATAAAACAACCACCACACTCACTGGTAATAATGCAGTTTAAAATACGTGCGCTATCGAAACGTGACTCTATCAAAATCTACGAACCGTCTCGCACGTTTCGTTTCACGAATCGCACTAAGCTGGACGGACTGAAACATGAACATCCAAACACATGTACCACAAATTCTACTCGTGTAACCATAACCAGGACCATACCAAAGAAATAGAGTGATTTTTAGTTCAAGAAATAGCCCGATTTTGATTTAGTGAGAGTGGAGCACACCCTGTGGGGCGTGCAATATTGCTGTTAAATTTTTATTATTATTTATTATTATTATACATCGATTTGCAATAATGTACTTAAATTCAACTCTTTCGCACCCTTAAGCCTATACGGCTTGTCTGGGCACTGCACATTCTTCACAAATACCATCTATCTTAAGTACCTACGTGTTATAAAACACCACAAATGTTTATCAAGAAAAATAAATAATTATATAGTAGGGTAGCCTAATAATAATAATTTTACTAACTCTAGAAATATACCGTACTGATTTTTACTATCAATGTTTGTAGTAAATGTGTTTACTTTTCCCGAAGTTAATTAACATAATAGTGTTACTTCAAATTCAATGTCTTAGATACAACAAGGATATTTAGACAATTTTCTTGTATCAGCAATATTGATAGCGTCGTATTTTAGATGAGGGATGCTTCAATCCGGCGTGGTCATGTTTGGCGCGTCGCCAACGTGACCTCGAACACGCGTCGTAACTGTTGGCCTGACGCCACATTTACGAGACGAGCCATAGAGCCATATGGCGAAGAACATTAAAAAATGTCCCTAAGTCACCGTTTTCATCTACATTACGTAATAGATGATGAGGTTGTATGTCCGATGCAAAGGGAATCGCTTATTATATCACAAAAATAATATACCTTAATGTTATTCTCTCTATGGATGCCCATACAATACTTTTTGCCGGTGGACTCATTGTTTCGTGGCTCGTGTAATTAATGTGTCGGCGTTGATATTCTACTATGGAGAAAGAAAATTCTAATGAAAATTATTTTCTTATAATATAATAAGTTTTCGAGGTGATCATAGCTTAATCAGTAGCCGGCATTTATGTCGACCGCTAGGTTAATTAGCTCTTACCGCGACCGGGTGATAGATGGGTGACCAATTCTAACTCTGTTATTCAAATATCCGACCTCCTTCGGGTTTCCGAAACCACGGCCCCAAAAACTCCACAACCTTGCAATTGGCAAGGAATTTACTATCTCGCGCAGTATCTCAATGGATCCAGTTGATCTGCTATATTTCTGAACTGATATGACTTGGAGACCTTCAAAAAAATAACGTAATCCTTTTAGTACCGTGCTTGTAATTGAAACATGAATATAATTTTGATTTTAAATTTCAGGTAAACGGCGGTGTCCTCGCAGGAATACTAACGATAGAACCAGAAAAGATTCAAGCAGTCGACATGGATACACTGGACGCGAGGATCAGATACAGCATAGAGAGCGGCGAACCCGATTCGTGGGCCACATACTTCAGTATAGATGCTAACACCGGAGCTGTGAGACAGTTACTGGCCGTCGATACTAGTATAGCTAAGAAATTTCAACTTGTCATTAAGGTACGCGAAACCTTTGCATGCCAATGAAAGTAATAATTATAAACAAAATGCGAGAGTACCGTCTAAAAGTCTTTTTTTTCCTCTTAAACAATACTTTCTTTCGCACAAGAAGTACCATTCTGAGGTCTTACCACGTGGATCATTTAAAATCAAGCAACAAGTGCGTCATGGCCATTTATTAAATTACTCATATGTTTTATTTTTTTAAGCATATTTTATTCCCTACAAACAATATTTTTGCCTATAATGTATTCTCTGATGGCGGGGCTAGGCATAGCTTTATTTGAATGATCATTTCAGTGACCATGTAGTGTGGCCGGGGCCTTTGTGTAACTGCGCAAAGTTTTGTAGTACTTTGTAGTCTTGAATGACACATATTCTTTTATTCCTCAAATAATACCTCTCAATTGAATATTATCTTTTTTTATTTTTATTATTATTTTTATTTTATAATGCAATGATATACATATGTATCGCCTCTTCGGAACGAGGCAACGAGCTTTCAGTTTTCAGTTTTCTCGCGACCACGGTAGGGAGTGCACGTTTCCTTGCTGTAATATTTCTCGCGAATAAATACGACAACAACAGTATAATAGCGTTATTATGCTCTATGATTTGGTGTTAATATTTGCTTCGATCTTAAGCATAAGGTAGGTTTTATTTTAGTGTGTTATAATTTTTTTTAATGTCAATTTTTTTAATCTAAGCTTTTATTATTTAACTAAATATATATATATTTTTGATATCTGTCGATGTGAAGTCAATAAGAACAGAATTAAAAGTTAAATATCAGTTAAAAAATGGTATTAGGTATTAGTCTATGTGGTAGTGATTGAGTAACCCCTTTTATCTCGATTCCTGTGGGACTAATCATGAAAGCGATCTCGCAACAAAAGTTTTAGAGTTTGAACAAAAGTTATCCTTTTTCGTTTTTAAAATGAATTCTATATTCATATAAATAAAAAAATAACTCCTGAAAGATTTTAAGAGTTATTCTTATTTGAGTGTACCATTATATCACTATTGCAAGTATGAAATAATCGTATCAATTTATGCAAATAATAATAATTTTGCATTTTCATTTAAAGATAAGTCAATAGAAGTTCTGTTTGTTTCTATTTACATACATATATGACTTCTTATTATTTATAGGAATAAGGCAAATAGCAAAAAAATATAAAAAGCTATGTAGAATTCATTTAATTATAAATATAACGTCACATAAAATGTTATACTTAATTAATGTGACACTATGTGAGTGTAGCTCACTGCATGACGCCGTAAATAAAAATTACTAGACTGATTTTAATTAAAGGTATAAATAAATGTTGTTTGCATAATTTAATATTTAAAAGTATAGTATATAAACACATTATACTTTTAAATATTAAATTGGCCTAGGAGGAAGAAGTAATATAACATTTTGGTATTATGCTAATAAGAAATTCTTAAAAAGGTTTTTTGTGATCGTACCTACTTTTTATAATACAAGTGAAAATGAATAAAAAAATAAAATAAAGGAAATTGAAAAGTCTTTAAAAAAATGTCTGCCTACAAATTCTATATAAGTACCTTAAGTCTACCGTTTTAAAGTTACGGGCTTTGAGATTTGGGCACCCAATAAATTGACACTCTAATCAGTATGCATATATAAAAATGAATCCATATATCCGTCGGTCACGCCAAGCTTGAAAACGGCTTTACCAAATTAGGTAAGTTTTAGGAGCTTCTCAAAACGATTCCATGTTGATTTTTGTTGTATGTATTTCAGTCCTTTTCTCCGCCAATTCTTTTTTTGTTTGTTAGAAATGCTCTGAAACACGCTTTAGTGGTGTCTCCATATAAATTTTATCGAAATCGGTCTAGTCAACCATGTGAAAATACCAGTTATTTAAGTTAATCGTTGTTTATATGCATACTTTTATGGTAATGACATGTCATATTAAAAAATGAGACGAGTAAGGCATTCTCCTGATAGATGTTACACTTACTATTAGTTACTAATTTATTTTATTACTGTACTGTTAGTAACTAATTTATTCTAGTAACTACAAGCTACCTACCAAATACTACTTGACGGGATCTTTAATATTCCGTTGGTACCTGCATAAGTAAAGACATACATTACATTACACTAGCTGTAGCCCGCGACTTCGTCCACGAATACCTACTAACTACCCTTTTTCCAAATTTTGAGTTTGTAACAAAAATAGTTGAATTTCAATTTTAACTTGCGAGCGCTCTTGGACCACCTTAATCCAGCCATAATAAGTTCAAATGTCCAAGAGCGTGTCTAGTCACGCGTTTATAGAAGGGTTCCGTATCTGATACGCAATAAACGTAGTTGTTAAATAAATTAAAAAGTTTTCCGATTTCGTTCAAAATGTGTGTGTGTAGTGTGTGTTTTAGTGCATCCTCTCAACATGGAAAATTTCAAGTCCTTACGTATATTAGTTTGATAATACTAGGGTGGGACCACCTTACCGGCAGACAGACAGACGGACGGACGAATAGAGTGAAACTATAGGTTCCTTCTAGTACTACGGAACCCTATAAAGGTTGTTAAAGTGTAAGGTGCCGAGTAATGATGACAATAAGATAACATATTATGTATACACATTTACATCTAATGATAAATCAACGTTCATTTTATCTATTGACCTTGATGATTTTAAAATATTGTCCTCCTATATCTACAATAACTAGGGGACCAGGCAGACGTTGTCTTTCCTGATTTATGGCTAGACGGAAGATCCACTACGAACGCCATCTGTTGGGTTTATTCCGAAGTATTTTAGGCGATCTTTTACTTCCTTTACTTGTAAACCTTATTTGAAAGAATGACTGTAAGTATTATTCAAAACAAAACAAAGCAGACTGTGGGAAGGCACACAAAGGTAGAAAGTTTCGGCGAGGAGTGAAAGGTGGGTGCTAAGGTTTATATGCTCAACCCCCACAAAGGAAGATCTTCGCGTCCGGGCTAGTTGGAGTAACTATGATAATGTCACTGTTTATTATAAATATTTAGGTTATTTATTATTAAGTATACTAGAAGAAAAGTGTTTTTATTTACAAAAAAAAAGGTTTCTGCAATTCAATTTCATTATCCTTAATGCCTGTGTTATAGGTAACAGCCGCCTGTTATACACGAATTTTTAGAAATATATAACTACATACATATGGATAATACACCCAGGCTCGAGGTGGGAATCGAATCCACGACCCCCGGAGCGCAAGGCAGTGTCACCGCCGACTGCGCCAACGAGCCATTTACAATTTACAAAGTCGAAAACAATAAGATTTCCCAGGAATAAGTAAAATTTATTGTTTAAATTGCATCCTAAATGTAAAAATTTCCGAACGCACGCTGCTAACAAACAACTGTGAGTGAAAAGTTTGGCTGTTTGCGCTTTTTATCGGGACTCAGAAAAACGGTGTATATGTGAAAATAATAAATTCGTGCCGAAACTTGTTCACGTGAAATTAGGAGTGCTGTAAATCAATTAAAATGAAATATAACAACACGCTTATTAATTTACGAGGCTAACTTTTGTTTGTATTTTTGTGTTTATTGTTTTATTTCTTACAGATAAAAATCGTGCGATTTTCAATGGATTTTTGTGCGACATTATTGTGACGCGGCTATCTGCGCGCAGTCGTTAAAAATTGTTCATAGAGAAGCCGCTACCTTTATAAACATTAACTTAACAAACTTTGACGTTTTTTACTTTTGACATTGTAGCATTAAAACTTTTATTCTTAATTGTCTTTGACATATTGTATTCATTTTTTGACATTAACTTTTAATTATTTATTGTAAAAATACTTTTCTGTCAATTGAATTGTATGGGTGTACTGTACCTGAAATAAATAAATTATTCTTATTATAAAGTCTATAATTACCTCACTTTAAGTGTAAGTCTAATTTTGTTTTCGTATATACCTCCTTACAAGCGCTTTTGTTCTTCATAATATATGTATATACATTAGCTGTTTCCCGTGAGTTCGTCCGCTTATAATTAAACTTGACCTCCTTATTCCCATCCCCATCGAAAAAACCCGTTCTCAGCGGATGTTTACTATAAACTACGTCCTTATTAAATTTCATATTTCTACGTCCCGCGGTTTTCGAGATTTGTGTTAGGTAACCCTGCGCTTTTATTTATACAGATTTCTTAGTTTAGCCCCTTTTAGATTTAACCGCATAATGTGTTCATAAATTGTGCCAGGGAACCAAATTATTATTTCACACACTGGTATTATGACACACGGACGTCTGTTCCTAAGGCAGACAACTTAATGCCTGTGTTATAGGTAACAGCCGCCTGTTATACACAATATAGATAATACAAATACATATAGATAATACACCCAGACTCGAGCCGGGAATCGAACCCACGACCCCCGAAGCGGAAAAAATGGTCACTGCCCACTGCGCCAACGGGCCAGTCAAATATTTCAATTATAAAAGGCTTTTACTTTTATTTTAAGTACCTAATGTATTTGTATACTAATATATAAAGCTGAAGAGTTTGTTTGTTTGCTTGATCGCGCTTATCTCAGGAACTACTTGTCCGATTTGAAAATTTTTTTCAGTGTTAGATAGGCCATTTATCGAGAAAAGCTATATATAATCACGCTAAAATTGAATCTATTTTTTTTACCAAATTTAACGCGGAAGAAGTCACGGGCACAGCTAGTACTTATGTAACGCACGTCTTATATGTTTTCACATACCCTATAGCCTTCCTCGATAAATGAGGTATCTGACGCTGAAAGAATTTTAGAATCGGACCAATAGTTCCCCCTTTCTTGTGTGCCGTAATTTATGGATGGCCTCTTAATAAAAAATCTGAGTCTGGTCCGGTTACAGAAGTTTTCCACAAAATTCATTAATTTAATCGCCCACTATCGAAAAATCATCGATATCTTGGTGACAATAAAATATTTTTTCCCTTTTCTATAGTCTATCATAATTAATATTGTCCAATATTTCCACTTAAGCACGGTCGATGCACTTGTCTTAACGTATTGTGTCATTAACAGCCTCTTCATTCACATATGTTCGCGACAAATTATTATTAAATGCTACATTTAAAATTAATTACTTTCATTACAAAAGTTGAAGAAATATTATATATGAAATTTAATCATCATATAGTAAGGAATGGGAAATAAACTTTTTTTCTATGTTATAAGGGGTAAACGACTATGCTGTTCCCCTAAGTGACTACCGACGCCCGTGGTCATTTCCACTACCAGGAGGCTAGTATATGCAATGCCGGCCTTTAATGACGAGTATAGGCCACCGGGAAGTCTCACAACCCGTACAAAATGCGAGAACAATATTATCACTGACTTGGGAGCAATGTCTCCAGTTGATGCCGATCTTATATGAGAAAAAGGTACTGGTACCCGGACGCGGCGGCCCATATTGGCTGCAGACCAAAAAGACTGCAAGCGTGCCGCTACCTTTAATTAGAAAGATAGGAGTAAAGGAAAGGGGTGGAGTAAAAGGATATAAAGGTATGTTTTTATATATAAGACGTTATCACGTCTTATATATAAAAATATCGATGATAGCCAGCCCACACAAAAAAGTGTCACGTTCCGCCTGAGCCGAGCGTGCATCCGAAAGCGCGGAACATGCGATAGAGAGGCACGATCGGCCTAAGCTTTCGGCTTTATCACGTAAAATTTTATTTCGTAAACCGACTTTACAGACAGAATGTTTTTTTAAACATCAAATCAGCGCAATGAAAACATAATAATTGAACGTATCGTTACCGCAGTAGGATATGGAATCGAGGGGACAATTTGAGCAAATTGCTTTCGATTGTATCTGTAATGGACGGTGTCTATGTATTTACTGTATGACATGGCCGGCGAACGATCACTGATTGCTTTATAAGTAACCAGAAAACCAATAAAATAGATTTCAATATGCAAAGTTGAATTTTTTTTTTAAATGTATAACTACCTATGTATCTATAAATAATTCTATAGTGCTTTTTAAAACTATTTATTTCACTTGAAACGTATGAATTCGGGTGGAATCTTACAACTCAATTTTGGAACAGATATCTTCAACATATTGAGCTGAAATTTGCGCACATGTGTAAATATATCGGGTGATGATGCATTAATATGAAGACATGGAACTAATATGATGATGGAGTTGGAAGGAGGGCATAGGAACTCAGTTATAAAACGCTATAACTGCATTGAGTTTGAACTCGTTTGATTCGTCTTGACAAGCACTTTGAACTTTAAAACAAGTTTTTATTTAAATGTAAGAATATTAGGATGTTGGCTCCTTTTATTGAAAGTCAATTTCACAAAATTTTCAATACGTCACTTTGATTCTGATGATTCGATGTTATATATTTTTATAATATTATACTAGCTGTACCCCGCGGCTTCGTCCGCTTGAGCAACTCTTATCACTTAGGGTTTAGAAATGCTTTGGATTTATTATGTTACAAACCCCTTCACAAACAATGCATTATTTTAGAACAAATTAGGTTAGTTTGAAAAGGTTATAGTAAGTCAACCTTAAAAGATAGACACATGCTGTCGGGGACTTTTATTTGGATCTTTTAAAGGGGAACAGATCTGTCTTAGATGATTTAAGCAAAACTTTAACTGTTTACGCAGCGCGCGCAGCCGAAGCTCTCAAAACGCAAAAAGTACCCCCGATTTTGAAAGAATCTTCATTGGTGCTCCGCTCCTATTGGCTTTAGCGTTATGATATATAAATTTCTTAAATTATTTCTTAAATTTCTGCTAGAAGTTTACAGATTCATATTTTTCTTATCAGATTGTATTTAAGTAGGGAGCCCGTGATTCTAAATTTTTAATAACTAAAGCTTTTTAGGGAAGCTTTTAACATCGAAAAAAAAAATCGTCACATGGATATACTCAAGTGCATCATTCGTAGCGTATACGCCCTAGGTCTATCTGATACCAGATAGACATTAAACTACGATGATGGTAGGGGGTGGTCGTAAATAGAAGGATCCAGATAAGTTATTGGACCG
The DNA here is from genome assembly GCA_024363005.1 of Charaxes varanes. NCBI lineage: Eukaryota > Metazoa > Arthropoda > Insecta > Lepidoptera > Nymphalidae > Charaxes > Charaxes varanes. The sequence goes on from JANCMC010001028.1 coordinate 1,538,788, forward strand.
TGAACATTTATACGCGACGAAAAGTAGTAGCCGATTTTTGTAATTGTAAATATCTGACGATTTGAACGTAAAGAATAAACTGTGACCTTGAAATTCTCGAGCGTGTCGCGCTTGAATATTTTAAGGTGAAGTTTTTTTTACAACTTTGTGATTCTCGCATTTTCTTATGTCACGCTCAAATCGTCAGATAATTGAAATGTACACTTATCTCCATGTAATTAACTTATCTTAATTTGATCCGCTGGAGTTTTATGTTAGAGATTTTATTTACTTATCTGATCGGTTGCTCCCAAGAAACGCACTTAGCATAGCAATTATTAAGGGTTCATACTTCTTGGTTCACATTCATTACAGGGTGCAAGCAGTCTTCCTTTATGGTTTTCGGACGTGCTCGAGTAAAACGCAATATCATATTTCTGGCTCCCTACTATTAATCTTATAGCAGTTAGTAAGGTATACAAAAATATATCAATTTTTTTTTTTTACTTTTGAGTCCAATAAAAACGGAGGTACAGGGACCTGAGCGTTTTATACTTATGTACTTTGTTTTTACGCATTTACTCTTAAATAATTCAAATGAAAAAAAATATTATATGTACAACAGGTTATGTACTTTTAGGTACCTTTTACTATATCAAAATAACCTCACCTTATACTTTGACGTAATAGGATTCGTTTGATGTAATATTAAAATTGTAGCAGATCTTTTTACCGTTCAATTATTTTTTTAAAGACTATCTAGTCATGAAAAAAATTAACAGCATATAATTACAATCTATATATTAATACGTGGAGAGAAAACTTTCGAAACTTTGCGAAACTAGATAAATAGATAGGAGTAAAGGAAGAGATGGAGTAAAAGGATATAAAGGTAGATGAAAAGGAAAAAAAGGATATGGATACTACGGTCACGGATGGGCAACATAAAACATGTCAAGACCTTCTTAAACCAGGAGGGTTCCGTATCTGATACGCGATAAAGGTATTTGTTAAATAACTAAAGAATTTATTGTTCGGTTTCGCCCAAAATAAGCGATCCGAACTTACGAACTGCGGCCTACAACCAGCTCTGTGCCCTAACAGCATCTTTTCATCTTAAAATCGAAGGTCAATTACTAGAAACTTCTGGTAAGAATTTTTTGTTTATAAAGGATATATAAACACACGTATTGCGATTTGCGAAAGAAAATATTATTTTAGGAACAATGCATCGTCATAATAATTTGAGTAATGAATTTAGTGAAACAATTTTGTATAGTGTCATGAAGTTATTCTTTTATATAATGCGATTCAAGCTATAAATAGTGCCATAAAATTTTTATTCATATATTTATTCAACAGGCCTGTGCATACCGTCCAACAATACGATTTTCATAAAATCAGTTAGTGAAAAACTGGCTCACAACGAGCCGCATTTGACACTTGAATTTCTAGAAGAATGTATTCAGGTGGGCATACGACTTTTATTACCTTTTTTATATATATTACAAGGGGTAAACGAGCAGGCGGCTTATCGCCTAATTGACTACGTTCGCCCACGGACATCTGCACCACCAGACGACTCGCAGATGAGTTGCAGGCCTTTAGAAGGGTTTGGGCAACTGGGAATTCTCACAAACCGAACGAAATGCGACAACAATACCATCACGACGTAACAGCATTGCCGCCGCTTCAGGCTGACCTTATGTGAGAAAAAAGCACTAGTGTCTAAGATACGTCAATATAAATTAATGACAATTAGATCCTAGAATTTATTTCGATGCTTTGGTGAAATTGAGCATTTCACGCAGCAGCATTTTTGCTCAAAAAAATTGTCTGTCTAAATAAGTTATTCAATTAATTTTAGTAAAGTATTCATCTATTTTTATTTGTGATACATCTATCTCTTTCTCTCTCTTTTGAAATTATTAAGTTTCCATTTACTGCATGCGATATAACATGTTTATTTCTTTTATATTAAAAGCGGGCAAACGAGCAGAAGGTACATCTGATGGTAAGTGGTCAATGTTGCTCATGAACATCTGCAACATAAGGGGTGCCGATGCGTTGTTTTTTCTAAGGGAACCTTTATACATGATAGCCCAACTTTACAATGTTCCGGAATAACATTTGGTACGAGTTCATTGTAAGGTAATTTCAGTGTAAGAGTCAAAACAACTTAATACATTAAATCCTTCTCTTGTTATTATAGCTATCAATAACATTTAGGTTTTCCAAAATTTTGATTCATTTTTGTTACCCGCAAGGATACCTCCGGTGAGGATGATGAACTTCGTTCCAATTAAATTGTGACTTTAAATATGAACATTCTTGTGCATAGGTTATTCGTTTTATCTTTCTGTGTTCTCATTTCGTTATCGAATTCTAATTTGATATTATAACAATTGCAGCTTCGGCTACTCTATAATAGATGTCGCTATTCAAAAATCTTAATAGATTTTTATATGACGTAATTTATGTAAATTTTTATGAAAAAAAAATTAAAGTTTCGGGACGATTCTAGCGGGAGTGAATGTTTTTTTAAACATTTTTGATGTATTATATTATAAGCAATTTCATAGACGGCTATTTTTTATATTTTGGCTTCTTTAAGCTTATATGTAAATAATGATGTAAGGAAGTACATAATGTCGTCTATATTAGTTCAATTTATGAATGGACACATCAAATCATTATTTTAAAATTTCATATTTTTTTATATTTAAACTTATTAATCTTTTTAAGCGCCGGTCTTCTTCTTAATCATATCAGTCTGTACAAACTGATGTTTTATATGCTTCACTACACAAAATCAAGGGCAGACTGCTACTAAGATAAAATTTAATGTATATAATGAAGTGATAAATACATTAAAAGATGAATAATGAAATATTAATCGGTTTTTGCTCACATAAAAAAACCATTTTACCAAATGATTTAAATACAATTTATTCAATAAATTTATTTAATGATTTTTTTAATTGTAAATTTTATTTGAAACATTTTAAGGTTTTATAATCTTAAATAAATAATTTATCGACGGAACTGTCCGCCGTCGTAATTGCGTAAATGTTGTAATATAACAGAATAAATAGTACAAAAAAAATCAGGCTAAATTAAAAACTGCGTTCTTATAAAAAACTATTCCGTTTCCGGGCTTTCCCGGAAAAAAAAAATAATTTATGCGTCACATTAAACCCACACAAATTACAGCACAAAATTATGCAGCGCTAACAACTTTAAACGGTTATAATCTCAAATAATTTGTCGGCTGAACGGCGTGTTGCCTTCGTAATTGTCGCAAAAAATGCACCCCACGGGCAAAAAACGTCATTCAATAGAGTCGCCGCGTCGAAAACATAGAAAAAAAAATGTAGGGCGGCACGCGCACCACCAATTAACTCCTTCTTTTTTATACGCTGTCGAACACGATTTTTTTTATTGGTTCTAAATGCGGGGGGTGGATTTTTTTGCCCCTTTTGTGCACTCTAAAATGTGCCAGGATTAACCGATTCTTTTTTCCAACGATTAGAAGCGGTGCGTTTTGACACGCAATGTTTAGACAGGGCGCGTTTTTTTGGTTACTTTTTTTATCAATTTTAATCAATTTATAATTTCCAGTCACGCAGGGAGACCGATGCTTTTACATAGTCAAATTACATTAAAATATTCTTGTAGATTTGTAAAAGGAATTTTCAATGAAATATTTTTTCAGTTCTCGAACAAACATATTCAGGTCATTTACACCTCGTATATATTCTAGCACTGGTCTTCAAATATTTGATCATCTCCGTGTTCCGTAAGGTACATCTAACAGTGCGTCCTGATTAATGTCATATTAGTTGTGAGATTGTGGGGGTTCCGGGGATGTCGTCATTTTGGATGACAGCTTAGGAGCTGGCTAGTGTCGTGTTTAAAGAAAATTTTGCTCAGTGTTATTGTTAGAAATTAACTTAATGTACAACAAGCAAAAATAACGCTTTTAACTAATTGATGTGCAAACTACATCAGAGCATTCCGACCGATCTTAGCGTGGCAAACCAACTTCTTGGTCGACTATACTAGTGGACATGATGGCAACCCAGTGGCAGTGATTAGAAACGAATAACTTACAAATTTCACTCCACTCTCATTGAGTTATTGATGCTTTACAATAATAATTTAAATTATACATCTGGGGTCACCGACCGCCAGAATTGACCCCCACGATGAGGCAAGCGAAGTGCGTATGGCGTGGCAATTTTTTTTTTATTTAAGACCCTTGTATATCTGAATAAAATGTACAATAAATAAATTTGGCCAAGCCACATATTTTGACTAAGGTGTAGAGCCAGTAAAGTTACGACGTGTAGAGTAAGGGCGTGTAGAGTTAAGAGGCGTGACTCTAAAAGAGATCTGTTAACTTTTTGACAGTGCGAGCCATATGGTCTCGGCGTGGCATGATCTTACACGAAAAAGTTTTTATTGGTATTACGTTGATAAATTCGTCTCACCATACAAACTCCGAATCTGGGCGACTTCCCATACAGCTGTCAGACCGCTCCTTCCCATGACTTATCACCCATTCAATGGAAATCATTGCACACCGATAATTTTATACAATTCCCAATATAAATTACTGCCGAGTAACCATTAACGGGACATTCATCGACCCAATTCTATATATTTCAGGTGACATTGTTACTAGCTCATTAACTTAAATAGAACGAGAGAGCTCGACTGTGTATGAAAGTGTTTTTGCTGTGATTGTTTATATGATGAAGTACCCCCTTTATTATGAAACTCGTATGGAGGTAATTCATCATATAGAAAATAATAACAAAATTGGCCCTTTGGCGTAGTTGTCATTGACCCTTCCTTCATATTTGATTCGTAGGAACGAATATTTGCATAAAGATATCACGTGGGTACGTCTTATTCACCTTATAATCAATTAGGTCAGTACCTTCGCCGTGCTCTCGATCAGAAAGTGCGAAAACTTCGTACATTGCTTACCGCGGACGAAGATATCGCCACCGAGTTGGATCATGTCGTGTGTCGGTTGATGAAGTTAGCTCTAAGCACAAGTAAAACACGCCAAAATCCGCCACCTATAAACTGGATGCAGTGCAAGCTGTTCGACCTGCTCTCTCTCACCGAAAAGGCTATAGAGAGAAGGAGATATCAACTCCTGGACTATAAGCACCCGTTCAAAGCTATCAAATACCGTGAGAACATGGTTTCATTACTTTTACAATGTGGATATAATATTTTATATAGATTTACTAGCGGACGCGGCAGACGTAGCCTTGCTCGATTTATGGTTATACATAAAGTCTAGTACGAACGCCATCCGTTTTCGTATTCCGAGGATGCGACCAGCTCTGTATGTTTTAAATATTTTTTTGTTGTTTTCATAGCTAATTTATGTGACATACTAACAGCAGCGCCACTTACCTGGTCATGTTTATCTACAAACCATCTACGATCCACTTTGTATATACGTACAAAATTTTATCCAAATCGGTCCAGCGCTACACGCGGAGCAGGGTGACGAAAGCTTATACAGTTTATTTAAAGCGCAATATCCAAATTAAGTAAATACTCTAGTAACTTACGTGTCCTATAAGTAGGTATATCTAATCTTGTGCCGCTTGGCCAGTATTTATTTCTTACATGACAGCAAACATATAACGTATGAGTCTGTTAAAACTGGTTTTGATCTTATAGTTAACTTAATTGAAGTGACGAAAATATGCAGATAATGGATGGATTTAGTTGGCAAATAAAATTAATTTTATAGATTTTGGTACCACATAAGGTCTAGAGGATAATCGAGTTTTGTTAACTCATAAAAATATGTAAATCAATCGGTGGTACCAACTAGTCAATGCATTGCGGTCCTAGCTACCTCATATTGCCCTATGTGGCCCTTGAAAATAACATTGCGTAGTTTCTTTTACGCTCATTAATAAGTTATTATACACTTTTTAAATAATGCACAATGAAAAAGATACGAATAATTGTTTTCAAGTAATCTACATTTCAGGCAATGATGTAGACGCTACTAAAAATGTCCTTAGTAACGACATGAAAATGATGGACTTGGTAGCGTAAGTGTTTTTCCATAATAACATTTTGTTTGAATATTTATTTCATTCAGAAAAAAATTAGTGTATCATGTAAAATAAATTAAAACCATCGAAATTGAACAAAATCATTGAAGTCGAAAAGGACAAAATCTTGGATAGTACCTAGTTGATAAAATAAGTATGGCAAAACACTAAAGCAATTATGTGTCACTCGAAAAGAAGAAAATGACAAGAAAAGTCCCCTATCACCCTTGACATTAATAAATACTTAAGAACCCCTCTCGTATAAAACGCGAACGTTTCTTAAATATCGAACCCCGTACCCGTCCGACAATCGTATCTTCCCCATCGACATTTTGCGAAATATCGACACATGTCTTTTGCAACAATACCCATTTTGGAGTACGTCCTTATCGCTACCAGAATAACGCTGCGTTCAATTTCATTTTTATGAAATTGTATCGCTGTAGTAATAAGGTTTATTTTCTCTTAATATTTATTTTTTAGCTTAAATTTCTAACTTTGTTAAATCTGTTCTTCGAGAATAACACTGCGTTTAACTTCAAATGTATTACACTCTATTGTCTAAGGGATAAGGTTTATTATGCTTTAACATGGAAGTTCCTTCAAGTTGGTTAAATATATTTGTATGGGTACTCGAAATAAGGGGATAGTTTTGGATTATATTAGTAATTGTGAGCTAATGCGTTTTGAGTGGGTCGGAGGCTTAATATTTTGAATGGTAAGCGAAACATACGCGCTACTTAGCCGAAAAATTTTTTCGAAATTATTTTCGAGTGCAGGATGTTGGGGGATGTACGAATGCTGTTATAAAAACGGACCACATTATCTATAAATATAATTGCAGCGTCTGTATATGTTATTATTATTATGAATTTGACTTGTTTAGTTTCTTTATTGTTGACAATTTTTTTTAATAAGTTTAATTATAGTTTAGCTCTCTGTTTGTCTAGGGGCCTTGTCAGCCTTTGATCGCTTTTCACGACAAGTCAAAGTTTATATGGATGGAAATTTTATCCCAAAGGCCGGCAACTCATCTGTATGCCTCGTAGTGTTCCATCCATCGACGTTGGTAGTTACTTATTATAATGTAAACAGTTAATAAAAATAATCATATATGCCGGTGTGTGATGTTCGTTAACGTAGAAATAGTCAAAGTGCGATCTAATATTATAAAGGATCGATTCTTGTTTATATTAAATAGTTTTAGTATTATCATGATGACAATAAAACAGACTTACTATCTTGATTTCTTGGCTTGAAAATCTGCTATTATAATAAATATTCGATAACGATTTCAAGCACTGTTAGCCTGTTATACACAAATATATATTTTTTTTAGAAATATATAATTACATACATATGGATAATACACCCAGACTCGAGGCGGGAACAGAAGGCAGGGTCACTGCCCACTGCGCTAACGGGCCAGCCAAATTATTAAATATATATATCGCAAGATTTATCTCGTATTAATTTACCCTCACATCGAAAATCGTAAATAGACTAGACAGCCCTAGACCTAGGTACCAAAACGTAGCCTAGATCCCACTAACCTTGTGCTCGATAGCTTGTATCTGTACAGCGGACCACGTGGCTTTTAGAATTACAGGATAATAGTCCTTATTTCTATTGATCCAAGGATTGAATCTATAAACACTTATTCTGTAGGGAGTAATAAAGGTCTTGATTTATACATTTGATTTAAAACAGTCTGTTTTGTTTCGCACTTTGAATTATTTGTTTTGTTTTTAATCTATTATAAATGTGAATGTTATTTTTTTGTTATTACGCTTTTAATAGTGTATTGGCAGTCGCAAAATTTAAAAAAATATAACCAGGTCAGAAATACCTAAGTGCATTGGCTATCTGTCATTTTTTTATATTACACTAGGCAAATGAGGGAATTCTGACAAACCGAACGAACTGCGACGGAAATAGGATCACTTGACGCGACAGCATTGCCACCACTTCACGCCGATCTTATGTGAGAAAGAGGTACTGGTATACGGACACGACGGTACAATTCGGCTAAAAACCTACTACTAGCTTAGCGCTAGCGTACCCCCTAAAAAGTAAAATTATTATTATATAATGCTAAAATCTATACGCAATACATAACTGTACCAAATTTCATGCATTTCTTTTCATAATTGTAGAAGTTAGACATGGACGGACAGACGGACGGACGGACAGAACGAAACTATAAAGATTCCTTGTAGAACTACGGAACCCTAAAAATGACTAAAAATATTTGTATTCATTACAAAAATTCAATCGTTCTTCTTCCTAGGATCTTATCTCGGTCGAATACCAGGGTCCGTTTAGATTAGTGAGGATGTGAGGGGCGAGTTAAGATGACCGATTGGCATCTGACGTCATTAGAACCTCCACGATCTCTATAACCTTACGACTAATATCACAAAGTGACATTAATCGGGTCCCACTGTTTTACGCGCTTTCCGAAACACGCAGGAGGTCGGATATCAAATATAAACCAGTCAGTAATGACAATGTATTTTATTATTGAACACAGTTATTTTAAGGAAGCCAGAATAGAAAGCTTGAGTAATACCAGCTCCATCACGAATACGTCGTGCTGTTTTGGCTGAAATGATGCGTGCTGCTTTTAATTACAACAGTCAGATTGATTATAGGTTTATGTATTCTTCAACCTACATTAAAGTGTCGGAAAGTCCACGCCCTCTAACCTATTTTAGTGCGGCGAACCAATTTCTTGTTAATTGACCGCAATATTTACTAAAATAGCGTTACCGCCGTCGGCCGCCTCGTTACGCTTGAAAATTCGTTCTTAACTCACACCAAGGTCTACGAAATAAAGATTTAGGTTTAATGGTATAATTTCCATGTTTCAATGACCGGGTCAGGGTATGAAAGTACACACACGTGTGTTATTTTTGTTCACATTATGTTATTTTTGTTAATTATACTGGACTGCAGCGTAGGGTGCAATGAAAGCGAATTTATTACTGAGATGCTTATCTTATATACATATAAATTACGCGTATCACTTTGTTTGTCCGCGATGAACTCCCTAAATTACTTAACCGATTTTAATCGAATTTGCACACCGTGTGCATTTTGATCCAACTTGAAAGATAGGATAGCTGACATCTCAATTTATAGTCGCAAATAAAAATGAGTCGCTGAAATGTGTGCACGTGCATAACTTCCGAACGACTGCACCAGATTGGATAATTTCTTTTTTGTTGTGTTCGTTATTGTTAGGACAAGGTTTTTATGATAAAAAAGGAATGGCAAAGCGAAAGCGAAAAGGTAATGGAAAGGGTATGGGAACTGTGAGAAATGTTATAGGATAATAGAATGTAGTAAATCGTAAGTAATACAACGTTCGGGTAGGACAACGTGTGACGGATCCGCTAGTATATTATTATTAAGAGCCAATTTTTTTCCACTGTGCGGCAAAGGCCTTCCTACCCTCTTTCCATAACGTTCTGTCTAAGGCTATGCGTTGCCAATCTCTGTTTTAACGATCCAAGTCATTCCTCCATCTTATTCATGGCCTGCCGCGACTCTAATGTTTCCTATTCGAATTTGGACTTAGGAATGCTTCTATATAATAATAAAAAACTTTTTTTGTAGTCGGCTAAAAAATAACTATTAACTAACTATCCTGTATTCACTCCCGTTCGAGGGTTGAACAAAGAGTGGATCTATACAAAAGGAATTAATTTATACCAATGAAATTTATCCCCCACCATTTGGAGACACGAGAACAGATGTCACGCGTTGAGCTCATGCAAATTTGTAAATTTAGGTAATTGTGAAAAATTGACAAAAAAGTGAAATGTTAAAATATACAAGGAAAGAATGAGTTTGTTGTGGGCTCTTCTCAGATCAGAGCACGAGGAACCCTCGTAATGTAACTGTCAACAGAATTTCACACATTAAAAATAATACTAAAATAAATTAATTCGTGAAAAAATCAATAAACTGACTTTCACAAGTGTTGTAAAAAACCTGCATAAGTGAATAAATTTGATTTAAATTTGCATGCAATTATGTATGCGTATGTTTCGATTTATGTGAATATCATATAATAACATTCGTGTAGTATTATGTGTTCCTATGAGCAATGTTACCAGAGCTCGTTGGAAGGAGAGGAACGATACGATGAAAAACAATACTACGTCTATTGTCTGTGGGGGCTGCCTCCAAAGAGATCTTAGGCTTGGTTTGCGCCACTAATGAATATAAATAACTATACGCATATTGTGCCAATAACAAGTTGTCTAGTGTTCGTATCAACTAGGTGCTGGGACTTAATCAAAGCGGTGTTACGCTCGGGAGTCGGGAGAGCGTTGCCTAGCAACGAGACGCTTTGTAGAGTGCCGCGGCGATGGATGGCACTCGATACAGCGCTGTGGAGTGTGACGCGGGGAAATTGTCCCCGAGTGTATTCTATGAGCATTATATTTCAACGTGAAATGTTTAAAAATACTACCGTTATGTTTAATCACGATGATTTTTGTTATATTTTATCATTTTCATAATATATATTGAGAACAATGATTGTTGTAATACCGGAGCCGGACATAGCTTCTTTCGAATGATCATTTCAATGATCGTGCAGTGTGGCCGGGGACTTTGAATAACTGTAACTTCACAAAGTTTTGTAGAACTTTGTAGACTTCTGATTCGAGAAATCGTGACCTACCGAGATGAGCCATCAAGAAACCAGTTGGCTACTCATTTCAAACATATAAATGAAGTGGAACTAATTATTTTTCAGTACTGTTTAAAAAAACATACCAATACTTCGACAAAGTTTAACTTATGCAGACTATAGAATAACATACTATCATGTAACGTAAAACGATGGGCGGTGGAAACCTGCACGGTTTATTTTAAAAATGTTTAATATAAACATTTCCCGATAAAATTTACCGGTAGAGAGAGCACTCCAAAGAATTTTAATATCCGCTTGTATTTAATAAAGAACACACGGCGACACATTATTTCCGGAAGTGTACCTTAAATATTAACGGGAGCGCGGCGCGCCTGTAATTCTTAGATTTAATTTAGAAAAAGACCTGTAATCTATTAACGAATTATTTGATAACTCGGATATACAAAATCGACCAAGGGCAAAGCAGCAACCACCAGTTGAAGGCAGCCAAATAGCAGAAAGTCATTAATCTAAGATATAAAATAGCTAATAGAATCCAGCCTTATTAAAATCAATATTAGATATAGAATGGATGTAACTTTAGTCTATTCTAAAGTAGACATATTTATGCCTGTGTTATATGTAACAGCCAACTGGTAAACACAATTTTTTTTAAATATATAAATACATACATATAGATAATGCATCCGGACTCGAGGCGGGAATCGAACCCACAACCCACAGAGCTGAAGGCAAGGTCACTGCCAACTGCGCCAACAGGCTAGTAAAATATGAGGTACTCTTAATGTTTAATTGTTGGAGCCTTAATATCCCAACTTGGTATTATAGTAATGCCAGTATAGTGCATTCAGTGTAAAACTCCACTAAACCAATCGCAGGATTATTTGACAATAAAATTGCTGCACACACACACACAAGCAAGTGTTGCATATACTTTTTGTAAATAATTTATAATATTAATACAAACATTGTGTTTTCAGGTATATGAAATGTCAAGGGACAGGAATCTTTACAACAATTTGATCACGAGTCTGTTCCCCAGCATACACGGGAATAATGAGGTCAAAAGGGGAATCCTGTTGATGCTTTTTGGAGGGGTCGCTAAAACAACAATTGAAGGTAATAAATACTATCAAGAAAATAATTGTAATTAAGTAAGGTGGCAAACAAACATACCGCCTACCTGATCATAAGTAAACACTAAACTACATGCTCATGATATTGACTTGTACGTTGGTATTTGTATCCCCAAAAACTGCTGGCAACAAAAATTGAAATACCAAAAATACCTAGCTTTATCATTTTCGAATCTGCTCTGTTCTTTCAAAAAATTAATTTAAATCCGTACTATTATTATAAATGTCAAAGTAACTGTGTCTGTTCTATTTTCATACCTAAACAAATGCTGATGAATTTTGGTATAGAGATAGATTGGACCTTGGAGAAGAAAATAGGGTACTTTAGGTCGCGAAAATGTAAATTGAAAGGAGAGAAATAGGGGTTGAAAGATTGTATGAAAGTGGAAAAAAAACGCAGACGAAGTCGCGGTTTTGTAGCTAGTAATCTATATCTATAATGGTAGAAGAAAATCAATGATTAAAGAAAATTAATAAAGTTATTTTGTCCAAATTACCAGGAACCTAGAGTTCCGTGCGTCATATAGTCCTGTATATATTTGTATATTCATTCATAGTTGTTATGTAGTTAATATCATATGATTGTTATATTAACTATGTTTATATCCTTTTACTCCATCCTTTATTCCTTTACCCCTGTCTATTTATCTAATTAGAGGTAGTCTCACGCTTGCAGTCCTTTTGTCTGCAGCTGAATAGGGCCGCCATCACACGTCACATATGACCGGCGTGAAGCGGGGGCAATGTCGTCACGGCAAGTTATGGTATTGTAGCACTTCTTTCGGTTTGTAAGAGTTCCCGATGGCCTAAACACCCTTAAAGGAATGCAACGCATCTGCGAGCCAACTGATCGTGCAAATTTTCATTGGCGTTGGTAGTCGCATGGCGAACACCTGTCCGTTTGTTCCTATATAAAAAATTGTGTATTCGTAAATACAAATAGAATGAATGATGTTTGTATTATAGTGGTATTTATTATGCATTTGGGGTTATTTGCTAACTTTGCACATAGTATAAAGTCTGTACTTTATGTGTGGTATAACATAAAATATTAAATAATCTACTCAAATCTACTCCACTCAACCAAATGTACAACACGCTGTTCAATTGTACCTCGTTCCAAACCTGTAGAAGTAGGTAAGGTCAAAATGGCATCGGTTGCACCTTGTGTCCCATTTACATACCTCATTGTGTCATACTATACTCACTCACGCTGACAGTCATGACGTGACAAAATATATTCAAAAATAGTTGTATCCCGCGACTTAGACCGCGTGCATTCAATTGTTTTGTTTCGAGGGTTATGTTTTTGTGCAAAACCCTTATTAGATAGCTAAAAGCAAAGTAGTATATGTCATTCCTTGTAACATCAGCTGTCTGCCAGTAAATGTCCCTCGTGAATCAGCTCAGCTGATTCGGATTACCGATCGATTACCCGGAACAGACTGATTTTTTTTATTTGCGTTTTTGTTAGAAGTAACGCATATATGAAATTTAAAAAAAATATTTTCAAAGATACAAACAGACACTTCAATTTTATTTATTTATATGCGAGAATTCTCGGAAGCAGAGAAACTTCTATTACGATAGTTTAACTTTTATTCTACATAAAGAATATTATCTTTATATATACAAAAATGAGGCCCAATTTTCCTTGTTCACAGCTTCCCGCGTGAACGACTGGACCGATTTCGCTAATTCTTTTTTTGTTCTGCTTGTTATTGTCAGGAAAAGAAAAAAAAATTGCACGGAAATTTAGAAAAGCATATTAAATTATTTCTAATGTAACGAGGTCGGGAACGGGAATGGGAACGGAGACGGAGACAGTAATAATATTCTAGAATTACAAATTGTAGTAAATAATAAGTAACCCAAGTCTGCCGAATCTGCTAGTTGGGAATAACATTTATAAGCAAGTATCACATACTATTAAAATAATTTAAAAAAAAAATACATATTCATCATTGTAACTATCGATATTTGATAACTTCTAAAACACCTTCCACAGCATTCGGCTTGTTAACATTTGTTTTACGATATGAACCGCATTGACATTTTCGTGTTTCTGGAGTAATGTTATTCTCTTTGTAATCTTTAATTTTTTTAATAATCATTGCATTCTCCTCTTCTAACATTATTTTTTCGCGTATCAAAGCTCTTCTAGATAAATCGGCCTTCGCTACTTTCTGCCATAATCTTGAGAGACCACACGTTGTGGCTATAGCATTTACAATCAACGAATCATCTGAATGTTGACGGCGTACGCCAGTCTTGGTTTCTGTCGGAGAATGTGGCATATTTGAACCAAAGGGCATAATTTTTTCTCGTTGTGTTTCAAATTTTCGACACATAGCAGCCATACGTAAAATTTTTTCACCTTTCTTATAGACAGACTCGAGCCATTCCGTTGCACCATCTGTCATTTTAACTAATATTCCCATTTGCCTAGCATCTCTTGCGCATTCATCTATAAGAGATTTTTTTAAACGAAAACATGCTGCTCGATGTCGGTCACGACGATCACGAAACACTGCTTGTTTTGTACCCGATTCATACGCAGCTAATTCAGATCTCAGACGCTTAAGCAAATCGTCACTGTTTGCTATCTTTTTAGCTTGAGATGCAATTATATCAGCCATTAAATTTTCTTTTTTTCGCAATATACGTACTTTTTTCTGATTATCAGCTGTTCCTACTACATATGCTTTGAGTACTGCTTTGTACTCGTCCCACATCAGATTGTATGTATTTTCAAGATAAGAACGCAAGTTCTCGCGCTCATTGATGTATTTAATACGATCTTCGTCTTCCTTAACGAAGTTCTCTCCCCTTGTTGTCCAAGCTAATGTGTCAGCTGTAGTGTGTCCGTGATAAATTAGAAGTTGTAGGTGCGTTTCAGCTACATCGTGATCTGAGATAATTCGAGCTGCTTCATCTTCACCAGCTTTTAGAACTCGAGATGTTCTAATATCATTCAATTTTGATAATTCTTCCATCTCTGATAAAAATTTATTGATCATTGTGTCTATTGTGTCGCAGAAACTTGCCACAGTGCGTTGAAACTGATCGTCGGCGACGTCCATTAACTTCATCGTATATTTAATTAAGTGTTCCTTTTTGTCATAAGTTCTTTCAAAAGTATGCCACATGACTTCAATATCTTGTCTGAAAACGGGCTCTTTTATTTTAAGCATCATTTCGCGCCAACTCCTATCTAACTCGCCTCGCCTCCGAGCTTGAGCTGCTATCTCACGTTCGAGTTCCAGGCGCTTTAATTTTTTTCGAGCTTCCAATTCAGCTCTAAGTTTCTCCAACCTTTTCGCTTCCTTTTTTGCTTTCTTATCCATTTTTATTTTAAAGAACAAATACAACACCTATATAAGATTATCAGAAATGCAATTTTTTTGATTTGTCAATGCGACAGATATTAAGTTTTACTATGTTTTGTATTTTTTATCAGCCAGCATTTATTGCTTGTAAATGTATGGAGGTTTTATTTTCATCACATCATTTTCATTAGTAACTGCTAATTGAATTTATTGGTTCTTTTACTATAATATGTTAGCACAAATATTTAATTTAATCGATTTAATTATAATTAAAGTATATATATAAAAATCGCCAGCACATTAATAAAATAATTTAGTGCGGGTGAGTCCATCGTACTCGCAAATATCTTCAGGATACTATGAACACTTAGCCGCAGTCTCGTTAATTAGGATAGGTCTTATTCCTTCATACCAGCGTGAAAGTCGTTTGTTTACGTTTCAACAAACATTTTAGACGCGGGGCAAAACTGCTGTGATCTGAACAGCATTCTTAAAGCATTTGTAGGGTATTTAGGGTTTCTGCGTGTACTTCATCCACAGACTGCTCGTGTGGAAAGTTTGGCAGAGAGTTTTTTAAGTAATATTGCTCCGAATTACATTAGGATATACTCCCATGTTCTGACTTTCTGGTGAAATCAATATTTAAAAATTTTTAGGCGAGATATCAAGCTCTGGTTGGTGGGGAGGAACCTTTACAAAGTTATTTGCATAAACGGCTGGCGGAGAACCTGAACAGTGAGGCAGCTCTGGGTACAGTGGGTGATGTTGCCCAATGCGTGCAGTGGCTCAATTCCACCTTTCTGAGTGTCAGAGCGGCACGCGATCCCAAAAGGTACCTCAACCTTGCGCCCGCCGCACCTCAGCATCTTATATCTAAGAAGATTGAAGGTAAGTTTTTATCCCAACTGTTAGGATAAAACTCATAAGTCATGTGAAATAAATGTACAAGAAGTATCTTAGCTTCGTCATGTACACACCGATGATATCATTGATAGCTTCAGTTATAACTTTGCGAAAATATAGCTTTGCTTGAATGCGCTAATCTCGGGAACTGCTGGTCCGATTTGCAAAATTCTTTCAGTGTTAGATAGCCCGTTTATCAAGGAAGGCTATATATGATCGCGCTAGCTAAAGTTGAATCTCTTTTTTTTACCAAATTTTACGCAGACGTAGTCGCGGTCACAGCTAGTAAAGTATAAAATTTTGTTTTCATTTTAAGTAGTATGTAGATTCGTGACGATAAAGGGTAGGTACTAAAATATTTTTCAGTGTAAAAGTTTTATAAAAATTCGAGATCGCATACTGGTCAAAATTCGCTCTCAAATCTTTAGATTTGCGTAGTTTAGGCTTGTTTTAAGCTATATACAAAGTTTTAATTCTTTGTACATAATGTATATTTTCTATTTGACACTTAATAAACCTCAGTTTATTTCGGCCGTGATGACTACGCTTTGACACAAAATGTGTACATGTGTGTGAAAATCATTTGATGTTGGTATGTGTGAAGTTTTATTTTAATAATTTAATGTATTAATTATGTATATTTCTAAAACTATTAGCATCCGCATATCATCCACCATCATATAAGATATAATTGTACCAAATTTGATATTCTTTCGTCCGTGGAAAATTTGTAAATTAATATCGAAAGTATTCGTTTCATGTATTAATATATGTATAATGTAGACATTACATGATATTAGTTGGCTATTGTGTTTTAATAAAAATCCTGCGCTAACAAGTCTTTAACGACCTTGTTAGCAGGTTCCGGATCGTGATGGATGAGTGTTGTGCACTCGTTTCACCATGCAATAACATAACATGCATTCAGTTAGCAGACAATGGTTTAAGATTAAAAGCTTAAGCGATTGTTTCGATTTATGTATTACACGAGTGTTTAGAGTTTTTTTTTTTTTAATGAAACATGACACAAACGGGCACGCGGTTCACCTAATGAACTACCGATGAAAAACTAGAGGGGTCGCAGATGCGTTGTCCGCCTTTGAGGTTGCCCTTTTTTTGAAGGTCCCTAACTCGTATCGATTCGGAGACACCGTGACTGAAATAAGTTCTAAAGGGCCTCAAAAAATTTTATTGAAAGTCCTTCCGTTTTCTTTGCTATAAACTTGAAATTTGACACATACATAGGTAGTCTGCATACGTACGGTAAGGACGTATTTCACGACAGGACCAGATTAAGGTCACGCAACTTTGTCTGAATTTTTTTAATTTTTTGCTACAAACTTGAATTTTGTCACAGAGGTAGTGAGCGGACGTGGACGAATAACATTTACTGCACCTCTGCCGACTTTTACTCCTCTAATTACTTGATTAAATTCCACAATTATTTTTCGTGATAGAAAATTGTATCTTCTACCTCCTAATCTACATCTATATAATATGTCACCCAACACAGAATTTAGACAACCGCGGGACATACAAAGATGAAATTCGGCAGGGAGGTAGTAGTTTAATGAGGGACAAAAAAAATTGAATCTATTAAAATTTCACCTAATATGGATTAAAAATTCTTGCAGGACCATGCTGAGGAACTACACAAAAACTTTCCTGATATGTACAAAGACCCAAATCATAAGACTGTATAACTGTACAGTTATACAGTTGTCGCTGTTAAACAGCAATCCTTGCAACAAAACTGTGCAGATTAATCGGTACAAAAAAACTGTGACAGTTTTTTTTTTTTTTTTTTAGAAAAATCAACTACGATTTTTCATACACACATAACGTATTATCAAAACGCGTCGCACCTCTCGAGCCACATGAGGCTCTGTGGTTGTGAAGCTGTTTCTTTAGTTCCATACCAAAATATGTGATTATCTAATAACACCTTAATTTGTTTTAAAAAGCAGTACTAACATATGGGTAAGTAGATATTTTTCTTATGAATAAATAGACCAGCTTTTTTATCAAAAACTTTATTCATGCGACTACTCATTCAACTCAAATGGTTGCTGACCCCTGCCCTAGACCTACGATAACATTGTACAATAAGATTGAATGGGGTTTTGAATTCAAACGATATTATATGACACAACAATACGGACTGCGCAATGTTGATAATAATATCAACTATTTTAAAGTTAGTTTAATATAAATTAAACTAACTTTAAAATTCTCTTTATTGGACGCGCGCGAGTAATCCTCGCAACGCAGGCAGAAAAATACTGAGCAATAATGACCCTACACGATCGAATGGAAAAATATGTTACATTAAAAAATAAATTCGCTCAAACTCCTTCAATCATTGCACAACCTTCAATATAATCCCTATGCTGTTAATAATATTTCACAATACATTATATTGCGCAATATAAATAAACATTCAGGTACCTGCACTACTCTACCATTGCTGGCAGCCCCAGCGTAGTCTCCTCCTGCAGTTTTTTCACGAAATTCTTGCACATGCAACTCAATGAGACGCATGAAGAAAGCAAATATCTCTGCCATGTTGCTGGTCAAAGCCTGATATATATCCTTGCGTCGCTGGTGTTGTTCCAATGTCTGGAATATGAAACTATATAAATAAAAGCGATAGTTTACCGAATACGAAACTTGACAAGTAGGTAGATTATAGTTTGTAGAGATCGGCTAAGAACAGATTCTTATAGGGAATCATTGGTGAGAACAGAAAAGAGAAGGTATTATAACTTTTTATTTGTAAGGTATTCTTATGTAAGTAGAAGGTATACATTGTGACTCAATGACATAAAGAACTAGCTAACAAACACAGCAAAATGTATTTTTTATCTATTCTATGTGTAAAGCCCTTATTTACATCAGACGAGAGAATGCTCAGTCTATCCCTACTCTATCAAATTCTGTTAGTTTAAATAGATGTAGAGCTTTAGACGCGTTGCCGGCTTTTAATGACGAGTTTAGGCCACCGGGAAGTCTCACAAACCGAACGAAACGCGACAACAATACCCTCACTTGCCGTGACAGCATTGCCGCCATTTCACGCCGAACTCATGTGAGAAAGAGGTATTGGTACCGGGACGCGCCGGCCCAATTCAGCTACAATCTTGGCGCTACCTCTAATTCAATCTTGTTGAGTTATGATATAACTTGTATTATTATATGTAATTATATCACATTACAAATTTAAGTCAGGTAGAATAGGGCAGATGTAAGTAAAAGACACATCTAAATCGCTTGTAACACTGCGATGCGTGGAGGCGACTCGGTGCCCTTCTAAAATCAGTTGTAGGATTTCTTCCACTTCCAACATATAAGCTGAGATGTTTCGAACCGTTTTGGGGCGTATTGGCACTGTAGGCAATTTTATAATTTATAAGGTTTATTTTGCTATTTGTAATTGTAATTCTTTGCAGTGTCATATGTGCGCCAAATAAAAGTTTTGTTTATTTCTGATTCTGCCTTTCGTTCCGGGCATCCTAAGCTCGATTCCCGCCTCGAGTCTGGGTGTATAGTCTTAATGTTTGTTTTATAGATTACACAGAAAGTGTTCAGAGATGGTTTGAAATTACGATTGGACTCGGCAGTTGGCACTGCTGTCGGTAAGTGGCCTAAATTAGTTACGCTTCTTGCAATAATTCCAAAACGAAAGGTTTTAGAAATAAGAGAGGAAGGGAAACCCAAAAGAATATTACCTTAATGCTTGTTTTACAGACAATGTTTTCTGTGTTATCGGTGGTGGTGGTGTTTGTGATGGTGATGGTGATGATGATGATCAAGTCACGGTTTTAATTCTGAATCTTACTATGTTTCGATAGCCGTTGGCATACAAAAGCAATTCAAAACAACGATGTACATTTCTCACTACGTTATCTTATCCCGCGTTCAGACCTTCATAATTCCTGACGCTATGAACAACTTCGGTTCGAAAACCGATCGCTAGCTATTAGAGTCCGCTGATAACACTTATGGCTAAAGTTTCCTGCTCGAAATATAGGATTCTAATCTAAACTCAGTAATATAATAACGTCATATTCCAATCGTTTTGATCAAATTTCACACACAGCTATGAAATAAAGATAAATATTCTATTGTATTTTATTCTCTATCATTTATTTAATATGCTTATTCTAAATACATTTTTAAATATTAGTATAAAAATAAAAACATTTAAAAATATATAAAAAATAGATGTCCGCCGATTAAAATCGGTTTAGTAGTTACGGAGTCCATCGCGGACAAACAACGTGACGCGTAATTTATATATATTAAGAGTAACAATACATATATCTAGAAAAGTCTACTCTTTGATATAAATAACTGACAAGCGTTGAAACACGTTAGCACATTATTCCGTACATTAGTTACTTATTTGACGTTATCAGACCAGACTCTGTGAGCTGGTGCACCAACCTGGGATACAAGTCACGTCCACGTCGGACGCGATCGTCTGGCTAATAATATGAAGCAATGTGCGGAACCAGGTGTCGGGACGACTTCATAACGAGCATTGGCACGTACTACTACTGCCTGTACAAGCTATGGCTGGAATATTAAATGTTTGGTGTGTATTACTTTTATATGGGCCTGATGGTTTACATAGGTGACTGACGCCTTCATAACCACCTATTTTCAACCAACTCCAAGGAGTCTAACGGAGTCTAAAAGGAGGTATGTTTAACAATAACAAAAATTATACATATAATAACAGGCGCGGGCTGTAGCGGGAAACCTATTTGGCATATTACCGACTTCAATACATCAGTAGGTGTCTACTAAATTGTATAAAAGAACTTAGTATTGGCTTCTTGGTTACTTGTTTTTTTTATAGTTTTGAATTGAGAAGGTAGTCTAACAGTCGTTCTAGCGTGACATAGGAAATAAGGCATTCATTTATTCACTCGTTTCACCGAATTTTTTGTTAGAATCACAGAATTAAATTTTATTTACATTTAAAGATGATGTTAATAATAGAACAAAACTGCGGGAATTTATTGCCCCTCAATAAGACATCACACAAAGCTCCCTAAACTATTGTCTTGCTATGCCACGAGCGGTTTCAAGTAATTTGGCCTCAAAAGTTTTCATTAAGCGCTCGCAACCCAAACTATGTGTATAACCAACTTGAGGCTTCCCGCACACGAGTTGGCTAAACAAGGTGGAGCAGAATTTTCCTCAGCCTGAATGTTAATAGTTAGTTGTATGCCCAACGAGCCGGGTAATTGAACTTACCGACCCTGCCTGATGGACGTCTAACTGTAACATCAAGGACTTGTTACGACGTTCTCAGACAAACTGCCTTACAGTTAACTCCTAGTGAGTTAGCACTACTATAGTAGTCTTTATCATATAGAAAAAGAAGTTATTATATAAGTATATTAGAGCCTCAATAGCTTAACGGTATAAGGTATGGACTGAAATCCGCAAGGTACCCGGTTCAAATATTGTCGCACCCACTCCTAATACAAGCTTTCTGGTCGTGCAGATGTCCATGGGCGCCGGTAGGCACTTCAGTGCCTGCTGCCTGCTCGTCTGCCCCCTTGTAACACAAAAAAAAAACCATTTGACGTGACAGCATTGCCGCCCCTTGAAGCCAATCTTATGTGAGAAAGAAGTGCTGGAACCTATACGCGCCGGTCCAATACGGCTGCAGACCAAAAGGACTGCAAGCGTGGCGCTATGTGGTGTCTTTATGTTACGGTGGCTGGTTAACATCAGGTGGTCTGTAAGCTTGTTTGCCGTACTGACATAAACAATGTCAAAGGTGAAAAAGTGTAAAATTAAATAAACAACAGCTCCAAGTGTAATATTATGAAATTACAAAACGGTCGTTAGCTGCGACCTCATCTGCATAACGACTGCTATTAGACAGGACTGCGTCTATTTTACTTCTATAGTTGCAAGAATAATCACGAATGTAACCGTAAATGTTTTCTTTGTTTAGGATATTTTCTTGTCTTACCTAAAAAAGTAAAACTGCCTTCAAAAATACACCAAGGAACTAAAAATCAAAAAAAAAGTTAGTACTTTCATACGATTTACGAGGGAGTATTGCGCGCAGTGTATATCGGAACATACCCATCGTCATGTGTCGTCACACAATTTTTGACAATGAATATCACGCATTGTCACTTTTTGGTGATAGCCTCCCCCCCTCCCCCCTTTACGTGTGACGTAATTTATGGAAGAACCGTAATTGCAAACTTTATTGAGTTTCACAATTATCAATTTCTTTCAATTATTTATGTGTTCATTGTGTTTTTAATTAATCTATCTTGTTTAATGAATTTATAAGCGATAGTTCTGTTTAAATATTTCTGATTTTGTTTTTAATGTTGTGTTAAGTTTTTGTGGCAGTAATTTGAATACTTTTTCGTTTTCCTAATTGCAAACATTTTAGACCACATTCTCAAGACAAAAGTGGAAAATTATGCAAATTAAATAAATAATCTCGCATGTCTACGATGTTTTTTTTATGAAAAGGAAACTTTAGCACGGTAATTTTTGAAATGACGAAACACTCGTTACTGCGATGTCTGTGCCCCTGCGCTCCCTTCATCTGCATAACGGCTGTCATTAGACAGGGCTTCGACGGTTAAGTTGTTGTTTTTGCAATCCGTTTCTCTAACCAAATAAATATATACAGGACTATATGATATATGATACACGGACGTCTGTTCCTAAGGTAGACAACTTAATGCCTGTGTTATAGGTAACAGCCGTCTGTTATACACAAATATTGGTTCCTTCCTCTGCAACGCGATGGACCCGGCACCCGCACGGTGAATCCATGGAATGCTAAGAAATTCGTCTCTAATCCCCCCTATAACACGATAGGACTTTGTGACTTTAAATGTAATTTCAATTGTTTTAAATTTTTAAATGGCTGTAACTTTTTAATATTTGCATATCGAAAAGGTGTGATACGGCTACGTTGTATATTAAGTTACTTCAATACTGTGTAACTGTATAAGCGAATAAATGCGTTGTAGAATTATTCTCGTACAACGCGCTTGTACGACCCCGAATCCGCAGAATGTAAATTTTATAGAATAATATTAATGCGTTATAGGAACATCGTGTTATAGGACGGACTACAGTAATGTCCCACTGTTGGGCAAAATGTCTTTGTTAGACCATTCCCCTCTTACTAGGGCTAGCAAGCTTATTATTATTTTCTGTGCTAGATTTTAATTTTCATTAAGGAATGCATAATTTTTTTTTTTACATATTCCAATAGACCAATAAAATTTATTACCTGCTTATTTTACATATCCACAAATAAACTTATGATTCAATCATGTAAGTGAGTAATTCGCATCTATCAACACCGCTTTAAGATAGACGGATATATGAAAATATTTTTGTAAGAATCAATTGCATGCATACAATATTTAACTGCTTTCAAAAATTTTAAGATACATGATAATTAGGTTTGGAAAGATTTTCTAATAATTAAATTTATATTTAACTGCTTCAAAATCGATAGAATCAGGCGTTACTTTGCGAAAATCCATGACATGCATGAGAAGCTAAACTACTTTGCTCATTCGCGGATTAAAGCAAAGTAGTTTAGCTTCTCATGCATGCTTCAAAATCGACAACACATAGTAGTAGACATCTTCCTTTATCGAGGAGTTCCAATCTTCCAATAAAGCGCGGAGACGGTCCCATATAGCCGGCGGCCGCAAGTTTCCAATAAGTAATTAAAATCCCGAGACGGAGATTACGTCCTATCACAAAAGACGAGTATTTGCTCCGTACGCCCTGTTGGAGCACTTCAAATCCACGGACTTCCTGCCCGACGTGATCATGGAAGTAATGCAGACGCTCGATGTTACGGTCATGTAATAACACATCCTGAAAGCTATGAGAAATTATGTTATTCCCTATTCTTAATAGATTATTCCCGAGGATTTATTCGTAAAAAAAAGTATCTATTATATTTTTAAATCGTATACTACAAATGATTCAAAGTGTCTAAAGTCTTGCAAAAAAAGTTTATTATTACAGGAACCATAGCAGTATCCGGGGCTTGTGATCTAGGTGCAGGTTTAAGAGCGCTCTCTTTATCCTGCACCTGATCTAGTGCGGCTTTAGATGTCCTTTCTAATAATGAACTTATGATAGTTCTTGACGAGCCAAGGTCTTTTAGTAAGTTGTACAGGGATTTTGCTGGTATACCCCTTGAATGAATGAATGATGAAAATTATTCGCATTATATAGAAATAAATTCATACACTGTGAATGACCTCATTGGTCTTATTAAAAAAACAGCAGTCGGCCATCTTAATTCGCCTCACAGCCACATCCTGTGCAATTAAAGCGGAGCCTGAGGCCGTAGCACGAACATTTCGAACTGTTCGAGTCGAAGATTCGACTGTATTAAAGATGAAAATGTTCGTGCTAGGCCCACAGGAGGCAAGTCTTTATCGTGTCATGCTTTTAATCTATGCTAATACAACCCGCGTTGACACTAAAGAGCTGTGGGCCCAGCACGAATATTTCCAAAGTCGACTGTTCGACTCGAACGGTTCAAAATGTTCGTGTTATTGCATCTAGTAGTAGACCGAGGTAACGCTAGGCAAAAGCAGACGTCATATTTAAATGTTATACAATATTTTCTGACAAAGGCCACATATTTAAAATTTAAATATAATATTAACAAATATATTCTGCGTTTATTAGCTACAAATAACTATATTTCAACACACTAGCGCATTTCTTTCCAATTCCAATTGAGAAGGAACGTGAGGTCCTTTGCGCTGATTGAAATAATAAAATATATCCAGGCCGGATGTCAAGTACTTAATTTTAACGCAAAGAATGTCTACCAATATCAGGAAATATATTGTGATTTTGCATATATTGCATTCTGGGACCACCTGCACCTTTTAAAAAAATGCTTTTTTAATGAAATATACTATTTCTTCAAATTTTGATGTTTTACCTTTTTTTTTATTATTTTTTTTTTGTATTGACCTAATAGAATAGACGATACTTATCATATACTCATGGAAGGTATCCTCTATCTTATATTGTTATATAAAGTTGAAGAGTTTGTTTGTTCGCTTGAAGGCGCTAATCTCAGAATCTATTGGACTGATTTAAAAAAAAATCATTGTTATATAATCCATTCATCAAAGAAGGATACAGGCTATATATAATCTGCTTAAACATTTTCACCTAATTTTACGCGGATTAAGTCGCAGGTGACAACTAGTAAAGTATGTAGGTTAAATGCGTTGATGGAGAAGTTCAATATTAACAATTACGACGTGGTATTATTTTTAGCGTTATTTATAAATGTGTATATTATATTATAGATACGTCGTATTGATAGTTAGATATGATTTTCATGTAGATGTGTCGGTATTCACATTTATTGAATACCTTTCCTCGGAAACATTGTTAACTTCATAAAAAGTATAAATATGGCCGCGCAGCGTGTGCGCAAGCGTGCGCGCACGAGTGTGTGTGTGTGTGTGTGTGTGTGTGTGTGTGTGTTGCGTTGTACGCTTTGATAGTTCAACGGTCTACCGTCGGACTGAACTTATAAAACGAGCATTTGAAAAAACCTCACTGGACTGGTAGCATAAATGACAAAACAATGAGGAGCCGCCTCGTGTCCATTGTTCTAGCAATGTCTGCGCCGATGATTATCAAGAACAATACTCAAAACATTAAACAATATTGACTACTGCATCTTATAGTCTGACACATACGGAAATGTATTTTGACTGCCTTTAAAAAGTATTGTCTGTTGATGAGGTTGTGGCCTAATCGCGCTAGAAGAAGATCAGTTGTTGGTCAAATAAATATATACAGTACTATAAGACACACGGACGTCTGTTCCTAAGGTAGACAACTTAATGCCTGTGTTATAGGTAACAGCCGCCTGGTATACACAATTTTTTTTTATAAATATATAAATACATACATATGGATAATACACCTACAGACTCGAGGTGGGAGTCAAACCCACGACCCCCGGAGCAGAAAGAAGGGTCACTGCCCACTGCGCCAACGGGCCAGCCAATTACTTATTTGTCAGTAATATTATTCGGTATTCGGCCGAACGGTTCGCAATATCAAGTATTTGGACGAGGTGTTCGAATAAGACCGAATATCGTACATTCGTCGAATCTCTAACTAAAAACGGTATAACACAAAAATTAAAAAAAAATATACTAACACATGCCTCATCAGCGGCCGCCATGTGTTTCGAAGAAACGATAACAATTGCGAATACAACATTCTCGTTCGGTATATACATTCATGTGGCAATATGTACTCCCCCTTTTCGATGATCACAGCTTAATATAGTTATAAGAAGGTTAAAATATTTTGTGTTTATTTTTTTTAAAGCGCACTTTAAAACGATAGTGGCACAGTCCAATATTCATGATTTCTGATAAACCAAAAAATTTAATTCAAAAGTTAGTTTCTCAGTGTTTTTATTGCAATATTAATTAATAAATTTGCCAAGAACGTTTCTAGGCGCGCTTAAATATAAACGTGTCTAGAGTCCTTTAATAGATGGGTTCCGTATCTGATATTGCAATCAATTTTAATTACCGTACCAGACATTCAATTAATCATCATTTCTAATTTAATCTGGCGCAACTTTGCTGAAACTCTTGACAAGCTGGTAAAATTTCATGACCTGAATCTGGGGACGAATTTCCTAGCATATCTAGGATCACCGCGCTGGTGCAGGATTCATGGGGTTACGGAGGGTGGCCGGCAACGCTTCGGCGATCTTTTTTGTAGTGCCAAGGTCGTCAATAGTTTCTCAAAATGACCAACTGCCATACTGCCTCTTGGTATAAAGACATATGTTGAGTGCAGACTCTTAATTCAAATGATTGTAAGTGACTATGAACACTGCACGGACCAGTATTAGAAAGTACTTATATTCTTCTAACGTTGTCGCGGTAGAACCAGGGTTTGCTTAAATTGCAGAGGGTGTGGCTGCGGGGCGAGGTAGATAACCGACTGCCGTCTTACGTCATTCCCGGAACTCCTACAGTGATATTAATCGGGACACAGCGTAGCTTCCGAAACACGGAGGAGGGCGGTTATTACAAAAAAAACAGGGTTAGAATGGGTCATCCATATATTATTCGGCCGAGGAAAAACTGCTTAAGCTAGCAATTGACTCAAATGCCGGCCACTGAGTAAGAACCCACACCTCCTTACAAGTACTACGTGACATTCGTACAGATATCACTACATTACTAGCATTACCAATAACACTTTGAAAAATGTTACGAAATATAGACAACAAGGCCGAATAAAGTGTTTATTTTGGTAATCCAAGTGTTACTGAGAAAACACGAATGTTTGAGAAAATCATGTACTCAAATTATTAACGTTATCTAACGTCGATTCATAAGAATCATGTCATATTATTTGTACCTAGCAGCTTGCCCCGGCTTCGCACGCTTTTACATACTCAAAGTTTTCATACGGAACCCTAACAACTAGAGGTATTAAAGGTATAATTAGACGTAGCGCCACGCTTGTAGCCGAATTGGGCCGGCGCGTCCGGGTACCAGTACCTCTTTCTCACATAGGATCGGCGTTAAGCGTTAACTATGCTGTCACGTCGAGGAATAGCATGTGAGACCTCCCGGTGGCCTAAACTCATCATTATAGGCCAGCAACGCATCCGCTAGCCATCTGGTCGTGAAGATGTTCATGGGCGTCGGTAGTTACTTAGCTGCCTGCTGCCTGCTCGTTTGTCCTTTGTAACATAAAATAAAAACTTTTTTGTAATTGTAATGTCCCCTATAAAGGATAATGTAGGATTCTAACTCCTAGACATTTTGATCACCCATGTGTTACGCAACGGGTAATGGTAAGCAGGAATTCGGGTTCCATTCCGATAAATAAAAATATTGTCATTTTATTTCAGACGAGAATAAGCCACAATCTAGGTGACGATGGGTGAATTGCGGATGCTTAAGCGGAATTAAAAAAAAAAAAAAAAAAAAATTCTTTATTTAAACCATTTGAATTAACAATTTCTCAGTTATGATTAAAATAAAAATCATAATTATCTATTTGTATCAATAATTAAACTATGGTTATACACTTATTAAACCAACATTAATTGTTATATGAAAACAATCACCATTTACTAAATTTTAATTAAAACAAAAACGTAAATGTCCGTAATCACCCCTAGCTCTTGGGGTAAATTTGAACATAAATAAATGTATACAGGACTATATAACACACGGACGCCTGTTCCTAAGGTAGATACCTTAATGCCTGTGTTATAGGTAACAGACGCCTGTTATACACAATTTTTTTATTTTTTAGAAATGTATAAATACATACATATGGATAATACACCCAGGCTCGAGGTGGGAATCGAACCCACGACACCCGGAGCAGAAGCCAGTGACACTGCCCACTGCGCCAACGGGCCAGCCAAATACACAGGACATATATGTTTTTATATTAAAATTTAATCTTTTTAGCCTGGCATTAACATAGAGAGGTAGATATTTATTCATTTGATCAAAAAGGGTAAGAAAAGTAAGAAAGAAAAGTACAAAAGATTATTAAGGAATACAAAAAATGCAGATTTGATCGCTCCTTCAGAATACTTAAAATAGTAGACGTTCGTACTAGATCTTTTGACTGACGTGGCATGGAAAACTATTATTTCATAAAACTATCAGTCAGTTACACGTTTTAAGGAAATGACATAAAGGAAATTGGTTAATGACTAATAGCAGACGAGCCAAAATTAAATCTCAACGGTAAGACAATTCCTGACCGATTCACTAGTATAGTCGAGCAAGAAATTGGTTTGCCACGCTAAGGTTGAATTTCGTTTGCACGTCAATTAGTTAAAAGGCTCATTTTTGCTTGTTATGCGTTATGTTAATTTCTAACAATAATCCTTAGCAATTTTTTTTTAATTAGGAGCTGTCATCCAAGATGGTAAAGCACATTCTTGGTCAACTGTACGTAATGAAAATAACAAATATAGTCAAGGGAATATCGTAAAAGTTGAAAGACTTAGATATTTGTTTCGATTCAGTTGCACCCAAGTATTGCATATGCAAATACTTACACTCGGACGTATTTACGAAAGCTTCACAGCTTCTATCCCACAGCTTCAGTTTCTAGTGTCTAAAAATGCACATCCCCTGTTTGGTTCCGTAGTACTACAAGGAACCCTTATAATTTCGCTCTGTCCGTCCGTCCATCTATCTGCCAGTAAGGTGGTCCCCCCCCTAGCGTTTCTAGACTATTAGACGTAGAGACTTGAAATTTTCCATATTCATAGAACATGCTAAAAACTCACTAGGAAAATTATTCTGAACCAAATCGGACAACATCTTTTGAAGTTATTTAACAAATACGTTTATAGCGTTTACGCTTTTGGCTATTGTTTTTTTAATGGCGGTATACACAAAAATTATTGGGTCCTTTTTAGAGAAGATGGCAAAAGGAGTATCTTACTCGTCTTCAGCAACGTCCAAAATGGATGAAATGAACTAAGCAGTACGAAGTGGGAGATATAGTTCTAATAAGAAGTGAAGGAATGCCTCCAGAGAAATGGGCGTTGGGTCGCAGTATCGATAGACACCCTGGAGAGGACAACATTACGAGAGTATATAGTGTTAAGACTGGCAATAAATAAATAAATATATACAGGTCTGCCCTCTACCAATCATTACAAATTGAGTAATGTAATGTACTAAATCTCCTTTGTTTTCTTTATTATTGTTATGTATATGTTTCGAAATCGGTCTTTATTTCGCACATTTTTTTTTTTTAATTTCAAGAAAAACTTTATCTGTCCGGTACGAAAATTAGTGCGGTCTTATCTCTACCATAAGTTTTGACATTTTTCAGATATACTAGATGATAATTTAAAAATGATAAATTAAAGTTGATAGAGGTTTTGACTTAGAGGGCCCGATCACTAATAGACGGTATCAATTTGGCGTCGGGAATAATCGTAATTTAGATTGGTAAAATAATAAATTATCGTATTTTTAGTTGGCACTATTATGTCTTATTGTTTTTTTGGCGTGATAACGTTTTATAAACCGATGAACGCCGGCTGCACGCACGTAAAAGCATGTCGCGTTCCGCCAGAGCCGAGCGTGCAAGTGAGAGCGTGGAACAAGCGATAGAGAAACATGATCGGTCGTAATGAATGTTCCATCTTATCTTGTAAACTTGTTGTTCGTAAACTGACTTTATAGACAACCAATGTTTTTTTTTGTTACAGTTTGACAAACGCGTGGCGGGTACGCGGGTGCAACGAATGCGTCGCGGGCGGTGGCGTGCGATGCGCTTTTAGAAGCTGCCATGGTGCGCGTGGGAGATTGGGCGACGGTAGGGACTTCGGTGCCTACTGCATGCTCATCTGCCCCTTTGTAAAATAAAAAAAAAAAAAAGTATATCACGAGCACCGCATACTGTGAATGAACTCGAACTCGGAAAAATATGCATTATGTTCTGACTTTTATTAAACAACTTTAATTTCCGAACCAACCTGTCAATGCAACAAATTAGAGTTATATTAGTAATTGAAACTGAATGTGTTAAGAAGGAAGGGAGGGTCACGAAGGGGCGGAAGGCAGCATATATGATGAGATGTAATAAAGCACTAACAACAAATTCCAAATAAATTAAGTAATTTATTCCGGAAAACGATACAATATAGCATAATAGTTTAATATAACAACAATACCATACGGAAATTTTAATTTAAATCATTTAATGTATCTATTGTAAAAAAAGCCCTACAGTTTTATGCACAAATGACTTCACCTCAATACATCATCTCCCATAAAGGATAATTTACATGACACCACCAAAACGAAACAAAGTATTAATACCACAAGAGGCGCTT
Source organism: Charaxes varanes (assembly GCA_024363005.1). NCBI lineage: Eukaryota > Metazoa > Arthropoda > Insecta > Lepidoptera > Nymphalidae > Charaxes > Charaxes varanes. Next base: position 1,569,822 of record JANCMC010001028.1, read on the forward strand.
ATATAATACCATTATATTTTTTCATAAGCGATTTTTGTTGACTTGAAATAACTTTGGCCAACAAACATCATCATACTTATGGAAAAAATATTACAGTAAAAATGTATTTCTCACATTTAGCAAGAGACCAACACCGTTATTACTTACATAATACCAGATCAAAATGTTAATTTTGTCAAGAGATTATTAGCCACAGATTACATTAAAAATTAACATTTTAATATTAGTTCAAATACTTATTAGCGATGGGCGTTGCCTCCACGAGCTAGTAAAATCGTGTTGATTTTCCGTCAAAGCATCCATGTTTAGTCTTTTATTAGACGTGCAAATTACGAAATAAAATTCCAACCACTGTCAATATAATACATACTTTTAAAAAAAAGTATACAGATTCCTTTCAAAATTTAATTTATATTAATTATAATCTACCTAGCTTGTTACAATTTATAGGTACAATCAGATTTTCTTTTTTCTCGTTTGATTTGTAAATATAACATTGCTTTAGCTGTATTAATACAATGTAATCTTATACTTAATAGGATTTAGAAAATTCATCAATTTGATTTTAGAATAATACGATTAAAAATATAAACACATTTCATAGAACCATTTATCGACCTTGATAACACGTTCACGGTGTCAGTTAATAAAGTAAATAGTTAAACATCAGTAAAGGAAAAATAACTGTCAACGACCCATCGCTTGTACTATAAAGATTTTAAAAAGTATATCAAATTTGTGAATGCAATTAGATCTGTAAATCGAAATGATGCTGGATTCAGTATTCAATTTATAGAAACTTCAACAATATAACCTAAAAAAATATTTAACACATGCGTAAACAAAACTTTATTATAATAAATAAAAGTATATTCCTCCATCCACCTAACTATTTATTAAATATATATATACACACAATTATCGAGATTTTAAATAATCAATATAGTTTACTTCACTCGCGTTAAAATAACCTTTAAATTGGATGTCGCATTCTTTTGAAATTTGTCTCGTTCTTTTTAATATAGTTATTAGTATATATTACTGGCACACAAACACATTTTTTTTTCGAGACGTGGTCCTCTACAATATCTATTAGAATGGCGAAGGCATACACACGAGAGCCTGGCATAATATCACTGACGAAATATATAGAGGTAATAGGGAAACAGTCTAAGGACCTTGCGGAAAAGCCAGAATCTACTTAACTTCTTAACCGAACGGGTCGTATAAATACGTCAAACGTAAACAATAACGTGTATGGGTAGAAGAACCTAGGAATACGTCCTTGAAATATGTGTTGCGCGCCGTAACAGTTAGTTTTGTACAACACAGATATTACTTATCGATACATGTTTCGACGTGAATTTAATACATAGAATATGGGAGGATACAAATGAAGTCCTAATGATGATTTTTTAAAGCGTGAATTTAATTTAATAATAAATTACGTTCTCCGGGCGTGACATACTGAGAGGTCTAGTAAACGAGCTGTCGCCCGTCACAAAGTGCGCAAGAGAAAAGGGAACTCCTCGTTTAACAGGTTAGTAATAAATATTTAAATGACACAATTACTATATGTCAATTGTTAATAATTCACTTCATAAAGTAAAATTAAAAATAAATCATTTTAAACCTCAAACGTTAACACAGCAAAACTTAGCGAAATATAGAAGATAGAACGATCTAAAAGGTAATTTTCCGATATAATAATACTGTATCAATTGTTGCTTTATCGAAAAGCATAAACTGTTGGTCTGCGAAAAATAAATAGTTTTAATAAAGAATATCGTTACATTACTGAAGGAATGACAGAAGACTATTTTCAAATATGTTTCGGATTTAGCTATGCAAATAATATTTGTCAGCGTCACTTCACAAGAAGACAATCATCAATTTTATTTATTCCCCACTTAAAACTTATACTTGGGGAATTCCGAATGAATATGAGTCAGAGTAAAATGAGAATGCAAACTAAAAAATATTGGATAAGACAGTTCTCCCTTGCTTTCTGTCCCTTCAAAAGTAATACCTCCAATGAATAGATGTACTGATATGAGTGTACCTAGGAGGAAACGAGAGATGGGTTCATTCAAATGGCACCCGGAATCGCGATATAATAACACGATCACAGTATTAAAAAAAATAATAGGAAAAACAATATTTGATTATTAATAACCGTCAGAGAGAAAAGCCCCTTTTGGATGGAAGAGAAGGACATAATTATATGATTAAATACATGGTAGACAGGAATGGCCCAACGGAGACTTAACAACTATAAGTAGTTATCTCATAGTGTTTCCTGGATACTTCAAACATACAATCTTTGTCATCGACAATGGAGAAGTTTCGCAATTAAATCAATGAGTAAAGGGCCGGAAAATATTTCATCGAGATCTAAAACATAATCTCATAACCTATTATATCCTTAACGGTAAGTGGAACTTTATTAACATTTTAACAAATTTTATTTTCGTTAATGTAGTCGTCAGTCATCGTCAGTGCAGGCATAGACAGATATATCCCTTCAATTTTGTATAGTTCGTTGTTGCCTAAGTATGTATATTGAAGTTAGGAAGTAAATTTCTCAGTTCTTTATGGAAGTAAATTTCTCACAAAGTGCAACTAACTAATATAAAAATATAAATTTTTCAGTGATATTATTAATTTAAAATTGAAATAATATAATTTTACAGACAATCAACGAATTTCAGCCACTATTGCACTATACATTACATATAATATAAATATATTATAGAAACATTGTATAGAATACTAGTTGATTGTCTGTGTATTATATTAGTTTACAAACTTAAAAGAATGCATTTATACAATTTCTGTAGTTAGAACAATCTAGACCACAAATGACCCAAAATATACACATATTAGACTATTGTACTTAAAATAAAGAAAATAATTCATGTTATTATCATTTTATATTTTTGAACTGATTTTATGATAATTTTGTATTTAGGTTAGATTTGTTATTAATTTTAAATTGTATTATAATTATTAATTTTGTTTAACTTTACATGTTTATGCAGGTTCCCTGAAATAAATGAATACAATAAAGTAGGGTTGTAACGGAGGCCATTCTGGCGGAGGCTTAAGTGAAATAAATACTAAATTTCGATTTATTAAAGAAATAAAAAGTAAAAAATAGGTATTTATTTCAACTATAGTATAGTAAGTACGCCTCCCACTGCCGGATTGCCGCACAAGCAATGCAAAGCATTTCACACGTTCACCCGCTCAACCGAGTGTTACGTATCCCCTAGAGTTGCTGCTTTCTTATTGTAATTCAATGTCAATATACCTTCATTACAACTCCACTAAAAAGATTCGGAGGCGGATGCGGAAGCAATTTTTTTGCGGAAGTTCCGCACTCACGGAGGCGAAGCCAAAGTTCCGTTACAACCCTACAATAAAGTCCATTGGGTCCACTTCTTAATATCTACATAAAATATCTATTTTTTACGTCAATTAATGTAAACTTCATCCATCAATTCATGTTTTATTATACCCAGGTTTAGTGGGTCACGCAGAAAAGGTATAAGACTATCAGGGACCTGATCAACAAGTTTCGGAAACACTGTCATATATAACATCACATTGGCTTATTATAAACTTCACCAAAATGTATGAGCTTTATACCTATAGATATTTAATTATGCCAGTTACATAAACTGCTAAATTCCATACTAATTATATATGAAGAGACAAAAATAAATTAATATAAATTGTAAAATAATTATTTATATTTCAATTCAATTATACATTATTCAATTTAATGCATGTACCATTTTGATAAATATTCAACTAAATGTATGTAATAAAAATCCTGTGATAGAGACAGATCTCAAACGATAGCGACACAAATACGATTGCAGAACCACACAAATATTTACTTTTTCACATCTCCAGTTACAATGATATAGTCTAATCAATTTAGAATAAAAAAATGATCGAAAGCACAAATATTTCTTGACCTCTTGAAATAAATACTAGTGTCAAGAAAAATACTGGGAACAACATATTAAAAGGGGTCCATTCAAGAGTGTACCTAAATAATTTTAATCAATTAAAACGCATAATTAAATAGGTACACAGAGGTTATTTGACATATACTTGTTACTCTCTACGCATTGCGCGTGCGCAACCGATGGCGCGCGCTTAATTAAGACGGGCTTAGCATCGGCTGACAGTTCTCCGAAATATTTATTACTTTCACCTTTGCAAAATACTTTTGTAAATACAAAAATATTTTGGATATAACTCTTCACATCAAATTTGTAGTGAATTTTCTCCTGTACTTGATATGAAGTTAAGAATATTTTCCTGGACATATTAGTATTTATTTCAAGGGGTCAGGAATTATTTTTGTGCTTCAATAACTAAATTGATTGTCTAATACGAAATATTTAAAGATGTATATAATATTACATGTAACTTTATTTTTGTCACAAACATTTTTAGTAAAAATATTTTTTATGCAATCCAGTAAAGTTTGTATGAGTCATATAGAAAGTAAAGAAAAACAATAATGATCTAAAACATCCAAGACGATTTAATGCAAAATCCACTAAACAATCCGTCTCCTAATCATAAGAAACATACAAAGGCAGTAAGTAGTATTACAATTATTCAATAGCGAAAGGAAATCGGGTGAAACGTTCCAACACTAAACTAAAATAACACAAATTGATTTAGTCATGTGATTTAACGAATTCTTTTGGACACAATTATATTAAATCGCGAAGGTAGTCGTCGCGAGGGCACTCGGTCAAGAGCGCGGTCCGAGAGAGAGAAGTCGCTAATAAGAAAAATGTTTAAGCTGCCTTATGTGAGGGATGCGTTGGGAGTGGTGTAACAGCGGCATCTGTGAGGTGGCGTCGAATCACCGCAGCATCGAAGAGCATTCACATGAGGAACTTTCCGATAATGATGCCAAGCAGCGCCATGCCGATAGCGGTTGCAATCCAAGGCATCAGGGCCACTTGTTCCGTCTTCCCCGGTCCATACGAGTGACGACGCACACGCCCTTCTCCGCCCGATTGGTGTAAGCGCAGCAATTCCTCCTGAAACATCATTTTACTGTTCAAACGTTGATCTAGAATTGGTGCCATTTAGATAGTTCAAAACAACATTTCAGTTCCTAAAAATATTGGACATATTTCAATCGAAACATTTATTATTTTCAAACTTGTTAATCATTTTTACACCACCTACATACATTAAATTTTACATATATTTTAAATTTTTGTTTTATTTCTACCCTTTATTCGTCAGAGTTGTTTGTTATTTATCAGGAGATTTTCTTATTATTTATATCTGTATATTTCCAGTTGCACTTAGTCGGACATGCATTGGATTACTATGTAGACCCAGCTCTGATATGGTTCTTTCAACTGTAACGCGAGGGTTATGGCACCTGCATGATCTACGGAGCTCAGAAATTCATTGTTTCTGGCGTGAATTATCAAGTGAATTGCTTGAAGGGAAATATAAACTATTTCAACGATTGCAAATAATAGTGATTAATGGGAGGTGAGTACCGGCAATGTGCCATTTCTTTTGTGTATATCCTATACCAAAATGTCCATACATTACTTCCCCTTGACTTAGAATCATTAAATTTAGCATGATGATAGCATTGTATCTCTCCAAGATACAAGTACAGGAAAAAATCGGAAGACTGTAAATTTGTAGTTGCATCAGTGGTTTGAGGTATAAAGTTAAAATTAATACTAAAATCTACGGTCCCTTAACGTTGCGAAAATGGAAACCATCTAAGTGCAAGGAATCAAAATATATGGCCTTTTGTCATTTTTCCCATACATTCGCTAGGGGAGCCACAATAGGTAACTTCCCGTTGACGTAGAATAATGAAATTTGGCAAGAAACTATATCTTTAAGTATAAGCTCCATAGCAAAAAAAAAATTGCGGTGACTTTGTCAAATTAAAAGAAATCCTATGAAAAGTTTTAATCTTAAAATAATCCGGTAAAGTTATTACGTGATGGTACGGGACCATTAGTAAGCGAGACTGATTTGCAACAAGATGATTATAATAAATCTTGTCTTATTAACTATATCAAAATGTGTTTATCTTTTAGTGTACTAGTTTACAAATAGTTGCTTTATTCTCTCAACGGGAAACTTTTCTGAAGCCTTTAAAAAATAGCTCCACGAAAGAAAAAAGTAGTTTAATAATTATCGCATTTGCAATATTAATATTTGAGCTACATGAAATTGTTGATTACAAAAAATACAAATAGAGCTTAACAGGATTATTATTCGTTAATCTAAACCTGTGACTGCCTGAATCTTTTCAAAATATTTTTTTAATATTTAACATGTTTTAGAAGCTAAGAATCGAACAAGGATCGATTTATTATGTAAAATAAACCTTAACAATGATCTGGTAGTACATCTTCTTTATTTATTTATTTTTAAACAAGTAACAAATACTATATGTCTTTATATCTGATATCATTTTTCCTTCGCTCATTATGATAACAATGTGAATTATAAGCGCTGTACATGGCTAAAATGTAACTGAGCCAGTTAGCCGACATTTCGATTTTAAAAACGTTATAACTATGATTATTTTTATTTGTAGCTTTTATCTTTCATTTAATAACAAAATTCACAAAGCATTAATTTTTCAACAAACAAAATTAGTATATCTTTATTACGCATATTAAAATATATGTATTGTGTACATATTTGGTTAAAAATTGTCTAAACTAGACAAATCGACAGAAATAGTGAAGAAAAGGTGCAAATATATTGGCAACAGTAGACAAGAATATTCTCGGCCCATTTACCACCAAATTTACATGCAAGTAAAGAGAATTACATGAAATAATCAATTTATTTATTAATAAGTTTGTAGTTATTAAACCCATTTTAAATCAAGACTTTAATTGGTGGCTAAAAATACCACATTGGGATTTACTTTAACGTATGGTTGAGCACGACATTGTGGTTTTCTGAAGTATTTAGAACCAGCCAAGTAGTCAGCCACCGGTGAAAGTTTGTAAAAATAATCGCCGCAACGAAGCGGTTGATTGTTTGTAAGTTTTGCAATTTTTGCATCCGCGTCTTCAATTTTTCCCAAAACTATCTAGATGTGATTCCGAATCCAATGACATCTCAGATATATTTTTAGAAGGCGAAAAAAGTTACACCTAAAAGGTGCTTGTGAACGAGACAATTTGTTCGTTTCTAAATTCAATTTGATTGGTAAAATTAGACTTTCGTGAAAGACTTCCTTAATTTTGGTTTTGCCTAAATTAAATTGCATACTGAATTCTCAGGTTAATATTGACTCAGAAGGTTTCATGTGTTACTTAAACGTTTACGTTACTTAAGAATCGAAGTAGGGCACGACTCCGTGAGGTCGATTGTTAGTATGGTTTAAAGGTCATGTTATACGTGTTATTTATAAATACAATTTCTAGAATGGTCGACGCATGCAGCGCTCAATATGTTTAGTATTGACAAGCGCCGATATGATTAGTACACCTGCTTTTGTTATCTTTTTGAACAGCTTATTTTACATAGTCGTTATATTAACCATGATAATGGTCGGGGAGGGGCCTTTGCCCAGCAGTGGGTGAGAAAAGGTGTAAATGATGATGATGATGAATGCGACCAATATACATTTTTAATTTGATGCGGCATTATATATTTAGGAATATTCTCTATATACTACAAAATATAGTCTATTCACATGATAGCGTGAAGCAACAAACTTGTATATATAAAAAAAGATTTTCCAAATTGCAATCATCGTCATATCATCAATTCAAATACATTCAGCTCTATACACTTATACAGATGTTAAGTAAATAAATGATTATTGTTTCTTATAGGATCTTCTTCCTATTCTCGTAAGTCTCACTACGTCTATAACCTTAGTAAACGAATCTTATACCTTAAAACACTAGTGAATTTGTCGTAATATTCAGATTAATAAAATTGTTGGGCCACGACACAACGTGTTTTAGTTATGACAAGCCATTACCATTACTACATTCGCAAGGTTATCACTTAAAAATTTTATATGACGTTTATATATATATAAACAGGACCAACAGGGGCTAAGGTTAAGCAAATACTTTTGTTATTTCGCGCAACGCTGACCTGTTTTTAAAATTTACATCAGAACCTTTTGTTCTCACTCTCTAGCTTTAGCCCGTAACTTCGCCGGGACGTTTCTTTCTATCCATCAGGAACAGTAGTTTTTGCCTCCATGTCAAATTCTTTACAACATTTGTCGAAAATACGTTAAACGTATTTAAGGTTATCATTTAATAAAATAACAATAAAAAAGAACTTTTTGTCTTTCTCGTACAGTATAGAAAGTAGAGTCAATTTCACGATATTAATTCTTTGTGCCGTGTCAATTTTCGGATTACTCCCCTTTACAACATTTTAATAAATTTCAAGACGATCGGTTGAGTAGTTAATGGGTACAGCCAGACAAACAAACTAGGTCACTTTCGCATTCCTTACATTATATATTATCAACATGTCCTTACCCTTCTAATAACAAAATCACTTTTAAAGGAAATCGCAATAGCAATAAATAATAAAACAATCGCAAAGCACATATATAAACTGTCTGTTGTTCCAAAATAAACATTGGTGCGCTCTGCGGTAACGTAACAAATTCATAGAAAAAGTCAATGTATGAGGATGGAATTTCATGAGGGACATGGCTTTATTACTTGCTTCATGGAGATCAAAAGCATAATTGACAATTTAAATATATAATATATTTTCAACACGGTATTCTTAAGTGTCAAAGAAAATCTATTATTTCAGTTTTAATTTCGATCAATAAACAGCGATAAAGTATATGGTAAGTACTGGATACATTACTTGCATCTTTGGTTACTTTTTATTGTTGGGTTCAGACTATAGGCATTTTGTTCTTGACGAAAATTACTTAGCTGCTCGGACAGGCTTCGTTCTGTCAAAAGTTAATATTTTTCCCACATTAAAAGTTTCAGTGTACATCAAAGAACATGCGCTATAAAAACAGCCAAATTGGTTGAGCCGTTCTCGAGTTTTGCACTTAGCAACAATCCTTTTTATTTCTTTCGATAACGGATCTCGTACTATAATACTTAAGCGTATGAATAGAGCTAAATGTTCATGACGAGCCGTGCATTGTCAAGACTCGTCTTTTAATTACTTTAATTACAGCCCTGAAAGGTGGGGCTGATGTCCTAGAGATTATACATGATATTAAGTACATTAGATAGGTCCAATAACGCTATCGCAGCGATAACATAATATATATTATAATATAAAAATATTCGTAGGCAATATAAACAGGTTACGTAAACTTGTGTCATTATTAGGACCCGTACCTCCAAAAGAAAAAAGGAATCTTTACAGGATGACTTCCTTGTCCGTCCGTCTGTCTGTCAAGACCTTTTTTCTCAGCAACGCGTAGATGTGTAAAGTTGTAATGAATATCAAACACTAAGATCTATGGTCCCTTGAAGCTGTGAAAAAATCAACCCCCTAAGTGTACGCAAACAAAAGATTTAACCGTTTAGGAAAATAACAAACGTTGACCTAGAATATTGGAAAGAAGCTATATCTTGAAGTATATTACCGTACCGTTACTTTGACAGAGAACACAATAAAACACCGTAATTTTTTAAATTAACTACAAGTTACATCACAAGAAAAGAAATTGCGGTGACTTTCTCAAATTAAAATAAATTTTATGAAAGCTATAAATCTTAAAATAACCTTGTAAAATTTTACATGTTGGTACGGATGCTACCCTTACTTGCATATGCGAGCATCTTATTATTCGTGCTTACAAAAAATTGCCATAGAAACGGATAAACGCTACTGTGCTTCTTTGAAAGTTTAAGATAAAAATATGTAGTCATTTCGACATACCGAAAGAGTAAGCCCTCATTCGCACGAGAGTTAAAAAAGCGTTGCATTAAATCTCGGCGTTAGCGCTATTAAAAAGAATGTTAATAAAAAACAGTGTTGCAAATTTATAATCAGATGTGATCGGTGTTACGAGACGGTGTGATAAGGGGTGAGCATTTTTAGACTGAAACATGTTTGTATTTTTTTATAACAGTAAGACTTGAACTCGACGTATCCTATCACAAGCTTATATGGATGTTAAACCGGAATATACGGTATAAATTAAAAGGATTAAACGATCATCAGTTGATCAGGTGGTCTATCCTATTTCCACTTATCATATAAAAGACAATTAAATCTATAAGCGTCGATGAACAAAAACACATTACGAGTGATATATGCTAATATAGACTTCATAGCATCAACATAAGACCAAAAGCAGCGTGGGCTTGAAACACACGGAAGTGCGGTCCTGTTGTCAAGCGGAATGTAAAGAAGTCACCTAGTACGTAAGGCCAACCTTGACATGTTTTAATGTTTTTAACTGTTGCTGTAAGCAGATAATTGCGATTCTATTGCATCTATAACGGTTGTCACTCATAAGGACTACAATATTAATCCTATTAATATTATAAACCCGAAAGTTTGTACAAATGGATGTATGTTTGACGCTCTTTGACGAAAAAACTACTGAATGGATTTTAATAAAACTTTACAATAATATAGCTTATACATCAGAATAACACATAGGCTATACATTATAAAGATATTGGAGGAATTGTCCAAAATGTAACGATAAATTTCAAATAGGAGAAAAATCAGCCATCTGTGAACTTTTCTGCAAAACGGTTTCTGCGCTGCAAAAACCGTTAGAGTTACACTTATATAGTGTATGAAGGAAATGTCTATCTTAAATAGTTCTACAAAAAAGCCTGCGACGGCATATATCTAGCTTTTATGTTTCAGCCATTAACGCCAAAATAGTGAACCATTTTGAAACGGAAACGGGAAAAGGAACGGGGACAATATTATAGGATAATAGAAAGTAGTGAATATTAAGTAACCGCTCGGACAGGACAGCGTCTGCCAGGTCCGCTAATTGATTCTCGTGAAGTCTGTTGCAGATTAGGTGGTTTTGTGGTGTCCTTTATACTATTTTTATCTTATATGATGTCGACTATGAAAGTGACCGCCAGTCAATACACATGAAAAATCTTTATTTATCTGGAAATAGCATGCGGTTAATGGTGAAATTTGTAACCAAACTAGGTCGGGGATCGTTATGGGTATGTCTACCAGTACTTAACATCTTATTCAAAGATGCACAGAGACAGTGTCGCAGGCCATAGTGACCGATGACCTTTAAGTAAGAAGAATCATAGATACAGACATTATGGCGCGTCGTGTAAGATCAGGGTTAAATGTAATTAATTTCCTAGTCTACAAATGGAACGTCGTCCAGATCAACCGTGATGGGCTGCGACCTCAATCGACATTGAAAACTAATCGAGGAGATTACACACGACGTAACCATCTCCCATCCATCATCTATCTAATCCAATACACTTGGTTAACATAATTTTAATTAAATACTTGAATATGTTCGTGGGTGTTGTCTAAGTAAATAGTAAATAATTATTTTTTTCATGCGCAGTTTGTTTAAATAAGTACAAGCAAATACAGAAGTGAAATTTAACATTGTGACAGTCGGTTCCTCAGTTTGTACATTTTTAATTTGACTGACCTATTGACGAGGTTATCAGTAACCCTGCCTTCCGTTTCGGGGGTTGTTAGTTCTATTCCTGCCTTGAGTTTGGGTATATATGAGTATGTATTTATATGTTTAAAAAAAGTATATCAGTCAGCTGTTATCTATAACACAGGTATTGAGGTATTACCTTAGGAACAGGTACAGAAATAGGACATAGAACTATAAACACACAGTCGATTTGTTTATAGTCCTATATATTTGTGCTAATGACTTAATTATGCAGGGTGTATTGCAATGAAAAGAGAGTCAACACCGCCGCCATACAATTATACAGTCTGATTCGCTGAATTAGACATCAACAAATAAATAATTTATAATATTAAGTTTATGAAATCAGATTTAAATATCAAAAACCGAACTCGTGATCAATTAAAACAATGCCACGAGCACGTTCACTTGGCGCGAAATAATCATCAAAGCGCAAATTCAATGGTTATTCTTCTCGTAAGCGATGGCGGATTTAGTGCAACGCCCGACCACAATGTTCTGTGATGTTGCAAGCGTTCGTCGAGGCCAGTCCATCAGTTTCATCTCACGAAGCACTTTGTGCAGGACTAGCGAACAGTTTATAGAATGTTCTTGTTACTAAACAAGGTAGATATCAATTCCTAGGTATTAAGTTTCTTCACAAATCTACTGAAACAAATATAAATACGATTTAGTACAATACGTGATTTTGTTCATCTACGTAATAAGATTATTCTAAACTAGCGGACCCGGCAGACGCTATTCTACCAGAAAGTTATTTGCTTACTATTTACTACGCTACTATAATATTTTCCCCTGTTCAGTTCCCGTTATAATGGTTCACCATTTTGACGTTAATGACGTTAAATATAAACCATGCTTTGGCGGGTTTTTTTGTAGAACTGTTTAAGATAATTTTTTCCTTCATACACTATATACTTATAAATATAACTGTTTTTGCAACGCACGCCAGAACACTCTACTTGACATATATATTATATTCACACAATATCTCTGTTATTTATGGCCTATGTAGTATTCTGATGTATAAACTATATTATTATAAAGTTTTATTAAAATCCATTGCGTAGTTTTTCCGTGAAAGATCGTCAAACATACATCCATACATCCACGTGTTCAAACTTTAGCGTTTATAATACTGAATAGGATACAAATACAAATGTGAATTTAGTTAAGCTTTCGCGCTTAAAGCTTTTACGCCATCACGATCAAGAAATTCTATAAGGGATATTTCTGTAGAAAAGAGGCAATGAAAACAAAAATACATATAACAATGCTCTCTTTTTGTAAAAAAAATATTAAATCTTTTTACAATCAACGGACATTTAAAGTTATATAACAAATACTTTCATCGTTTTTTAAAGCCTCGATTAAAAATATTATTCTAATGGTTGATGTAAGTTTGCCATATAGAACCAAATTTTAAAAATTTTAATAATATTTTAAATTCATGTACTAATTATAGAAAACTAGGCAGATACTCGAGGAAACCAAGAAGTCTAAAGACTAGCAGCATGCCATATTAGTATATTTTAAGTATGTCACAGAAGAACATTCGAAATCTCAACAGCCCATCACGAATTCCGTTCGCGATCCAACATTTGCCCATATGTGGTCACCACACA
>JANCMC010001028.1:1583214-1601102 GCA_024363005.1 Charaxes varanes
AGAACATTCGAAATCTCAACAGCCCATCACGAATTCCGTTCGCGATCCAACATTTGCCCATATGTGGTCACCACACAATAAGGTTTGCACACGAAAACATGCGAAACTCCTTTGTAACCATCTACGTAACAATTAAGGCTATAACAAATGTTATGAATGCGGTGTATGTTTCATTGTGGCTAGTATTTATAATGCTTCCGAAAATGTATCTAAAGATCTTCGTAATTTACTTTCAAAGTTATTACATTTTAATAATTATGTTTATATTTAATATGATATATCTGAGTCAGCCTGAATTAAAAGTATAGATTCCTATCTATATCTATACATTTAATATATAAACCTCAGGAGTTTGTTTGTTTGCATGAACCTACTAATCTCAGGAACCACTGGTCCGATTTGAAAAATTATTTCTTGAGTTTTTAGCATGTTCTATCATCATAGAAAATTTTAAGTCTCTGCGTCTAATAGTTTGGAAATGCTAGAGGGGGGGCACCTTAGGGGCAGACAGACGGACGGATGGACAGGGTGAAATTATAAGGGTGCCTTATAGTACTACGGAATCCTAAAAATGAATAACTAAATGGAAAATTCCTAACACAGCGCACTTGAAATAGGGGGCATCAGCTAGTAGGTAATACGTCCTTAAATAGGTAAAATAAATATTAAAATGTTTTTGTTATGCCCAGCGACTGTCGCGGAAGTCGCACAAATCAACAATGCTAATGTATGTTTATACGCATTAATTAGCAACTTCATGTAGCTTGGATGATTACATGATTCAAGCCAAGTTCAATGCTAAAGTTTTACATAAACAAATACCATGTATGTACACAAAACGCAGCATATTTAACGGCACAGGGCCGATATCGTGGTGAGAATTATCAATTTACTTTTGTTGACTGTTATTAAAGGCTTTGAGAATGTGGGTGCAGAATAATCGGGCAAGGAGAATAAAGGCCACTGTTTGACTAAGGGTATGTTCCGATATACACTGCGAGCACACCTCATTGCTGGCGCTGGTGATAAATTCGTTCCGGTATACACTGCTAATATACTACCCCAGGACTCTATAGAAATATGTGACGTCATAAATTTGCCGCATTTTATACACATAAAACTGAAGAGTGTGTGTTTGCTTGAACTCGCTAATCTCAGGAACTACTAATTCGATTTGAAGAATTCTTTCAGTGTTAGATAGCCCATTTATCGAGGAAGGCTATAGGCTATATAGCAGCTCGCTAAAATTTTTAACCTAATTTTACGCTGATGAAGTTGCGGGTAACAACTAGTGCTTTATAGAGTAGAAATTTTAGAATAACTTGATAAAGTACGTGACGGTACGGAAGCCCTAGTGCACTTGCCCGGTTTATTTATTTTATAAAGACTAAACTATTATTAATTATACTAATTTTACGTTCTCTGCTCAGCTTTTAGGACAGTGTTTTTTGTTGTTTTAATTTGCAATAATATAATCGTTTTGGTCTTAGACTTACCGTACATTAAAATTTGTAACGCATATTACGTATACCGCTGTTGATTGTGATTAAATGAATAAAATAAAATAAGACATGTGTATATACTTGCTGATTTTAAACGTCATTTTTAAGGTTCTTATTGAGGCTTTATGAAATCCATTGCGTACACAGCTCATTAAGCCTATTACAAAGGCTTAATGAGACTTTGGCGGTATAATGTAGTAATTTGGCCAATCAAAGATGATGCGTGTCGTAACTTTTGGGCTGATCAAACATTGCTTAAGATGCTAAGATCGTGAGCATGTCACTCTTCATTGTAGCTGATTTTAAAATCCGTCCCGTATTAGTGTTGTTCTGTTCGGGTTTTGTAAGATACATATGTATGTGTAAAGTGTATTTAAGAAGTTATTACAATGATATAATATTAATTTAATTTAAGTTACTTTAAGAATACTAGGAATAATTTATATCGTTCCAAACAGACACATCAATTTTATTAATCTATATATACGTAGAATTTCTGGGCCCTTATAATATCCGCAATAATTCCAATCAAGGAAAAAACCCTATTACAAAACGGGACAAAATGATAAAAGGGGACCTTTATTATACTAATTTAAATGCTCAAGTACAATAGAAGGAATAATGAAAATGTAAAGCGAAGATGGTCTATCCAATAAGCAATTTTATATAAAGGACCCTCGACATAATTTTGCTTAGAACTTAGCTAATCATGGTGAGTAGCTCACTTAGAAAAATGAGTAAGGGACCCGGCGACCCTTGATTTTAAATTAATTTAGTTTCTCCGAAGGAGAAAATCTCAATAAATGAGGTACGGTGAATCCTTTTGCATCCTTTAAGTAATTAGGTCTAAAAAAAGATCAAGTTTCAGGTTGGTTGTTTGAGGACTAAAAGTGGCCAATATTGGTTTCAGAATTACCAACTTTTATAGCTGCTACACACATATCTGCTGCTGCGAAAAAACAGTACGACTACGTTTTTTCGATTCCGATATAACTGTACAGTTGAATCGCAACGATTTATCGAAACCTGTGTAACGGCTATTACAGGGGAATTAACAACTCTGATTTTTTTTTAAATTAGCATCTTTTAGACAACATGGTGCAAGTACTAGAATATACTAGATAGGTTGTCATCGACCCAAGTACATTATGGGTTCGGTTTGCTGATGGATATGACACACGGACGTCTGTTTCTTGAAGTACAACTTAATGCCCGTGTTATGGGGAACATACATCTATTATACACAATGTTTTGTAGAAATATGTAAATACATACAAATAGATAATACATCCAGACTCGAGCCGGGAATCGAACTCACAACCCCCGGGGCGGCAGACAGGGTCACTGCCAACTACGCCAACATGCCAGAATTAAATCATTCAAAAATACCCAATTATAATCTAGTGAAAGTACTACATATGTGTTTGTGGGTTGCAGGGATTCTTAAGCTGTTTGGGCTGGGAGTTAAATCGGTAACATGCGAGTGAATGCCATCAATTTTTGCAAGGCTGTTTAACACCAAGCAGGTCGTACGCCTGTGAACCTCTATACATATATAAAACAAGAGCGTTTAAAGAGACTTTAATAAAGGAATTTAATAAAAAATAGTTAATACACACGAAGTAACGACGTCGTCAGTCCGCTGCTTTATTACCAATTAACGCCGGTTCAAATGACTTATTTTATTTACGTTCGAGGTTTAACATTGTCACAAAGGGAAGGCTATATATCATCACGCTAAACTTGAATCTATTTTTTTTACCTAATTTTTCGCGGACGAATTCGCGGGCACAGCTAGTTCATGTATAAAATGTAGTCTTCTTTGTGTTATACTATCTCTCTACGCACATCAGTTTTGATAAAAAATTCAGATGCCCACATCGGTGATACAATTATCCCGACTTCAATCCACTAGACCGTCATCTTAGAAACCTTTTTTTATTTGAGATAAGCATGCGCTTGATTGCAGTCACACCCGATGTTAAATGTAGATGCGGTCTACGACGAAACCCGCTTGCCTAGAATGAAACTCAGTCTTGCCTTAAAGATCCATGTTGTAGTGGTCTGGGAACAGAGCCGCTGGGAGAGCATTCCACGCCTTAGCCGTTCGGATAAAAAAAGAAATATTGAAATGCTTCGTACGGGAAGACGGCATGTCAACAATGTAAGGATGGAAACCCGCACTGCGCCTGCTGGTTCGATAATAAAAAGGTGATGGAGGTGTCAAGTTGTGTAACTGCGTACACTCCCCGAAGAGTAATCCTGTTTATAAGAAAAAGCCTATCATGCAGAGAAGTGTAATAAATATAAACCGTCACAAGTCATTGATCAAATAAAATAGAGATATGAAGGACGACGCACGTGCGTTGATGCGTTCGTTTAGTCGTAATTTGTAATGCACGCCTGTCGTGCGCCGCACCGCAGCGCTTCCGGCCCCGAGGGTTTTCACTCGCCGCCGGGAAGCCTCTCACTTCCTGCTTCGATTTTTGACAATAATTAACGATAAACAAACATTCACTTTGAATATCCAATATATTAGATACTAGCAGTAGCTACGCCTTCGTCCGCGTAAAGTTGGGTAAAAAAAATAGATTCTTTAAATTTTAGCATGATGACATATAGCCTATAGCCTTCCTCGATAAATGGGCTATCTAGCACTGTAAGATTTTTTCACATCTGACCAGTAACTCCTGAGATGAGCGCGTTCAAGCAAACAAACTCTTCAGCTTTATATATTAGTATAGATATTGCCCCAATCTAGTAAAAACGCCATCTATTTGTCCAATTACCTACAATCCTGGTATCTCTTTTTTTTTCTTCCTTTACATACGATTGTAGTCAAGTGCTAGTTTATTATCATAAAAAAAAAAAATACAAAAACCGCCAGTCTGTTGTCGTGGATGCTATTGAATAAATAATAAATTGTTTATTTCAATCCTAATTACATTTTTAGATACATAGTGTAGGGGCCTCCTAGTAAGCATCACCTTGAAGTCTACAAAGAACTACAAAACTTTGCGCAGCTACACAAAGTCCCTGACCACACTACATGATCATTGAAATGGTAATTCAAATGAAGCTGTCTGGCTCCGTTATAACAAAAATATCAGTTAAAACATTCAAGTATCTATTTGTTCTTACTGTACTTTCACTATTAGATAGCTGATTATACAAGAAATAAAACAGGCTCCTTTCTTTTTAGCTAAATAATTAGGGCTCCACGTAAAAAATAATAACCCTCGAAATTTAACAAAATCACTGAATTATGGTATTCATATATAGCTGCCAGCTGCTTTTTTTCTTTTAAAAGACTAACTAGGCATACTTTTTAACGCCATTCTATAGAATATGCAATGCCATAGTTTAGAAGATTCAGTTTTATCCAGTTCTGATTATATTAGTAGTAGATTCAGTATTTTCTACTGACGAACAACACACGAATCTAACACGCGAAAACACGCTTCGAAATCTACACAGTATTTCTAATGTGTAGATTTCTAAGCGTGTTTCCGCTTACCCTTAGTTACCCTTTTACGACATCCATGCATCCAGTAGCTAGACAGCAATAGCTAGACAAAAACGAGTTTTGTAGAAAGCGGTGACTAAAATAAAAGTAGGAACTCGGATCGACGGACAAAGCCGTTGTATTGCGCAGGATAATTGGATGGCGCAATAGACGCGAGGGTTGAAAATCAGAGAGAACCTTTTTGCGATTCCTCTTTGTTATTAACTCGTGATAGCATCTTAAAGTGTTTTTGTGATATCGAGGTAAAAGTCGTCCTTTAAACACAAAAAGGTATACCTTCCCTGTTACCCTATCGCTCTCGAAAGATGGTTTTTATTTATACTTCTCTTTACCATGATCGCCAGTGAGCCAATTCATAATTTTTTTTAAATAAAACATGAGGAAAACAGGCAGGCATTTCACCTTAGTGACTACCGATGCTTATGGAGAACTGCAACATCAGAGGGCTCGCAGATGCTTTGCCGGCCTTTGAGAAATGAATATGCTTTTTTCTTAAAGGTGTGGGAAGGCACACCAAGGGGGTCGTGACCTAATGAGTGGTCGGCATTTGAGTCGATCGCTAGGGTAAGATACTCTTGCTGCGACCGGATGATAGATGGGTGACCCGTTCTAGCACTGGTCTATGTTTGATATCCGACCTCCTCCGTGTTTCGGAAGGCACGCAAAACAGTGGGACCCGATTAATGTCACTTTGCGATATTAGTCGTAAGGTTGTAGAGATCGTGGGGGTTTCACTCTCGATATTACGTATCTTAGTTGTTGATTTGAGGAATATTTATGATGGATTATCGATAGGATCCCATCCGGCAAGGAACATTCTCACCTTTATTTAAGTAACATGATAGTAATAGCCAATATGGTCCGGTAAGGGACATTCTCACCTTAAGTAACGTGATAGTAATAGCCCATACCATCCGGCAAGGGACATTCTCACCTTCATTTAAGTAAAATGATAGTAATAGCCCATACCATCCGGCAAGGAACATTCTCATCGTCATTTAAGTAACATGATAGTAATAGTGACAAGAAAAGGCCTGGGCCTTTGTATATTAATATTTTTTGTACCTCCTACCCACCCCTTACTACGATGTTTTAAGCATAGATACAGTGCAAATAGTTGTAGTAAAAGAATAACATAAACAATAAATTTCTATAAGCAATAAAATAAATTTTTAAACGTTATTTTATGATTGTTTAAAAAGAAGCATAACTTCTTCGAAGTGGACAAGGTTCTACGTGCCCATTTAATTTTCAAATTCTTTAAGTTTTTCAATATTTTTATTTCTATTTTTTTGGGCACTGCATGCCCTCGCGTGATCTCACAAATTTGATAGTAATGCTTAGGGATCGACGATCAAGCTAGCTCAGGAAGATATCAGCGTGAGTTCGGATGCAGTCATTCGAGATAGATAAACTTTGATTGTCATGGTAAGAGACATACTTACTTCCACTTAAATACGTATAGTATCCTTCACCATGAAGTTTAACCGTTGATATATATGTAAAGTAAGTGTTAGGTTAGGTAGCTTTTACCGCGACTGGGTGATAGTTGGGTGACCAATTCTGACACTGGTTATCAAATATCCGACCTCCACCGCGTATCGGAAGGCGTGTCAAACAGTGGGTCCCAATTAAAGTCCTTGAGTAATATTAGTCGTGAGATTGTAGAGATTGGAGGGTTCCGGGGATGATGTTAGACGGCAGTCTGTTATTTTAACTCGCCCCATAACCACACTCTCTGAAACCTAAGCGGACCTTGGTATTGGACCGGGATTACGTCTTCCTAAGAAGAAGAATAATTATTAGGTTCCATTCCATTATGTAGAAGGATATAAAGTTAATCTTCATATGTCATCTGATATGATAAATGATAGAGAAGTCTTTTGTTCCACAGATTTTTGTATATTATTTACATCACCGTAGTGGCCACCGTAGACCAGGTAGGCCGAGAAAGAGGTGGCGCGACGACTTGGACGCCTTTGCGGGAAAGGAGTGGATTGTGACCTGAGGGACGACTGGTAGGGAGAATCCAGTCTTTGGAGGACTTCATATCAATATAAATGATAAAAATCCGTACTAAAAATAACCATATACATAATAAGTGTTGTTGGGAACTTCTGCGACACAGGAGGGACCGGGCGCGGTGAGCAGACCGCATCTCTCATTCACGGAAAAACAGTCAACAAAGTGACCCATCGCATAGGGTCGCACAGTAAAATATGCATTCAGTTTGTGAATCACATTTCAATGAAAAGTATACACAGTCCTCTGTTTTTTAATCCAAATTCACGTCCGCGTCAGTGAAACCAATACAAATCCAACACGGTTTTAGACAAGGTATCCTTAAAACGATTTTTTTTATCAGTCTGTTATATCCCACTGCTGGGTAAAGACCTCCTCTCTCTTAGACCACTCTCCTCTATTCAGAGCTAACACCCAATCCACTCCTTTCCCGTAAAGGCCTCCAAGTCGTCGCGCCACCTCTTCTCCGGCCTACCTGGTCTTAGGCGGCCATTGGTGGGAGTCCCAAGGTCCCCAGCCCATTCCCACTTAGGTTTTGATAACTTCAAACGATTGATAAATGTTTCCTTTCAGACTGATGTAACTTGGCGAGATATGACAGTCCATAAATTGATGCAAGAGTATAGTCTGGAATTTCAGCCTAACTTCGACAAGCACATATTCCTCATCATCCATGAAGCAGAGCTTATGGAGAGACTAGGTAATTTCCAAAATTACATTGATGAAAGGAACATTCGCTACACACATGATTCTTATTCCATCTGATCCCATATATACTGTTAATAAAATTTAAAATTTCAATTTTAAGGCACCCCGAAGTAAGAAATCTCGCGTACATCCCCACCGAAGCAAACAAAAAGAGCTGATGATATCTAAACACTGAATGAATCTTCATAAGTTGTAGCCACGTACGAACTATCTCGACTTCATCAGCTTTCAAATAAAAAAAAAAAACTGCACGCGACCACCATCCGGTACGCTCGGTCGTTCCGTCCACGTACTTGCAAACTATGGAATCAGTTGGCCTCCCTGAGTGTTCCCACAATCCTATGACATGCGGATTTTTAAAGGGCGGATTAATAAATTCCTAAGAAGCCTGCAACGCACTACCAGCTCCTCTGGTGTTGCAGGTGTCCATGAGCGACGCTGAACACGGGATCTCGGTTGATCCGTTTGCTCGCTTGCCCGCTTAAACTATATGTATAATTTAAAAAAAAAATTGCATCAAAACTAAATTGAAACCGGATCGGTGGTTCGTTATTGTACCCTTACAAAAACTCAAACGTGTCATTTTAGATAAGGTAAAATTATCACCAAAAAAATTTAATGCGCGGTTTTTTTTTCTGTTTAAATGAAATCCTTTAAATACTATAGAAAACATATAGTCCGTCGATTTTCTTAAGGCAATGTAGTAAAACGATCACGGGCTCCAGGAAACCACGCACCAGGCGTTATTCACACCATGACCTTATTGTAACCTATTTTATCGTTTCTGCATCTAATCTAAGTAATCCAATAGATCCCTGACTACACATTTGACTACAAATATTGCATTGCTGCCTCCCCTACTATTAAAACCACGTATTAAATGGTTATCTATAACTAAACATTTGTTTAAATGAAACAACGAATTAATAAAATTGTAAAGTCTGTTTGTAAAGTCAAAATTATATTATTTTACTAATTGCACATGCTTATTAATACGAAAAAAACACAAGTTACAAAACTTTTCTGTGTCTCTCTGTCTGTCTGATTTTTACGGATGTAATTTATGATATATCAGTAACAGAATGTATCTTGAATTTAAACGTACATATATAACGTACTACGAAATTATTAAGCCCCTTTTGTGCGGTGACCATTATGCAGTATTATAATGGGAAAGACAAAGGATTACAGGTCAGATAAGGTCCATAAATTAACGGGATTTGATCCAGAGCAATGCGTTAATCGCATATTACGCCAGGAAGGTAACATGTCAGTAGTCTAGGAGTTGGTGGTATATTTTTTAGCCCCTGAAGCATAAAGAGGGGTGTTGAGATGTGTATGTGTGTGTATTTGTGTGTTTGTTTGTGTGTGTACGTAGTGTCGTAGTTCACAAACGGACGGACCGATTTCGATGCGGATTTTTCATTTGAAAGCCAGTTTCCTTTCGGTGATTCTTAGCTATGTTAGTCCAACAGTGTAAGAATATCAGCTTTTTTTCAAAATGGCGTAAGGCATTTTTAACATAAAATGGAATTATCATGCTTTTTTTGAAACATTTCTTAGTTAAGAGTGTATTTGCCTATGTTTGAAGAGAATTGATTTAGCCGTTAAAAATATTAAGGTAGGAGAAGAGATAAATAAAGGATAGGAAGCGAATATATACATGTGGGGTATCCAATGAAAGAATTTGATGTGTTTCTTAGAAAATTGGGTAATTGAAGGGGAAGCTTAATGAAAGAAAGAAAGAAAACTTTTATTTGAGGCACACATAGCACTGCAGACATATACAATTACAAATAGTAGACCTTATGTGAGTATACATCGTCATCAGCCCACGCTTGTGGACATAGGTCTATCCCAGGGGTCGCAAACATTTTGAGTCAAAAGGGCCAAAAATAACAATTTACAAAATTTCAAAGTTTTTAAATAGTCACAGTTTTTTAAATGCCAAAAAATATTAGTCACATAAAGTTTTCAATAAAAAAAACTAATCTATTTATTCATAAGAAAAATGTATAATTATTCGCATATTAGTTCTTTTTTTTTTTCAAAACATTGTTATACTCTATCATTAAATAAACACATATTTGCCTATGGAAATAAAGAGCCACATCTTCATATGTAAAGAGCCGCATGAGGCTCGCGAGTCACAGGTTGTCGACCCCTGGTCTATCCTAGTATGTGAAAGAGTGAACAGGTATATTATAGTAAAGCGCGCTACGCCCCAGACGGCATTATCCATCATTCTTGCCAGATGTGATTACAACCCAAGCTCTAGCCTATCGTACATATATAAAAAAATATAATTTTTTGTGAAAAATCCATTATCCAATATTTGAACTGCCACTTCCAAATGGAGGAAAAGAATCTAAAGTACAATTTAACTTTGACTTCTCATCGAAAGCGAGAAGTACCGTGAAGGGGTCGTGTGCGAGCTTTGCGATCGGTAGACCTGTCTCTTTGGGTCTGTTGTTCCTTGTTACCGCAATGCAGATCATCGTGACCATAAACAAACAGTCTTCATAAGTTACGGTCACGTGTAGAGTGGACGGCACGCTGTATACTACCGCTCACCGCCTTCTTTATGGTGTCAGACCAACGTGTAAGCGCTCTCCCCTTTGGGACTTTTGGGTCTCGCAATAGCTGTAATTCCGGCATAATAAATCGAACGGAACAAAATATTGGCACTTTGCTGAACACCTTTAACTATTTCGAATTTAATTTTTTCTTAAATATAATACAATACAAAAAGCGTTAATGGGAACACTTATTATGTTATGAAAACTATGTTAAACACATTGTTATAATCTGATCGAATACAATTTATATGATTGTATTTTTATTCTCAAACTTAAATGTCGCGAAAAAATATTTTTATCTCATTGAGTTTTTGTATTTTGTTCCCAGAGCAACGACTCAACCACCACCTAACTTGCCCAAAGACTTTCAAGACGCGCTGGACATTATTTTCCCATCTGAAGTGAAGAAAGACATGGGTCAGCAGGAACTATTTTCCGGCATTCCGGGGTTGGGCGGCCCGGGCTTTCCTGGAATTCCAGGATTAGGGGGCGTCATGAATCATAGGTAACAGCCGCCTGTTATACACAAATATATTTTTTTTAGAAATATATAAATACATACATATGGATAACACACCTAGACTCGGGGTGGGAATCGACCCCCTGAGCAGAAGGCAGGGTCACTGCCCACTGCGCCAACGGGCCAGCCAATAATTAATTATTACTCAAGTTCTCCTGGTGGTCGAAATTCGACCACTAATTATTTGCCTAATATATTTAAAGTTATATACAAAATTTCAATTCTTTGTACACGGTAAAAACATTACTCGCGTACTCACAAATCTTGTAATATAATGTAAGAACGTGTATAAAGTAGTGTATTTACACTACTTAAAAAACGTTTGGCATCGGTGTCGGTGAGGTTTAATTTTAAAATTTCATGTTATCAAGTTATACTATAGAGGAGATCGTGGCCTAATCAGTGGTGGGCATTTGAGTCCATCGCGAAGTTAAATTGCTCTGGCTGCGACCGGGTGATAGATGGGTGATTCATTCTAGCACTGGTTTATATTTAATATCCGAACTCCTCCGTGTTTTTGGAAGACACGTAAAATAGTGGGACCCGATTAATGTCACTTTGTGATATTAGGTCTTTAGGTTGTAGAGATCGTGTGGGTTCCGAGAATGACGTCAGATGGCAATCGGTTATCTTAACTCGCCCCACAGGCACATGCTCTACAATTTAAGGACCCTGATACTTAACTGGGATAACGTTCAGAAGAATAGAAGATAATACCTCAAAAGTCCGAAATATTACTCCTTGTTTAATATATTTTTTTTGATTAAATCCTTAAAACTCTATTACAGTGAGGGTCTATTGAAACACAGATTAGGCTGAGAAAGGTTTGCCGCGCAAATATTGGCTCAGACGCTGAAAAATGATAAGTCGCTTCATTATACAACCGCGAGTAACACAAAAGGGAATTTGAATTCATCAAGGTACCAATTAATTTTTGAAAGGAAAAATCTTTTTGTCATAACAACTTATTTTTCGGCAACACAGGATGTCCATGAATTTATAATGCTGTGCCAAATTAGCTTTCCCTTTTCACTTCGTGGTGGACATTTTGGTTGTGGGAGGTAGTATGATGTTTCGTCTAAGTTTTAGTTTATTTTTCAACACGGGCCCCATCAAAATTCAGCGATTTATATGCATTTTTGAGCTACAACGACAATTGCTGGTTTTAGGTAGCAGTGAGAGAAAAAAAAATTATTAGTCAATCTAAAACCATCTCAATATAATACTATTGAATTTCTGTAGAATACACTGTTAGAGGTAGCGCCATGCTTGTAGCCGAATTGGGCCGGCGCGTCCAGTATCTCTTTCTTACATAAGATCGGCGTGAACTGGCAGCAATGCTGTCACGTCAAGTGATGGTAGTGTTATCGTGTTTCGTTCGGTTTGTGAGGCTTCCCGGTGGCCCAAAAATTGTCATTAAAGGCTGGCAACGCATCAGCTTGCCTCCTGGCTATGAAGATATCCCTGGGCGTCAGTAGGCACTTAGCTGTCTGCAATCTGCTCTCTCACGTAACGTAAAGAAAAAAATCTATCCAATGCAAATGAACAATGAAATCGTTGCATTTGTAACACGAGTAGATATATTTAGGGAGAGTCAGATGAAAATAATTGACTCTGTCTTAATGAACTTCAGCTTGACAACTTTTTTTCTATAATAAACTGAAACAGAATTCGAAAGTTGGTATGGATTATTTTTTATGGGTAGGTATTTGAGCCTCAATAGCCTAAAGGTATAAGGTATGGATTGAAATCCGCAAGGTACCCGGTTCAAACTCCACCGCCGTCGGGGTATTGTCGCGCCCACTGCTAATACAAGCTTATAATTTAAACTTAGTAGGAGGGGTAAAAGGGAATATTAGACATAATTAAAAAAAAGTATTCCTAATATTCTTTTCAAAAAAAAAAAAAGAATAAAAAAACTTATCTGCCTGCTGCCTGCTCGTTAGCCCCTTGTAACATATAAAAAAAATAAGCATATGGTACGCAAATCTAAATAGATAGTCGATTTATAGTTGTGATTTATCTTTACCTCAATAGCATTATCGTGTATCGTGCCGATGTATAGGGTGGCGCGTTGTGCGACGTAAACATTGATGTCGTCCATACTAGAGATGAGGTAGCAAAATGCTGTAGCTAATGCCGTCTGTAGGGGCAGGCTGGATTTAATGGGCGAGTCATCCATAAACCTGTAATTGAAAATTAGGTGCTCTTAACGTTAAGTGAAGTAAAGAAATAATTAAAAGAAAGTCAAGGGCTCAGAGCGTAGAATGATAGGGCCCGAGCCGGGTGTACCGCTGGCGTTATGTATTATTGCGGCAGCACTGCAGGACCGGGCTAACAAACTGGCTCTAGCCGAGTGGAAAGGATTAAAGGGACTCGGACACTCGAAGTTGTTTATGAGTAAATTAGGGACTAGTTTCTACAAAAGCCTCTAAGGTTTGATAAAGAAACAGTTGAGGTACGTCATGGCGGCTTTTACGGGTCATTACGGGACTAGGGCGACTCTGTTTCGAATGGCACTCTACGGAACCCTAAAAAATATGTGTAAACATTAGGAATTACGGAATTTTCTGTAACGATTTGGAAACGCCGATAAATTTGTGTAAATGCCAATAATTTATGTCCCAATAAAATATTTAAGCATAAAGTTGAATCGCTACAGCGGCGATTTTCAATATGCGCAAAGTTTTAATCGGCAAAGTTAAACGCAAAGGCGGAACTTTGCTCATTTGCAAATCATTATCGCTTTGCGGCACCAAACTTTGTGTAATGCAAAGTGTTTGTACATTTTTGACCTTGAATAAATCGAAGGACTACAAAATTTTGCGGCATGTAGATAGAAAATACTAAACATTCATTTGGCAAATTATTTTGAGCGAATTCGGTCAACTTTTGAAGTTATGTAACTAACACCTTTACCGCATGTCAGATACGGAACCCTTCTATATAAGGAGGATTCGATGCGTGCGAGTTCTGATTTCATTCGTTCTAGCAATATTTAGCAACAAGTCGTGTAAAACTGTAGCATGACTGATTCATTTGACGTTCGTTTCGAACGTAAAAGGAAATAAAACTATGAAGAATATTCGTACTAGGCCCTCAGGGCGCGTTGGAACCCTGGTCAACTTACCTTTTAAAACGTAAATTTTATCACAAATTTATTAAAAAAATAATAATTATATGTATAGTCAACCAATAAATAGGTTTGCCACGCTAAGGTCGAATGTCGTTTGCACATCACTCATTTTTGTTTCTTATGCAATTATGTTAATTTCTAGCAATAACCCTTAGTAAAATTTTCTTTCAGTAGGAACTGTCATCCAAAATGATAAATCATTTTCATGATCGACTATACATATGACGTCCATGAGTGTTTGTAAAAACCTATACGAATAAAAACTTTGAGTGTACATGTATGTACATATATAGCAAATTCGTGCAATAAAGACATAAATTGCTGTCAAGAGTTCCCAAGGCGCCAGAAAAACTACCTGATATCTATTGGCGAACATCCAAACTACCGTCTGCCAGAAAGACAGTACGACTGTAGATACATATACAGGCGTAAAAGACAACGTACCGGATACGCATCCCATGGGTTCAGTACATGATTCTAGACTCCCCTGTGGTGATGTACATTTTTTTAAAACTAAGTACTGTATAATATCATTATTACTGTCTGTCCCAAATTTTAAATCAGAAACAAATTTCTTCAATATTTTTACATCAAACCGTAATGCAAATAAAACTTTAAAATACTTCGAAAACCGTAACAGGGGAAGCGCGACGCGCAGTGGGACTCCGGTACTGATATGAGTGAAAACCTTAACATAGTCGACCAACAAATTGGTTTGCCACGCTAAGGTCGAATGTCGTTTGCACGTCAATGAATTAAAAGGCTTATTTTTGCTTGTTATGCATTACGTTAATTTCTAACAATAACCCTTAGCAACATTTTCTTTAACTAGGAGCTGTCATCCAAAATGGTAAAGCACTTTCTTAGTTGACTTTACATACTGAATAATATGTTCTCATACAAGTTAACTACATTAACCCTGATTTTCAAATATCAGCTCTCCTCCGTGCTTCAGAAGGCATAAAAAATCTCGTCACGAAAGAGACGAATTTCATTCCATGGATTCACCGTGCGGGTGCCGGATCCATCGCGTTGCAAAAGAAGGGATCATAGCAGTACCCGGGACTCGTGACCCAGGTGTAGGTTTAAGAGCGCTCTTTGTAGTGGCCACTAACACTCACCTTCACTGCCAGTGTTCCGTCCCCTGCTTAGCCAAATCCGGTATGTACCACTAGTGCGGCTTTAGGAGTCCTGTAAAATGAACTTATGATAGTTCTTGACAAGCCAAAATCTTTTAGTAGGTTGTATAAGCTGGTTTTGTGACCGTTTTTGGTGAGCTCTTTGGTTAGGTTAAAGTATTTGTTCGTTTTTATCAGATGGTCTTTAGGAATGTTGATCACTGTTACTACTTTAATATTGTAAAGATTGCGGGTATATATATTTTTTTTTCATGTTAATGAAAATCCTTAGTAACGTACAAGTGACCTCTTAGAAATACATAATGTTGCCACTGGACCATCAGGACTTCTACAAGTAATAGGAACATTAATCTGTATTGAACAATTTTATTATTCAATTAAATTAAACGCATTTATTAATTGGTATTACTGTGGAGAGAAACAAATGGTTAACGATTTCTCGTATTTCTTTACAATACTTCAACTGTGACAGAAGACATCTATATTAGGCCTTTTTTTTCCAAGAACGGAAAATCCTACATATGTAGATACCGTTTTTTTTTTATTTTAGGAAGAAGAAGAGTTATTTTCAATGATTACAATAAAAGACACTCTTACAAGATCTTGCTTAGATACTTAGCGAACTTCTGGCAAGAAATCGTCTGCCAGGTACCCTAGAACTGCTGCCTGCTCCCACCAGCCAATAATATATCCTCCTCTTCTTCTATACTGTGGGAAGACACACCAAGGTGGAAAGGTTTCGGCGAGGAAGTAAAGGTGGAAGCGTAGTTCGATATGGTCAACCACCGGAAAGGAATATCTTCGTGTCCGGGCTCGTTGAAGTTACAGCTTGCCGCGCCTCACCGACAGTAGTTCATCTGAAGGTCTATTTATAGTAAACGTAAGAAGAAACTTCGCTAGCGTGAGTTGGTTTGTATGAAGATTTTTCAGTGTTTGTACTGCGGTTGTCTTCATCCGTGATGCGCCATCTAGTTTGCTTTGATGTAACCTTTTCCACTCGACATCATTGCTACTTGTTATGTAGCAGCGGCTACAATATTATTTTTCTCTTCTTTTCAGATGTGAACGTGGTGTTTGCTGTGCTGTGCTTGAACACCGGACTTATGAAGCGAAAATTATGTGCGACGCCATCCTTCACGTGTGACGACGACATGGAGGAACTCAGTGTGGTGAGTAGGACTTTGTTTTTATAACATGGAGCAAATGGGCAGGGGTTCAGCGACGTTAGAGTCGACACCCATTGACATCTGCACTACTAGAAGACTCCTAGATGCCTTTACTCCCTTTGAGGAATAAGTAAGCTCTTTTCTTAGAGGTTCCTATATCGTCCCTAAGACTTAAGTATTTTGATGTGATTAGAATTCAGAGGTCGGCAACCTTTTGACAGGCAAGGGCCATATCATTAAAATATGGAATGCAGGCGGGCCATTAAGAAATCAGATGTTGGCGGGCCACACCTGTAAAATAATTATTTGGGAATATGTGTTTAGTTATCTACTAGTGTAATAGATTAAAAGCAATATTAAAACTACTAAATTTTAGTACATAAAAACTAATATTGCGCTCGTGTGATGTTATTAACTATTTATACGAGTTATATTTCCATTTACAAAACAGCCGTGGGCCACACGTGGCCCGTTTGCCGATCGCTGGATTGGATGATAAATACTTATTTTGTTTCTTCCTTTAATATTGGCTTTTGACATTTAATCTTTGACTGTGGTAATAATGTTTCTTTCATTTATTTTACACTAGCTGTATCCCGCAATCGCGTCCACGTCAATTTTGGGAACTTATTAGTAAAATTGCCAGTGTTATTCCTTAATTAAGCCTGTACCATTCAAAGTCGATTCCACCTTTTCGAAAATTACCCGTAACCCGTAACACACCATGACAATAACAAACACTATAAAAATAATTATGAAATTTATGCTCGTACATACATTTCAACAGTTCACTTTTATTGACATAAAAGATTTAACATGATAGAAAGCGAAGCATTTTTGATTAATGTAATAATATAGTATAATTTAGTTGTTAATTTGATATAATTAATAATTTGTATTCTGCTCTATTTAATGAGTTTTGTATTCTGCGATAGCGATCTAACGCATGATACTAAAAATAAATATTTGACAAGTTAAAATTTGTGTGTTTCCTCAAAGCAAACACAACCAAACAATAAAGAAAATTTGATTTATTGTTTGGTTGTGTTTGGTTATATTGTTCTCTTATGATAAGTATTATATACTAGTAATTTCGTTGTCATTGGGCTAAAGAAAAAAACAAGTAATTTCTTTGCCCTACCTCTAGTAAATCAACTTTATGACCTACGTATGCCAATTTATGTGATTACTGTACAAAAAATGTTATTTCACTGCTACTAATCTAGCACAATTAAAAATTGACTACCAAGGCTTCTGCCAGTACTATTTTAGAAATAAATAAATAAATATATAAGGTTCGAAACTAGTCGGCCAATCCCGATATAGCATACGCGTGAGTTTAAAAGCCGTTTTATAATAAGTATTCATTTCGCTCAGGAAATTCTAAGTTTTACAACGTCATAAATAGTAGCCATTTTTGTACTTTGAACACAAACGCTTTCGAGCTTCAGTGCTCTTAGTACTTTGATCACGTGATCATTCAACAACGGAGTGGCTTTTGTTAAAAAATTAACAGTTAAATTTAATAATTTTACATTATTATGTTATTAAAAAATCGTGGGTGAAGACAAATCATGGGTTTGCAAAATC